>PVKU01000652.1:71238-426403 GCA_004027475.1 Anoura caudifer | reverse complement strand
CAACCCCTTATCGTAAGGCACATAAATGTTGCATCATTGTACACCTGAAACTAATGTAAGATTGTATGCCAACTATACTTTAGTCAAATAGTTTTAAATTAAAAAAACAGGAAAGGAACAGATTTTAAAACTGCAAACTGGTTTTTAAAAAGAGTCGTTAGTCCTATATAGTTCTCATAACGTGCCAGGCAAGAATGTGGGAGGATTGATGTAGTAGCCTATGTACATGCTTTCCTGGGTCGTGAAGGAAGCCAGTGAGAACAAAGCGAAAAGCTATCTTTACTTTTTTGGGGGGGAAGGTTCATATATTAGTCACGTTGAACGTTATCAGCTACAGTCCCGGCGAGGCAGGCGCGTGGCCCTCAGTGCGGAAGTTTGATGCGCCACTGAATTAATACGCTGGTGCCCGCCTCAGGCAACCTTAACCTTTAACAGTGCGGCTGACTGATGTCGCTCAACCTTCAGACACTTGCTTGCAAAAAACTGCAAAAGACGTGCTGTGGTATGTGATATATGTTACCGGCTTCTTAAATGCTGCGATAAAAGGATCTATTTTCTGTTCTGATTTAGCCCAAACCCTGTGTACGAGGGTGCTTACACAGCCTCTAAACAGTTAAAAGGCCCTTGGGGGAATACAAAAACAGCAGACTGTCTTCTAGTCTAATTTCCTCCCATACAGCTGACTGTGACATTTGGAATTTAAGAGGTAAAGTAATTACAGTGGGAAAGGAAGGAAATGCACCCAAAAGACCTGTCTCTTTTTTAAAGACAACGGTACATTTCTGTTGGGTCCATTACTGGCCACTTTAGGATGCTTGAAATCTCTGTCCCTTTGTACAGCCTTGATTTTTTGAAACATTTTGTAAAAAATTTGAAAAATGCCAAATTACTGCCCTGGCTGGTGTGGCTCAGTGCACTGAGTGCCAGCCTGTGAACCAAAGGGTCGCTGGTTCGGTTCCCAGTCAGGGCACATGCCTGGGTTGTGGGCCAGGTCCCCAGTATGGGTTGCACGAGAGGCAACCAATGGATGCTTCTCTCTCTTCCCCTCTCTCTAAAAAATAAATAAAATCTTTTAAAAAGTTAAATGGAGTTAAAATGTCAAATTACTGCAATCTACATAGGCCATGTGCTTTATTTTGCACAAGAGTGATCTTAGGGGAGAGTGGAAAGTTGTAGGTGTAGTTTGAAAAAAGTTCTTAAAATTACAATTACATTCATTTATTTTTCAGTGCAAAATTTACTGTGAGAGCTCCGACATTAAGGGTGATCTTTCTACATTTAACAAAAAGGTACGAGTTTAAAGAAGGCAGGAAGCCCTGGGGAAGCAGGCATTCGGGATGCCTGCTGGGCGGGGCCGCCCCATGCCCTTCTCAGAGACTCGAGGCACCCACAGGCCAGCAGGCTGACGGCATCGCGCAGGCTGGCAGGGCTCAAGGTGGGGATGAAGGGCTCACTGCGCATGCACATTTCGAGCCCTGGTGTTACAAAGAAAGAACTCCGTGAAAATGAAGTGAGGAAGGCCACTTTATGATTATGCCTAGGGCTATTCTGTTAGTAGAATAGTCTTCCAATTCAAGAAACTCCAACAGAAACAAGAAATCCCTAAAGGCACCTCCCTAATTGTTTACATTATACAAAAGTATTAATATAGAAGTATCATTTCTACAGTTGGCTCCCTACCCTGAATCATGTAAGCCCACAAGAGACCAGGTTTGTTCTGCTTTCTGTTACACATGCCTACTTAGCATAGTGCCGAGGACACAGTGGACTTGCTGTAAATATGTATTGAATGAATAAATGAGTATCTGCATAAAGCAAGCAGCGTAAAGACTAAGACTGACTTTGGTATTCATGGAAAACAAACAACCAACACAAGACCTGAAGGTGGCGTCTGCTCCGCACCCCCCCCCCACCAGGCTGCATCTTTATCAGGCAAGCCTCCCAGGAGTGCACATGCAGGCACACCCACGCACTCCTTCGTCCTGAGTCTCCCCAAGCCCTCAAATCAGGGTCGCTTACTGACTTCACAAGAGACCCCTTCCCTAGAACTCAGCATTTCCTTAACCACACCAATCCCAGGTTCCCCAGAACGGACTGAACATGGCTTCTAGGCCGCCTGACCGACACAGGCGTGTTCAGAAGCACCAGGGGTGGGGGTGGAGTCGGGGAGAAACGCCTTCCTCAATGGCTGGACCCGTGCTTCCCATCGGTCCCTCTCATCTGGTTTGTTGCCCTTGAGAGCATTACCTTCTTTTGATCGGTGAAGGGCCACACATCCGCGGCTGGAACGGCGAGGGAGGTTATTGTGTTTCTGACAAACTAGGTGTTTGGTTAAGCTCTTCATTTCGGCACGGCATCAGGGCGGAATTCATGACCCTTCCTAGCGGAATCCAGGAGCTTCTCTGACTAGAAGTAAGAAGCACTTTCCCGGTGGCTCCCTGGTTTTACTCCTGGAGGAAACATCCCATTAAACTTCCCGCCCGGCAGCAGGGAGCGGAGAGATTGATTATGTGAAGAGGACAAGGCAAAGGTTTACTATATAATCAATCAGTGGTGATACACCCTTGTTTTTCTCATCAGGGAAACTGCCCCTCAAATATCTTACAGGAACAGGGCAATTTCTGGGAGAGTAACTGTAAGTCTAAAAGTTTGCTCCAATAGACCATTAATCATAACATTTATCATGCCTTATGGTTATACGCTTTTCTAAGTTTAAATTCTCCTTAAACTCGCTTAAGCCTAAACAGCCAGTAGGAATAATAGGAATTCATAACAGCTCCGTGCAGTACTTAATGGGATGTTAAGGTCACTGTCCTGCATTATTTGAACGCCATGATTCTAGGTTTGAAAAAGAAATTTGGGACGTGCCTGATGTGATGGCCGGAAAGCACACTGGTGGGAAGCCCATCTCAGGAGTAGGGAGAGACTGAGGCAAGTCCCTTGTTGGGCTTGGCCCTCGAGATGAAGCGTGTAAGTTTGTGCTCGGTGACCTGTTAGCTCTCTGTCCTCTGGTCCGCTGGGCCGAGGGAGCTGGCCCGGCACTCCCCTCCACAGCCTGGGTGTGCGTTCCCCAAGGGGCAAAGTCCTGTGGAGCAGTCAAAGCCAATGCTGTCCCTGTGGTACAGCTGAGACTGCCACTTTAATTCCTGAACGGTAGCCTACAAACTTCCTTCCTCCACTCCATGATTGACTATTTCCTGAGACTCTTCCCTCTCAGGTTCTGTGTTCTTTTAGCTAAAGGAATAATATATTAGAAGGACATTTTAAGTTTCATAATAATGTTGACATAGAAAGACTGAACACAGAAATGGACAGTGGCCAGTGCACAGAAGGAAACAACCCTGCCCCACAGGCTGCAGAAACCTGCTCAGAAAACCAACCCCGTCCCCACAGCACGCAGCCGAGGCGGCCAGCCTGCGGCAGGGCAGGCTCACACGGTCCCGCAGAGGTAACACCTGCGTGAGTGTGGTTGGCAGGGGAATGAAATGACATGGGTGTAACAATCTACAGTTTTAATCTGCACATTTCACCTAAAATGTCACGCGGTGTGCTTGAGTGTGATGTCGCTATGTTACAGAATTCCGTGTTTGTGATTTTGTAATAAAAGATTCGGTAAGGAGAAGGGGGTGTTATTTCTGCCAGACCCTGGAGGAAGGCAGACTGACGGTTCTATCTACGGACAGTGCAGGAAACCAAAGGATGACGTCACGACATTCCACGCCAAGAGGCAGGGACTTGACTAATGACCGAGTCTGTTCCAGCTCTACGGGCGACCGGAGAAAGCTGACGGCGCTCACCTCACTGCCACCCGGGGGCTCCCCAGTCCCTCTGTCTGCCTCCGAGTCCCTGACCATGTGAGCCACTTGGCAAGGGGCTCCGCAGGGACAGGCCGTGTTGCACTCTCCTTCAGTTGGTATTTGCTTGTGTCCACATGGGAAGCCAAAGGGACAGAGGGAGAGCACTCAACTTCAGCTAGACCCTCGGTTGAAGCAATTTTCTGCCTCCTTGGTCAATCATTTCTAAGTTCTCAAGAGCTGCTATTCAAAGACTTACACACACTAAGCTCTCCTTGAGCATCCTTCTCCGCACCTGACACCTAACTTCTCTGAGCACACGCGTGTCGCTCCACCCCCAACTTCTCAGGGAGAACGGACGCCACGGAGCGCTGCCGAACCTCTCACCAGCGCTCACTGGGACACCCGTGACTCCGCCCACACGCCGCCTCCCTTGCTCTGGTCATGATGCAGAAGCAAGGGTCTCTTATGTCCAACGCTCTGGAGCCTACTGTCTCTGACCTTCTGACGGCTCCGTCTACCGATTAGTCACCGCGCTCTCCCGTGTCTGCCTGTGTCTCTGCTCCCCAGTCTTCTAGCTGCAGTCGTTCGCCACCCCCCCACTCTGTGAGCCCTTCCCTCCGCCCCGGCTCTGCCACCTTCAACTCCTCCACGCCCCGCCCCCTGCAGTTGTCACTCCTCCTCTCTTCCCCACCGAGAGCCCAAACGTTGGACTACTTATCTGCACTTCCATCTCCGCTCCTTCCACAGCCAGCTGCCATGTGCGTCCCACCTGGCACTGTCCTCCAGCCACCAAGACTTCGTTTCCCCAGATGTGACGTGTACCCTTAGTGCCTACGGTCGTGACCGGCACACAGGGGAAACTCCTCTCTTTGATAGCTCTGCGTTGTTGAGTTACGCACAGGCTACTCTTCACCTGACTGAGCCCTTACGATCCTCCCACCTACAGGACGAAGAAGCTTTATTGCTATGACTCCTATTTTGGAAATTCGAGCTCACAGAAGTTACATCTCCCCGTGCAAAACCCGTTCCTGTTCCACCCGCCCTTCCTCCCCAAGACTCGGCCGGCCTCCTCTGTCTGAAATGATCACCGCAGCGGGCAGGAGAATGCCCTGGAAAGCCTGGTGGACTTCCTGGCACGGGAACACGAGCTCAGGACCTGTTGAGTGTTATTTTTCTGCATCTTAAAACCGCACCTTGCACATTGAATGTACTCAGTGAGTTCTGACTAATTGGAGCGTGCAGCGAGGTCAGAACTGCCGCGCAATCACTGCCGGGGCGGAGGGTGGGGTGGGGCGCGGCACTGGGGCTTGGAAGGCAGGCGGGGACACTCCTTCTAGGCCTGGGCGCCTCCAGAGGCCACCACTGCGCCACACCGATTTTAGAAAGGAGTAAGAAAAACCTTTGTTTTTCTTGTCTGCACATTACCCACTCATTTCCAAAAAGGCAAAATTATAGCTGGTGTTATTTGGTCATCACAGCCATTTTTTTTTTTTTTTTTTTGAGAAAAGGATTTATGTTTATCTCATTTCAGCAAATACTAGTTTGCAGGTGTGATTTCAGGAGGAAAACAGCCAAATCTGTTTCCCTCTTCCGTGCCTGTGTAAGCGTCGAAATGCGTGAGATTTCACTTTGAAACTCTGCTACTGCAGGAAAATCAAGTGTAATCACAGTGCTGAACAAAACAAAAGGGGAACTAAGAGCTGCCACGTCCTCTTCCAGCCATGTTGTCTGACAAGGTCCGGGCATGGAGGACTCGAGTTCAAGGAATTCGTCTCCCCAGAAGAGAACGTGGCATCCAAATTGGGTTAACAATTGGCTGTTTTATTTTAATTATTTTGCTTTTGCTACTGAATATAGGCATTGTACTGTAATTACTTATTCCTGTACCACCCAAGAGGAAGGGACAGTAATCCCCATGGAACTGCCTGAAAGGATGAAAATATCCCCACAGATTCCCCTCTCCCTTATACAGGGGTGTACGAAAGCCAGGGCAATATAATTGTTAACCATAAGAGAAAACATGTTGGCTTATTTAAATTACCCTGGTTTGAGAGACTTAAGCAGTCCGGGCCCCTTAGTGTTCAAGAAATAAAAAATAAAATGATAAGTTAGACTTCTTGAATTAACAGCTGTAGCTGGATTTCCTGTCTATCTCTCCTTACATGTTTGTTTTGGTGATCAAAAGGTGGTGGGGTTGTTAGACATTTGTATTTTAGGTTCATTGATTAGTATAATTCCAATGAAGTTATACAAAATAATAGAAAGTCCCTGAATGTCTAAAAGTCGTTAGAGTAACAGCCCCTCCTTTATCTTGAATAGGAATATATATCAATTAGACAGCCTTAGAAATAAGAAAAGCTGGTTAGCTATTAAGCAGGTAGAAACAGTTACTATGAAGTTAAAGTTTATGGTACACAGAGAAACACTTCAGACAGGAAAGATATGTAGCTAAGTCGGACATCACAAAGGCCTTATTGCCTCTGCTCAATCTACCGTACACTTTTGCCCTATGAACAAATTCTGAGAAATTCTAATCGTCTGATTTATGAGTCTCCTGGTCAAAATAATCTTTGTTTAATATAACTGAATCTTTGAGAACTTTCGTACTGTTCCTGGTTACTTTTGTATTGATTTTTTCTGTTTAACTGATCATGCTATGCACCTGCGAATGTTAATCTATGCCAAAAAAGAAAATATAAAAATCCACTTGTGCTTGTAATAAACGAATCAGTGCTTCACCATCCTCTGAGGTGTGTCGTTGCCTGATCTCCACGCGCTGACGCCTTACCCACCTTTGGGACCCCCTGGATCCTGCTGCAGCTGGACTGCGGCAAAGAGCTCAGAGGAACTGCTGCCTACCCTGCCGTCCCTGCGTGGGAATCAGCTTTGGGGGGAGACTTCCCTCACACTCGGGGAAGTGAGCACGGGGGGGTGGGGGGTGGGAGCGGACGTGTCCTCGCACTGCGCTCCGGCCCTTGTCTGAGCTCCCAGGAACCGCCACCAAGCCTTAGCCTCGGAGCCATTCGGCCTCAGGACCGTTAAACGCTCAGGGAGGGCCCTGAGAAGACAGCTGCCCGTTTGCCGAGAGGTCCCACGAAGAATTGGGAACTGATGTAAATTTCAGGTGTGTGTCCTCGGAGCAAGGAGCCAGGGCGGGACTCACACCATTAGAGACACAGTGTTATTCTAACGATGTTGCCCTTAAAGAAAATTAGGCCAAGAGGAAAAAACGAGATGACAGGAAGCCAACCAACAGTTCACCAGGTGGCGACATTATACAAAGGATGGGTGTCCGGCTCAAAATGCACTACAGACAAAACTTTGGCAAGAAACCTGTAAATCAGATAAAAGGAGCTTACGCTTAACTACGGAGGGGAAGGGAAAGACAGTCACGCAGATAAGCTGCCAAAAGCAGGGGACACGGGTGGAGGCTGCCGTCTGTCTGGGTGCCGCGCCGAGCCACGGGGGTGTCCTCCGATTCCCGGGCAAGCGAGCTGGAGTCACGAGATTAGACAGCATGTAAAACCTCTCTAACAACGGGCTTCTACACTGATCCGAGCAGAATAAATACTTCTGTTTTACAGTCGTAACTCTGAGGATGCCCTCGCCACTGGGAAATACAAATGGAAGGGTTTCCTTTATTTGAGTGAATACTTGAAAGATGGAAAAACAGAACAGCTAAAGACTGGAAGATCATCGAGCCTACATTCAGCAGCGAAAATGGGCTTCAATGCTGTTTGGAGCAGAGGACAAAAGGAGTTGATTTCCGCCTGGACAAGAAGATTGAGCATCAGCTCCGGAGCCCTTCCTTGGCCTCTGGATTTTCCATCAGGAAACGGTCCCACATGCTGCACAAGGAACGAGCTCCAGGGCTGGGGGGGTTCAGTTCGCTGGACTCAGCACCGAAAGCATGTCCAACCGTCACGGCCGGGTGATGCTTTTGTTTCTGCACCTTGTCGAGAATCACGTGGGGCGTGTGGGCTACTGGGTTGTACAGACGAGCGAATTTAGAGATGCTGAGTACCCTTCCCAAAGGGTTCCCATGTGCAGCTCTTTGGAAAGGCTCCGAAAGAGGCAAGACTCTGTCCCGGGGACTGTCCCTTCAACTGTGTATCGATGTCGTGGAAGGAAACCAGTAAAGCTAATCTGGTCTGTAGACAGCAAACTACTGGGAGAGAGAAAGAAACAGTATTCACAACCATCCTGAGAAGTTAGTTACACCCAAAAGGAACGGGGGTTACATACTTGAAAGGGGTGGAGTTTATGGGATGTGAATTGTATCTCACTAAGGCCATTACACAAAAAAAGCCTATATGAGGAGACATTTAACTGCAAAGTGATAAGGCTCATACTTGACTTAAAAACAAACCTGCTGGCAGAAGCTTAACTGGCTACAGAGCTGGGGTTTGAGTGCCGCAAGGCTCCCCATCAGCTCACAGCCACCCCTGGAGCCTGAGCTCCCTGAGGACCAGGCTCCCCCTGCATCCTGGGCACCCGGCTCAACATCCACACAGGGCACATGCGTAAGAGCACTTGGTACCTGCACAGGCTGCTTAAAAACTACCCAACCAAACACAAGTAAAGCCGGCAACCTAACACAACCTTAAGCAACAAGAACTTAAAAACAGGTTTCTTACTTAGCAAAGAAACTCCCAACAGAAGACAGACCAGAACAAACCCCAACCTGCTGGCAGTGGCTGTCTGAGTCAGAGGATTATGGGAGAACTGTGTGTTATTTCATATTTTTGTCTGTTTTCCTTGGTTCCACTTTTGCAGGGTGGGGAAAACCAGATCCCTGCCTCCAGGGCCACAAGGTCATCTGAATGACACGAAGTGGTGTAGGCTATTTGTGACCCTGCAGAATTCACCTGTTGAGATCCTCACCCTGCAGTGATGGCATTAGGGGGTTCGGCAGGTGGTAAGGTCAGGAGGGTGGAGCCCTCAGGAAGGGGGCAAGGGGCTCCCTCGCCCCTCCTGCCATGTGAGGCCACAGCCAGAAACCCGCAACCTATGACACCAGAAGCAGGTCCTGAGCAGACGCGGTATCTGCCAGCAGCGGAGCTGGCCCGGGCAGCCTCCAGACTGGGAGAAACGAAGGCTGGCTGTTCCCGAGCCACTCGGTCGATGGTGTTCTTCATAGCAGCCCCAACGGGCTGAGACGCGGAGTAGATGTGGAAACACTGAGCCCCTTAAAATATTTCATATATGCTGCTTTCTATTGTTTATATTTTCACATCCTCTGTGCACACGCCTTTCCTCTCCCCTAACTTGCAGACACTGTGCTGCGGAGACGAGATTTTATCAGCCTTGGACGTAGTCTGATGGGAATGGCAAGGCTGAGCACCATCTGCTGCAAACAATAAAAAAACTGAGCTGGAAAAAGAACAGAATTTCATCCACATGGCTGTCTTGCTGCATCCTAATTTAGTAGACTACCTCTAAGAAAAGGGACTTGCCTCACACTAAAATACAAGTTTACACTGAGACTCAAACTTGCAGGCGCCAGGTCTGGCCTCTCTTCTGGTCCTCAGCGGTGGGAAGGAAAGAACATTCCCTCAGGGCATTAGCTCTGCTTTCGGTGTGTGACTGGCAATCTATCTGATGTCACCCCGTGCCCCTGATGGAGGAGGACGGCCACCTCTGAGCAGCCAGTCTTTGCACAGGAGGATTCTGCCACTCTCAACAGCTGACAAGGGCCACCACAGCAATAAGCAGAGGAGAAAAACGGGCCACCTGCCGTGGTGGGGCACTCCCCACGGGCAGTGGGAAAGACAAACTGGGAAGGTGTTGGCTGTTCATCTTCCACAGCCTGGCCAGTCTCTGGGCCAGAGACGGCCTGGGCAGAGCACAGAACCTGGGGGGCTCGGGAATTTCTCCTGGGAAGAGATTGAAGTTCTACCGCTGGCCAGGAAAGAGACCCAAAAGCGAGCCGTTACCATCTCTAGACTTGACTGGCTGGTTTAAACTGCAGGCTTATCTGAGAGAGCATTTAAAATATCACAAAATAATGCAAAGCCACAACAAAGCAATGAACCCAACGTCTTCTGAACCACATCCCATCCCTCTAATTGCTTGTTTTATAAGACCTGCAGTCTGGAGAGCTTTAAGGGGAGAAGGAAAGTTGACTCCGAGGCAAGGTGAGCCCCGCCTCCGCCACCTCAGTAGCACAGCCAGGAACCGTTCAGCAAAACACATTCGACAATGTGTGGCTACGAGCACAAGATAGTTTAAAGTATCCTGAAAAGTCCAGTTAATGCAACTAAATCAGCTCAGAAAACAGTCTAAGGGGACAAAACAGAGAATTCTAATCAGGTTGCATGCACAGGGCACAGTTCATCTTAGCCCTGAGACTCATGCAAAATATTCTTAATTATGCAGTCTTGAGATACAAAGTTGTCCGTCTGGTTTGAGATTTGAAAACAAAGCAAAATAAGTTAACCCCACTTTGTGGTAGGTGGGGTTGCAGAGAAGTGTAACTGACCAGTTTGAATAGAAATGAATTCATTTAAGAAAGCAAATGTATACTGAAATTCTTAAAAATGATTTGTTTATCCAAAGAGTTTCAATGGCCCAGTGTTTACCTTGCTATGCAAATCCTCTCTCTTTCAATAAAAAAGGTTTGATGAGTAATCACACATTCCAAATTAGGGACACTTACTTTAAGAATCATTAATCACACCACCTTCAAATATAACAATCACAAGTGCTAGAAGTTACACAGTCCTTTACCCTGTCCAGCCTCCATGAGTCAGTCCAGATGAGGATACAACTCTCGGCAATTGTGCGTAATGCATTCTTCCTGAATCTGCTTTTGAACTTGAGAACTAGCACCAAAGTTTGGGGTAAGACACTGTTTCTGTCCGTGCCCGACTAAGCGGTATGTAAAGTCCACAGTGTCCTTCCTGCCTCTGGTCATCTGGTCTTTCCCTAAAACCTAGTGCTCATCGTAAAGCAAATATTAGCTACAACATACCGCTCGGCTTCCTGGGAGAATGTGTGTCCTTGGATGTTCAAACACAGGGAGGAGAGACGGTTTCCCCACTTAGTACTCCACATGGATATTCAAATGTCACCAGCAATATTTACGATTTTGCAAAGTGACATTTTTCCCAGAATCAGGATTGGTGGGTCTACAAAGAACAAGATCTCAAGAAAGATTTGAATACTAGACTGTTAAGCAAACGGAACAACTGCATAACTTTTTTAATGAGAAATGACTGGACGGGAGCGGTATTTTAGGGCTAGTGGACACCCAGAGCGTTCTGAAGGGGGAACCGGAGCAGCGACTTCTGCATTGAACTCGCAGTGCGCTGCTGGGCTGCCTGAACGACCGCCACTAGGCCTGTCCGCGGAACCCGGCTGTTAGGTTCTTCTCCCAAAGCACTGGGCTGTTTACGCTGGTTGATGTGCTCAGCTGCCCACGTGCCTGGACAGTGGCCAGCTAGCGAGGCTCAGTCTGGGAGCCCTGGATTGGTCACCAGGGCTCTGACCTCCGTCCTCCTGGCTAAGTTGCTCCATTCATTCATTCCTCCAACAAAGGTTTTCACGTATTCGCAGCTCTAAGGGGAAGCCGACATATTTTTTTAAAAAGGAATACAAATATGAAGGTTTCTGTAACTTGATCATTTTTTAGTAGAAAAATTAGGAAATGGAGATGTTAAGGCTAAAAGCTATAGAGATCGGTTCCTTGGGTTAAAATTTCTCACACATTGGTTATTTAAAAATTAGGTTTTGTTTCCCCAAAAAGTTTCACTTAAAAACATGATAAATCTACCTACATTACCTTAGTATCTACAGCTGAGAGTTTTTTAGTACAAAAGTTGTTACAAGTTTGCAAGAATTGTCATCGGGAGCAGAGCCCCTGGATGTGGGCAGCACGCCAAGGCAGCGCTGGGCCCTCAGAGGCCCTGCAGGCTCTGCTGCTGTCTGCAGCGTCTGCCAGAGCCTGGGGAAGGACATGCCGGCTCAGACACGAGGGGGACACTGTCACCCAGGCGTCCACAATCGGCTGTCAGAGGTGCTGTGAAACCGTCCACAGTTTTAGATCCGCTGAATCTTACCTGAGCCGCAGCCGCACGTGCAACGTGAATGCTGGGCTTTGCATCCCTGCGCTGTCGAGGCGCGGAAACGGCATCTTCGTGCGGACAGCTGATTGGGCACCGCGGCACCCTGCGGACAGCTGATTGGGCACCGCGGCACCCTGCGTTACTAGGGCCCAAGCTTGCAGGCTCTCACGTGAACGGAGTTTGTCCCTCCCCCCGCCCCCACCGCGCACCGCGCTGTGGCAGAGAGAGCTTCCTCCGCATGGAGCTCCGTGCACGTTCGCCGCCCTTCCCTGCACTCTCCAATTCTGGGTCCGACTACCTGACTTCCCTCTGCCTCTCCCACGGGGGGGGGGGGGGGGGGGGAGGCATGTGATCTTCCTGTGTTTCGGAATCAATTTTTCTACTTTTATGGAGTTTGGTTTTCTCTCTTGGAAACCTAAACTCTTTCAGATAATGGTCTCTCTCTCTAAGAAGTCTTTCCACCTTAAGATTCTTAAAGACTCTGGGGGAAAAGAAATCATTAATAATAATAATAATAATCTGTTATTATCACTTTCACTTTTGCTTAATCTTAACCAGATCAGGTTGTGACAATGCAGGGAATCCTCAGGAGACTTGCTATGCTATGGGGTTTTTTGTTATTTTTTTTAAAATAGCACTTTGCGTGCATGCACATCAGAATGTAGGACCAAGAAGTGCAAAACCGGAAACGCATCCAGAGAAGTGCTTTGGGCACCCGAACAGCTGCAATTCATCAACATAAGTTACTGCGCAGCAGCAAAGCCTCTGTCACAGGGAGACGGAGCACTTCCTACACGGCTTCCTGCCCTCGTTACCAATCATCTCAGTTTTTACAACCCACGTATCCCAAGATAAAGACGCCGTGATGCGCACAGAGATAGGAATGCTCAGACTTTACGTACGTTACTGGCACGCCCATATGCCGCTCTGCGCGTCTTCAGATTTGAGTATTTTTCCCATCTGTCTAGACGTGGCAGTAGGTTACTTAGGCAAGAAAATGTGGCAGGAGACCCAGGAGAGGAAGCTCAGCGGTGACCAGGTCAGCTGTCCACCATCTCGCTTTCTTTAAACCCAAGGTGAGACCTGATACGATTCACTTTTTGAAACAGCACTGGGGTAGGAGACCCTCCCTCTCTCTGGAGCATCCCACTAGAAATTAATTTTAAAATGCATGCATTTATATGTGTTCCTAAAGACATTATCATTTGGCAAACAGTGTGACTAAGTGTCTTTACACTATTTTAGAAACTTTAAGCACTGATATTTCTCATTTTTAAAAACATCAGTCCAGTCTGCCTTTTAGAGATAATTGAGATAGGCTACCAACCAAATGGAGAGTTTCTTTAAAAATCTTGTTTCCTGGATATAGTTGAGTCCCAGTGGACTTCTCTAGCCAAGGGGCGCGTTGCAGCCTGGCCCCAGGTCGGGCGAACCGAGAAGCGCCCGCGCCCGCGCCCGCCACCGCGCCACGCTGCCCTGCAAGTGCTGCCCACGTGGCCCACGTCCAGAAAGCCAGGCTTTACGGCCACTACCCACAGCGCCAAACTGCTGAGCTGCTGTCCTCCCAGATTACAAGAACAGAAACTTCTGGTTTGGAGATTATAAAACAGGCTCATTAACAATCAATAATTTGCATGTTTACTAAGCTTTCTGCCCTCGTAACCGGTTCTGCAACTCAGAAGGGCTGCAGAGACAAGACCGAACTTATTTATAGGCAGTTTCTGCCTGAACACACGCAGCTTCATGAGCCGTCCCCAGAGGTCCACAGCCCCGGCTTTGGTAGGAAGGCCATCTGCAGCACACACAGTACCAGCTGCCCAAAGGCATCCACCTCCTAAGCTGAGAACTATGCCTGTTACATGCCAAATGGGGAATTAAGGTAGCAAATGGAATTATATTTTCTAATCAGATGCCTTAAAAGAGAGAGACTGTCCTGGATCACCACAGTGAGCACAGTGTAACCAGAGGGGGCCCTTAAAAGCAGAGCAGGGGGCAGAGAAGCAGGTCCGAGTGAAGCAAGGTGAGCACGGCCCCGCCTGGTCCAGCACCCCCAGCCTCACAAGTGCGGGCGGGAGCCACCCAGCCCAGGCATGTGGGTGGCCTGCAGGGTCTGGGACTCTTCCCTGGGGCTTCCAGGAAGAACAACGGGCCAGCTGACACCTGGCTTTTAGCCCCCATAAGGCCCGCTTCCAACTTCTGAACTGCAGAACTGCAGGGCGATACATTTCTGTTGTTTTAGGCCACCAAGTTGGTGGCGCTTTGTTACAGAAGTCACAGTTCACTAACATGCCATCTCATTAATGGGACAGGGTACCACCTAGATTACAGCTCTCTAAAGGCAACATTATGGATAACTGAGAAGCAAGACGAATTTAAAATGAAAACAGCATCTTATTTCAATGGTAAAGCATATGTAACCAAAGAAAAAACAGGTAACTTGGACTTCATCAAAATTTAAAAATTTTACGCTTTTAAGCACAGTGCCAAGAACATGAACAGTCAACCCACAGAAAACGAAACTATTTCCAAGTCGTATGTCTGGTAAGGGTGTAGTGTCCAGAATATACAAACACTTATAACAATGTACAGACAACACAGTTCTTAAAAGGGCACAGGATTGGAAAGGTGTATCTCCAAAGAAGACACACACTCGGCCAATAAGCACTTGAAAGATGCTCAGCCTCATTGGTTGTTAGGAAAATATAGATAAAAACCATGAGATACCAGTGCACACCCTCTAGGATGGCAATTTAAAAAAAAAAAGGAACACGAAGGTTGGCAAGGATGTGGAAATAAACGGACCCTTCGCCCATTGTGGATGGGCCTGTAAGATGGAGCAGCCGGTGAGGAGCTCGGTTTGGCTGTCCCACAGAGAGTCACCGTGTGACCTGGCAGTGACACTCGGAGGCGAATGCTCAGGAGGACTGAACACACGCGTGCACATGAAAACTCGTACATGGAAGTTCACAGCAACATCATTTGTAATAGACAAAAAGTGTAAACTTCCCTGAGCTGATAAATGAATTACAAGTGCTCTATATCCATACAACGAAATATTATTCAGCCATGCGAAGGAGCTGAGTGCTCTCACATGCCACACGGGACTGATCCTGAACACTTTTATGCGAAGTGAGAGAAGCCGGGTGCAAAAGGCTGTAGAGTGTGACTCCGTTTCTATGAACTGCCCAGAACAGGCAACTCCATAGCGACAGAACGCAGACGAGGGGTTGCCGGGAAGGGGAAAGCGAGAACTGGAAGGGACTGCTAAGCCATTCACTGTCGCTTTCGGGGGATGACACAAATGTCCCGTAACTGGGCGGTGGTAATGGCACGGCACAGTGACTATGCCAAAAAACAATGAGTCACATCCTTTAAAGTGGTGCATTTATGTTACACAAATTGTCCCAATCTACAAAACGGAAGGAATAGGACCCATCCCCCTAACACGCATTGAAAGCCCAGAACTAAGCACCCAGGTAGGAACCATTCATTACCTGTCACCCTGCTGAGTTCGAGCAACCTTGCTATTCGACCAAGTCTTCCTTTTCCCTTGCCCTTGAAGTACCCCAAGCTGCGGCCCTTGGTCTGATTATGAACCCAGCTCCATTCAAAATAAAGACATTGTCTCAGCACCTTCGATTCCTGCCGCTGAAACCTGACCTTCTGGAGTACTTTTCCAATTTTGGCTTCGCATCATAGCCCATGGACTTCAGTGTTCGTTTGTTCCTTGTGTCTGTGGTCTCCTCATTCACAAGAGGCTCCCTCAGTCCCAGGCTATCCTTATTCTTTTTTTAAATTTTATTTATTCCAGAGAGCGAGGAAGGGAGAGAGAAACATCAATTTGTTCCACTTACTTATGCATTTGTTGGTCGATGCCTGTATGTGCCCTGGCCAGGGATCAGACCCTCACCCAGCTGAGCTACCTGGCCAGGGCCTACACCTTCATTCTTCATCACTGTCAAATTCCCTAACAACCTCATTCTTAAGTATCCACCTGAGTATCTGTCTACAAGTTTGGGAGTCGGGAGCTGTTTCTAGTCTTTCAGCAATTACTTTAGAAATTTCCAGCTGCTAATGCTAAAGCCTGGCATCGTTTGATCAATGCCTTCCCCCACTCTGGAGGACAGGAATCTCAGGACGCTCCAACTCCATTTAATCGTCCGGACTGACAGGTGTGCATGTTACTACTGTTGTGTATTTTAATTCTGCTATTTTCCCTCCGATTAAAAAAAAACAAAACACTTTTCTTTGAAATAATTATGGATTTATAGGTGGTTGTAAAAATGCACAGAATATCGATGTACAGATAATTCTATAAGTACTATATAATCCCCCAATCTATAATGGCAAAGAATATTAAAAAATAATAATCTGTTTTGATCTTGTCTGTATTAAAAGTAATGTAGAGATCACAGCCCTCTGCTTCACTGTCAAAAACCTAAAAAGATCAAATATCAGTTGTGATAAGTGTATAATATTTTATTACATTGTGTTAGTAGGTCTAAGGATCTATGGAGAAAAACCTGATTAATATATTTATCCTCTTTTTATGTTTCTTTTAATCAAAGAGGATTCAGGTTTCTATTTCCTTAGGAGACATTTAACTTTCTCACGAGGTCATTCCCACATTATCTTTAAAACAGAAGAGCTACTCTCTACCTCCCAACCAAAGAAGCGCCCAGCGGGTGCAGCAGGATACTGGGGCGTGGCGGGCCAGCCGGGTGCAAAGCCACACGCTGCTGGTCCTTTCCCCAGAAACACACAGACCCAGTGCTCGGCGGGAATGCCCGGGGATGGAAGGACGCGTGGTAATAAACCAGACCCCTCTCCGCCGCCGGGAGCTGTCAGCAGAGTTCCGAGCACAGGGACGTAAAGACAGGAGCATTTTTACACAGAATCTGTAACAACAGCCCTTGATGGTTCTGACTCATTTTCTCTGCTGTCTTTTAAAGAACCGTGTAAGTGCATTATCCATGTGAACTAAACCATCACCACCGTTCATCCTGCCTGATGAAGAGTTACGTCAGCAGTTAGGCATCATGGCAGCCTGAGAGCCTGAGCTTCAAACTGCGTGGACGGGACAGTATCTGGCCAGCACTTACCCGAGTTTAAGGCGCTGTCTTATACGCAGCAGGTGCTGAAACGCTGTGACTGGTTCTGGTGTCCCGCAGGCTTGTGTCCCGCCACAATCTCACTGCCCCAAAGGCCACATTGGCACCGCGTGGGAGGGGTTTTGTTAGAGCAGCAGAATCCCAGGCCTCTCCCCAGGCCTGCAGAACAGAATCTGCTTTTTAACAAGACCCATTAAAGTATGAGAAATAGCCCTGGCTGGTGTAGCTCAGTGGCTTGAGCACTGGACTGTGAAGCAACAGATCGCTGGTTTGATTCCCAGCTGGGGCACATGCCTGGGTTGCGGGCCAAGTGAGGGGTGTGTGAGAGGCAACCACACGTTGATGTTTCTCTCCTTTCCCTTCTCTCTAAAAATAAATCTTCAAAAGAAAAGTGCAAGAAGTACTGATCTTATGTCATACTTTAAAAAATTAATTCCCTGGTTCATGCACCATTAGTTTCATTTTCTATCCTTCCTTCTTGAAACAGGCCAGGGTTCATTATCGGAATAAACAAAGAAACCCGAATTTCTCCCCACACCCTACTGCCCTCAGTGACTGATATCTCCCTTTAGGGATCAGACTATCTCAATTTGGTTTCTTTGGTTACCATGTTCTTGGGATAATTCTACACCCCTACTCCTTTTATTTTTAATTCACTTATTTCCTTCTTAAAACTGTGAAACTTGACTTTCACTCCAATGCATTATACTGTGTACACAAAGCACTAAAAAAACGATGCAGGCAGTTAACTTTGGTGAGCTTAGATCAACCTTCACAACATCCACAGTCCTTACACTGACTGGAAAATCCCAGCAGCATCTGGTGCCTGCTGCCTCTCCGGGGCCCACCCCATCATGCACCCACGGAAGGGTGCCTGCAGAGCTCTGGGCTCCTGCCTCGCTGGCTGGACTGGCCTTCACTGGCCAAAGTCCCCAAGTGCCTCCCACGGCACTGTCTCAACCTGAAAGAAGAGAAAATTTATGTCCCCGCAGAAATAACCCCAAAGTACATGGAGACACAGAATTCACAGCAATGACACAAAATGGGACCTAGTATTTACTACCAAGCATCACACAAAAAGCCTACGCTGTTGAGGAAACAAAATAACAGAAGCAAATTCTCCTCTCAGTTCCGAGGATGGTTCTCTTTCCTTCCTTCTTACTGTTGGAATACAACATGAGATCTACTCTGAAAAGACTGAAGTGCGCAGTGCCGTCCGGTTAACTAGAGGGCGCTGTCCAGCGGGTCTCTGGAACGCCATCAGAATGTACTCACGTTGCGGAACTGAAACTTTAAGCCCATTGAAAAGCATTTCGTACAACAAAGGTTTGAAGGCTGAGATGCTTTGAAATTTACTGGATACCACAGCCCACTCACCTTCTATGGATTTTGAGCAATCTGCCCACGAGTGATTGGATGTGGTCTTGTTCATCAGGTCAGCCTTTTATGAAGAAAAATGAAGAGCATAAAAGAAAAGAGCCGCAGTGAAAAGAGGGGTGTGCTGAAAGGTTAATGCGCTCCTCAGCCCACTTGGCATAGATCTCCGAGCAGCACTCATCTGTTTATCTGATGCACGCAGAAGGAAGCGTCACGCGTCACCTTTGGAAGTGGGCCATCACTCCTGCTGACAGGTTATGAATTGTGGAATGCGGCTAGCACCTGGCCAGACAGGGAAGAGTTCATAAATCAGATTCAAAAGGGAAGTACCTGACTCAAATCCTTGAGTTGTTTAAGAGGCTAAAAAGGACAGATAAGGAGAGGACCCGTCAAGCCTGAATGTGTTCGTGGGTGCGCTGGCGGGGCGGGAGAGTGTGGTTTTCCACAGGCCTTAGTTCAAGTTCTACAACAAAGTACTTCTGTTGTTATTTCGTGGTTGACTGAAGAGCTTTGCTTCACCATGCAGTGGGTGCTGAGATAAAGATTTTGGTCATGAACAGGAAATTGGCTTCACCTTCCACAGAAAGAGAGAAGCCATCAAATCAACAAAAATTATAAATAGCTGATTCTTGGGGCGGGCGGGGGGTCAGTGTTTTATTATTTTACAAATAATCTGGCAAACAGGCCCATAATCTATAAAACAGCCACAAGGTGGTAGATTATCCTAGGCAAACCATTAAATAGCTGAGAATAAAAGAAGGGTTCATAAGTATTTGAAAATAGCCAGAAAAATGTCAACTACAATAAAATGTTGACATACAAATACCTTAAGAAATAATGTAAACCATTTGTAAGGGGATGGACTCAGAGTATTTTTTATGAGGTAGGAGTGGAACTCGAAAGTAATTTTTGAAACTATTATTTGAAAGTACGTTCCACTGAGTCCCCAGTTTCATCACACCTGGTGTAAGTTTAAAACCTCCGGAAATAAATTCCAGGTGCCTTTGTACTTAGCCCATTGAAGAAGAATGTTAACAGTCTTGCCCTGATTGTTCAGTTTGATGCTATCTCACGATTCCCTTCTAACAGGTCCCCAAAGGAAATGACTGTCAGACACGTATCTCAGAGAAAAAGTGATTCAATAACTAATCCTCAATGAATTGTCAGGCGATCTTCAAACTAGCTAAGAGCATTATAAACAGTACACATCCTGAAATATAAATTACTTTGCCTTAGAGGAATAATTTATTTTAAGGTTTCTTATGAAAACCTGTGACACTCAAGCACCAGTGACTGAGTCCCTTGCCCCAGGTATAAGTTGCGTAAGTCGTCACGTTTTGTATTAGAACGAAAACCCTCAAGATACATGCAAAGTAGAAACTGACACAAGCTTAATATTCAATATAAACCTGTAAGGAATGTTGGAAGTTAGTAGGCTTATCAAATGAATTGTAGAAAAAAATAATTGTTATAAAATTCACTCTGTTGGCATTGCATAGAAAAACCGCACATAGAAAGATGGCTAAGAACTGCACCTTGAAGGGAAGGAACCAGAATGTTCCAGCCCCAAGGCTGCCACTTTGGCGTATCGGTTACTCTGAGCGGAAGACCCTGGAGAAACAGCAGATTCACAAAGGGGTTTCTGAACTCCCCCTCTCTGCCCAAGCGCAGGGCATACGATTTCCCGGGACAAACGTGCCCTCTTTGCACCAGGAAGGGGAGACCGTCCTTATCACCGTGGACCGGAGTCAACGCCCAGATGAATCTGCACAAACGAAACCGCTGGGATAGCCTCCTCTTCCATCACTTCCCTCCACGGGCTCCCAGGTCGCTTTCCCAGCAGCTACCCCACCAGCCCCAGCCCCCTTTCCCTTCACTGACACGTCTCCACAGTTTACCCTTCTTTGCTGAGAGCGTGTGAGCTCTCAGGCTCCTCTCCTTCTTTGGGTCTTCATTTCCTATGTATGAAGGATTCCATGTGCACATAGAAATAGTAACATTAAGTAAAATTTGCATGCTTTTCTCTTGCTAATCTGTCCTTGAGCAGTTTAATTCTCAGGCCCACCCACAGAACCTAAAAGGGAAGAGGAAAAAGTCTTTCCTCCCCTGCAATCTTAAATGGATGAGTAGCATTTGAATACGATATTTTGAGTATGATCCATTTGTTAATTCCCCTAAATCTTCAAAAAGCAGAGAGGACAGATAGAAACAACATATTTTTGATGTGAGCTAATATAGCTCAAATGCAAAATCCAGAAAAATCTAGTGATTTAAGATAACTTCAAGAATTACGGATTTGTGATAAATCTGACAAAAGGCTATTGGAGATTTAAACAAAAATAAAACATTGCCGAGAGAAATAAATCCTAATCAAATAGAAAGATTCTGTTCTCCGGCCGTAAGATTCAATATTGTTAAAAACATTAAAGTAACAAGACTTATACTACTTTCTTCCAAGACATTATAAAGCTACAGTACCCAAGGCATTGTGGTATTGGGGTGACAGAGTCACCCCAACAGAGAAAGTGGAACAGGATGGGAAGTCCAGAAATAGATCCACATGAAATTGAGCAATTATTTGCAACAAAGATGTCTAAGCACTTCCGTGAGGAAAGGAAAGAAGTTTCAACAAATGGTATTGGAACCATAGGGCAGCCACATAAAAATGTGAACCTGAAGCCTTCACTTGTCATTTACCAAAATTAACCTGAGACGAATCACAGATCTAAAAATAAGAGCAAAACTATGAAACTTCTAGAAGATAATCTAAGAAAACATTTTAGGGAACTTGAGTTAGAAGTCTTCATACACATACAAAAAAATAAAAAGCAGAAGTTCTAAATTTTTAAAAATCAATAAATTGGATTTCATTAAAATTAAAAACTTCTGTTCCTCAAAAAAGACTGTTAAGAACATTGTGCTGAGTGAAAGGAGCCAGTTGGAGAAATGCAAATGCCACACGATCTCACTCATGGGTGGAATCTAAGGAGCAAACTGAACTAACCCGCTCACAGACGGAGAGCAGATGACAGCTACGGGCGGGTGGGTGGGGTGGAGGGACCGAGCAAAGAGGAAAAGGACTCCTGGACACGGATAACGGTGTGGCGACTGGGGGGGGAGGTGAGAAGGGGACTAAACGGTAATAGAGAAGATACCATAAAACTTTTTTAAAAAAGAAATTGAAAAGGGAGCCACAGACTGGGAAGAATTTGTAGAACATACATGGCCAAACGACTTGTATCTAGAGTATGTGCAGATCTGCAGCTGCCTCATACAAAGACTGACAATGCAATAAAGGTTGGCAAAAGATCTGAACCCCATTTTTCTCAACTGCGGTCTCCCGCACTCTGGGTTGGGCAGCGCTTTCCCTGTGGGAGGCGCTCTGTGCAGGGCAGCATGCTCTGCAGCCGCCCCCACCTCTGTCCAACAGAGGCCAACAGGACCCCTGGGAGTGACAGGCCCCAAATGTCTTAAGACACTGCCAGTGGTCCCGGGGGAAGCAGAGTGGCCCGGAAGAGACCCACTGCTTCGAACAGCATTTCACCAGAGAAGACATACAGATACAAGTAGCCCTGGCAGTGTTTGAGAAAGTTATGTAATATGCAAATGTTAAAAAGAGAGAAAATAAAATGGGGACATCTGCAATGGTGTCAACAACAAAAATAAAGAAATAAAAGTAAATACAATGACAGGCAAGCTTTCACACTCAACTACAACAAAAATCTTTCAGAAAATTTCTTAAATTAAAAAATTTTGAGATAAAGTAAGTACACAGCTGAGTACATGTCAGAAGACAAACCACAATTTATAACACATGTAAGTTCAATAACACTAATAAAGAAGTTTGCTCACATCACTGAGAAGAACAATGAGTGAAACAGAGAGATGGGCAAAGACAATGAGTAGGCAGTTCAAATAAAATTGAAAGCCGCCATGTGTAAGACAAGATACTCTTTTTCCCTAATAATTAAACAATAATTTCCCTAGAAATGAAATTGAAATGATGATTTTCCCCATTAGACAAAAAAAAGTTCATTTGGGCAAGTGTGTGACTCTCCGTCCAGTCCCACGGCCCAGCCGCCTCACTTCCGGACTCAGGTCCTCCTGGCCACACCCACAAGCACAGGTACAGGGGGGGTTTTGGCTGTGCCGCAGTATTAACAACGCAGACAGACGTCACCCACGTACACGCCAAACTGGAACTGGTTTAATGCGTCACGGCAGCTCGACATAACCTGACGCTATGGAAGCATTAAACAAAGTAGTTGAGTGTGTGTTTATAAAACAAGGTAATATATTTAATAATACCTAATATATTTAAAGTGAAGACAGTATAGAAGAATGTGTTTCTTATAATCACATTTCTGGTTAAAAATATACACAGAGAGTAACAAAGGCATAATGTTCTAGGAAGATAAACACCAAACTTTTAGAAGCAGTTACCGTGGAAATCAGATCATGACAGGACTTCCGATTTTTATGTTGCAAGTGTCTGCACTGTTTCGTCACTTTGACAATGTAATTTTTGCAAAAAAAACAAATTTTTAATGTGCATTTTAAAATATATTAATTTTTTAGGAGCTCATAATCTAAGACTTGGAATGCAAGTGGCATGGGAACTTGAAAAGAATTTTGCAAGATTTTACAAAATAGGAGGCAGGCAATAATATACAGCCCGGCACAAATAACGCCCCCAGATTACTACAAAACCTTTTATCACAAAATCATAAACGTGTAATTCTGTAACATAATGACATCACACTCAAGCACACCATATGACATTTTAGGTGAAATGTTCAGAATAAAATTATAAATTATTACACCCGCAGTATTCCCCTGCCAACCACACCGACGCAGGCGTTACTTCTGCCGCACCCTGTTGTGTGTGGTTCTTTAAACGATAGGCTGTTACGATGTTTCGTACTGGATGTAGAGACTGTGTGGTATTCGTAATGCTATAAATTATAGCAGTTCTGCCACAAGCTATTGATTGCCCTCCTAAGTGCAAGTTACTGTAAAGAAAAAAAAAACAAACTCTACTTTTCCACTTGAACACAGTATTTGGAATATTTATATATATGCAAAGTAAGTCATATTTCATCCAGGTTGTCATCAATCCATCTAATTCTTGACATGATACATAATTTTTAATGACGGGCAAAGTAATTCTGGAAGTACTGCAGCCAGAATCATCTAAGTATGAATAAGACCAAAAGTTATGATGACACTAAATATAACCAAAACTCAGGCAACATTCCCCCCCTTTTCTGTCACAAAAACAGGTACCTAACTGGCTCACGGAAACACAGCACAGGCAGCCACGGAGAGTTTCCTGCGGCCCCTCAAGCCTCAGCACATTCCCACGGCATTTTACAACGAGCCGCCTGGCTGCCGGTTCCAAAGTAAATCGCTTCACGCCTGCGAAGGCTGAGACGGTCTCAGAAACAGGGTGGAGTCTGCCCCCTTCCCCTCCATGCCCGAGTGACTCTAGAATCTGACAGTCACGCCACCCAATCCCCTGAAAGTCCCAGATCAGAGCCATCCCCAGCGGCTGCCGCCTCCAGCGGAGCACCCAAGCGCTCTCGTCTGTTCTACTTCCAGCGAACGCCACGAAGGACGCTGGGACGGCTCCCCTCGGAGGGCCTGCTCGCTGACGGACAAACGTGCTCTCCCTCCCGCTAAATGCACGGACCGAAGGGGTACGTCGGACCTGCTGCATGGCCGACCGCCTTCCTGCGAGGCCTGGGCTGGTGCAACAGGTGGTATTCCAAGGGTATGCTATTCAGCCAAGGAAACAGTTCGTTGTCCATGGCCTGTGAAGGAATGATTGGACCCCCCTACAACTTGGTAATGAGAGAACGCACTTTGTCCCTTCATGAGGAACAGGTTGGTTGTACCCTGACAGATCTGGGCTCATATCCAGGTGACTCCTGATTGGTTGTGAATTTCTATGATGCAAACAGTAGTTTGGAAGGTCTGGAAAAAAAGAAAAAGCACCTACAATCTTACTACTCCAATTAAATATATCTCCCACTTTCAGTCTACATGCATATATATGATATTCTTTTTTCATTTTGCATAGTTCAACCATAGCATATGCAATTTTATATCTGGTTTTCAAATGTATTTTCCTAATGAAGAATTGTTCCTTACTGAGCCAATTTCTTCTTTTCCATGAGACAGCAGCCATCGCAAGAGTGACGACGGGAAGGGAATCACTGTGTTCTGGTCAGGCGTTTATAAACGTGGTCCTCCCTTCCTTCGGAGATGTTTGGGGGGGGTGGGGCCAGCAGCAGCAGAGGTGGTGCTTGCTGCTGTGCTTCTGCGGGGGGGGGGGGGGGGGTGCACAGAGCTTTGACGGTCGCTGGTAGATGCCTGCATGTGACTTTTATCATGCGCTTCATCTCTGCCGTGACTGTGGCTATTGGACATTTTTCACTTCCAATATACTTTTTTGAGCTTTCTCTTTTCTATTTTTGATGGCCTACTGCCTCATGGTTTCTTGCTCTCTAATTTTAAGAACGAGTTTTTTGATTGCTTAACAGTGTTGTAATTTTTACTTCTCCTTTGATCGTTATTTCCTTCATTTGACTTCCTTAGATACTATATTATTCCATTTATAGCTTGAGTTAAAACTGATTTCTTTCATTTTAGAATGCAAGTATTAAAAGCTATATATTTTCCTGAGCAAACTTTACTGTATTCTATGATATGCAGGTTTTTTAAAGCAATTATTACAAATCATGAATATTTCCTTTGATTCAAGAGCAAGTGCTTAAGAGTAAATTTTTACTTTCTAGAATGTGTTATTATAAATTTATGTGTTATAATTTTTAATTTTATGGCACTGGGTCAGAATGTGGAATGTAGTATTTTTATTTCAGGGAAGAAACTGAATATTTTGATAACTTAATATTCAATTTTATAAATTTCCAAGGTAATTTTAAAAATGTATCTGTTTTCATCGAATTTTGGTGATAGTCATATACAGTTGACCCTTGAATGACCTGGAGGTTAGGGGTGCTAACAGCCCGCCCCACCCCGGCACAGTCGAAAATCCACATACAGTTTTCGACTCTCTCCCCCCCCAACTCAAGCGCAGTGTTTGTTATCTCATGTGTTTCTCCGTTACGTAAATCTTGCTGATCATTATTCAGATCTTTCACATCTTTTTGTTTGCTTGTTTTCTTGCTCTGTCGTGCGCTGGCAGAGGTTAATTACAGCCTGTAACCACTCCTGTGTTTCTGTCAGTTTACTCTTACTTTCCCGTAATTTATGTGTTATGGATTCCAGTACAATAGTATCGAGTACATACTTACACCCTCATTATGCCCTTTAATATTATAAATTCCTCTTTCATCTCTCTGTGTCGTCTTAGTTTATCTTGACTGCGGTTTTATCTAAGAACAATCTCAACGGTAGCTTTATGGTTGTTAGCACTTCTCCTTTGGTTTATATTTCACCTTTTTGGGTTACTTTGCTTTAAATCGATCTCTCACAGTCAGCACATAGATTCTCTTTTTTACCCAGTCTTAAAAAAAAAAAAAAAAAAAAAAAAAACCTTTAAAACTAGTTTTGTTTACTTTTATGTATGGTTTTGTTTTTCGGTCTGAAGTCAGAAACCACACAACACAGACCCTAACACTCAGACATGTCTCTCTACCTTGTAGACAGGACGTTTCTGGAGAGGTTCATGCTTATTAATTTCTGAATCCTTTACAATCCTCCGAGCTGTGTATAAGGACTGGATTCAAAAGATATTTGTTAACTGAGATGCACTGGCATGTCAGACTGAGTGCGCCTCCGGCGGCCGAGCTCGGAAAGTAGTCAGGAGTCCAGAGGCGAGAAGTCCGGGGCAGGGGTTGCCCTGGCTGCCCTGGCAGCAGAGTCCTCGGTCACCACACCCGTCAGCGATGTGCCCCTGCTGCATGTGCCCCGGGCACAGACTGATCGGATAGGCGCGCTGTTGGCTAATAAGAAACGAAGCACCGTGCCCTCCTCTTCAGGCACCTGGCCGTCGCTACCAATGAATCTAGAGGCGGTTCCAGTTTGGAATGAGGTTTTAGCTGCCCCACTTGCTTCTCCTAGGTCGATGTGGTAGCTGAAACAGCAACAAAGGAAAATGCCACCGAGCTGAAGATTCGGTGGAACGCCGCGGAGGTGTGGGTCCGAAGAAGAACTGCATCCAAAGTCACTCCAGTCCCTGCCGTCCTTGTCTCACTAAGCCTCCTGCTATCTCCGCAGCCTTCCTGCCTAAGCTGTTCTTCATTGGCTTTGCATGGTAAGCCAGTCTTCCTAAATATCCTTTGATAGACATATTTCTGAATTCTTCAAAGCAATCACTGAACGAATGAGACTGTAGTCGCTGGGTTGTATGGCTAGACCAGGCTCAATCAGAAAGAGTTTTAAAGGACGTCAAAGTGACTCTCGGCTCACCTGCCCCGGCCCCAGCAAGAGCATCACCATCAGAATCCAGGCGGGGGTGGGGAGGTGTGGGTGGGGGATGAGGCTGCGCTTCCTTTGTAGGAAAAATGATGACATTTTTAAAAACAGGCATGAATGCTTAAGGGCTATTTTGTTAAGTGATAAATTATGCTTCTAGATACAAGCCGAAAACACAATTACAGAGGGTTACAAATCCAAGTGCTAGACCAGGGAAACCTGTGCTGAATGGGCGCTGAATAGTTACCAGAACGGAAATGCACAAAAAAACACGTGTTCCTTTTTTTTTTTTTTTAATCTCAGGGAGAGAGCCGGTGGCCTAGAGAAAGGAATATCTGTCCCACCCTGTCCCCCTCCTTTTAGAACTAAGGAGAATCGACTTTGAAAGGTCATGAAACACGGTCTCTATGACCATGGGTCACCATCTTAAGTAGTTTTCAAGACTCGGGGGTAATCACGTCTCAGCAGATCAAAGGACATTGTCTTCTGAAATAGAGATCAAATCAATTAAGCTTTGCGTTCTCTTGTATGAAGTGATTAGGACAATAAGCTAAAACTAAAACAAAAGTTAAAGAACTGGAAAGGGTAGTAGTGAGGGAAGTAAAGAAAAATGTAGCAGGCAGCTGAAAAGAAGAGACACATAGATGCATTCCCCATTCCACGCTTTAAGTGGTGTTCCTAGCAACGAGGAGAGAAGACAGAGAATGCCCTTTATTTCTAGAACCTCGTAAGGCTGTACATTCACTCTAACAGCCTGACACAAAGACTGGACAGAAACTGAGCAATGTGGAGCACTAACATGATATGCGTATATATTTGATAGAAACTAAAATTCAAATCCAGGTAAATGAACATTTTTTTTCTTAGTAATTGTCAAAGGAAAATAGCATTTGGTGTCCAATTTATTTATATAGTCTGGGTTTCTGTATCCTTGATCATTCCTCCCAAGCTAAACCTCCAGACTCTGCAGAGTAGCTGTCAGGCCCGACAGCGTGGCGCCGAGAGCCTGGCTACCCAGGAACCCCTGGGCGTGCGCTGGAACTGCCCATCATCGAGGGAGGGCCTCATGGCCAGCGTTTCCACCTTCTGGCGGAACCGACGTTTTCAATCAAGAGACGACATCTGCCCCCAGTCTTTTCTTCGCATTTAAATTAAAAGGGGAAAAAAGCACATGGACCGAGTGTGATTGACATCTGACAAAAATTCTTATCTTTGAATAAAAATGGGTGACTTAAAATAGCCACTCAGATTATTAGGCTTTTTATGTCAAAAGGCTCAATGTCCTGCTCTGGACATGGGTGAAACACCCTGAGCGCCATGGAAACCGCTCCAGGCAGCCGGGCCGTCCGGGCTGCCCGTGGTCTGGCGCATCCCCACTCTCCCGCCTTTGTGCCCGCACACAGGGACTCCTCCGCACGGCTGCTCCTCCTCACCGTCACTCATCACGCCTTCTAAACCAACCTCCTCTCCTGCTCAGGTGGCAGATCTCGCACGGAGCAGAATGGAACCCCCAAAGTGTACGGATCTGCGCTGCCACAAGTGTGACCCCAAACGCCGTTCTGGAGGTGACTCAGGAGGGTATACTCTGTGTGGGGTCCACCAGAGTCTGCGCAAGGGGACAGGCTTGGGAGTGGACGGCTCACGTGGCACCAGGCGAGCTGTGCCTGGTAGGAAACACGCAGAACACGCTTCTAACTCCAATTCAGCAAAAACTTCACAAGCTCTCTTTTTTTATTTTTATTTTTTTAAATCCAGGTCCCTAGGCTCTGGGCGTTTTGAGGAAAACAAAACTATCCATTTCCTATGGCATTAACAGTCTGGGCAGAAACTGCTTTTAGTCCCGATATTCATATTTTCCCTCATCCAGAATAACAGAACCACTGATGTTTAGCTGGGTACACAGCTCCTGCGAACAGAGATAACATTTCTCAGTCTCCCTTTCTGCTAGGAACGTCCATGAGATAAAGTGCTGGCTAAACAGATACATGCAGAGGTTTTATAGGAACTTTGGGGAGTTTTCCTTAAAGAGACAGCTGATACTTTTGCTCCAGAGCTGATATGCAGGGTACAGCTCTGGCTGCCACCAGAGAATGAAAGGCCACTCAGGACCAGGGAAGTGGCAAGGTGACGGGTGCCAGTGCCCCAAACGACCGTGGGAGGTGCAGCCACCAGACCCTGTACTGAGTGAGCAAAGGCACTGGTTTTGTACCCCTAGTCACCTAAGATGTCTTTTCCATGGTATTTAAAAATAAATTGTTTCCTCTCCCAACTCTTTAACTGTTGAATGATTTTCTTCGTACACAAGGGTGAGAATTAGAATGAAGCCGGTGTTTTCCTGAATCTTTTCCGTGTCTCCCCAGAGCCTCCACCTCCACCTGGGACACTTGTGTTCCCGGCTGGTTGGACTCTTCCCACACATGCCCAGGACCCAGTGTGAGGTGCCCCACAGCCACCCCCTGCCAGTAGCTCCCACCGACCCCTCCCACCTCAGAACAGTAAGCTCGGGTTTGTAAAAATACAACGATTTTCAGTAATTCAGCAAGTCTCAATGCAGCAGAGGGCTGACACATTGGCGTGGAATGACTTGTCTTTTTACAATATGGCAGATGGAGTATTTTTTGTACAATGTAAGCCAGGTATGTTATCCTTTGCTTAAAACCCTCCATTTCAACTCCACCCCAACAACAACTAGAAAACCGAACTGAAAAAGCGACAAGTCTTCTGTGATCCATACGAGAACCGAGGTCAGAGGTCAAGCTGCTGCCCCTGACACGGGAGAGACCAGCGGGTGAAGGGGGAGAGCCTAGCCTTACTGGAGCTGAAACCTGCATGTCCCCAGTGCCATCGGAAACCTGACTGTGACTGAGGAGCTGCTGGTGGCTTCGTGGGGACAAGCGTGAGCGAGCGAGAAAAACTCCAGGGGGACCCAGTGATGGCGCCCTGCCCCCTTCTGTTTTTGTGAGGTTTGGAGACAATCATGCCGCTTCCCAGCACACCTCCCCCGACCCCCTGCTTCTGGTGCCTGCAGGGCAAACTAGTAACCAGAGCCTAACCTGCTGGGGGAAGGGGTGGAGGTGCGCAGCCCAGAGGCTCACGACAAGACTGAGACCTCATCACAGGACACAGAGCGTCCCCCTCCCCACTCACCATCATGTTGCCGAAGGCCTGGCTACAGCAGCTCCTTTGACCGAGTGCATCATATCCAGCTATCAGGAAAAGACATTCTAAGGTATATTAACAGGCAAAAAACCCACAAACTGAAGGGACAGAGCAAGCCCCAGAACTAGACTCAGACACAGTAGGGATGCAGGGGTTTTAAAACAACTATGATTAATATGCTAACAATTCTAACGCATGCAATACCCAGCATGCAAGAACAGCTGGGACACACAGAGAGATAAAAATTCTAAGAAAGAACCAAAAAGAAATGCTGGAAGTAAACAACACTGTAGCAGAAATGAAGAACGCCTTCGACAGGCTTATTGGCAGACTCCACACGGCTGAGGAAAGAACCTCCCAGCCCGAGGGTATCACAACGGAAACCTCTTCCACTCTGAAAACCAAAGTGAAAAAAAGACTAAAAACACGAACAGCAGCAACAGAACAGCCCTGAGCCGAGGGACAGCTAGAAAAGGTATAACAAATGTATAATGGGAATACCAGGAGAAGAAAGAGAGAAAGGAATGGAAGACTACTCTTAAAAAAAAAAAAACAAAAAAAGAAAACAGAAACAAAAACCTACATATTTTCAAGCTACAGAAAATAGAGAGAGAGAGAAAATCCTGAGAGAAGCCAGAGGGAAAACCTTGAAATTCCTATCTTACCCAGAACAAAAGCCCAGGTCTTCAGAACCCCCTGGTCCACTAGGGACCAGATGAGCAGGTGAGAACCCACCTGCCTCTGGACAGAAGCAGCATCACACGCTTCCTTAGGGTTCCTACCGAACTCTGTCCACTGAAAAGAGAAGCTCCCGGGCTCCAGAAAACTTACAGAGTAAAGGTCTAGGGGGTCGGACAATCCCTCCTTTCATTGCTGACGGTCTCACTGTTACTGCCTTCTTTCGTGACCCCTTGTTTGACCCTCAGCACAGCAGGTCAAACAAGGTCAAATAACCTTTTCATTTCAATGTTGATCACACGCCCTGGGAACTTAACTCTCGTTTGTCTCAAATAGCCTGTGGTGACACTGGTCTCCTTAGACGTCAGTCCCCTTTAAGTCACAGAACAGGCTGATGGCAAGAGAGGACTCACTCTAGTTCATTTACCTGCTTATCTACTGATCAGTCTTTGGACTTTAACTCATATAGAAATTCTGTTTTAATAAGGAGATATTAGTCAATGTTTAAAAAACAACAAAAAAGACAAGACCCTGTAAAAATTAGGAGTCTATGTATTTCCAAGTTTTTAGCTTCAAATCTGAACAGCATTAGATAATCTACTTAATCGGTTTCAGACGTTAGGAAATGCAGTATCAGTAAAATACTTTTTTTTTCCAAACTGTGGGCCGGTGATACTTAAACCCAGAGGTACAGGCGGCCTGGCTTTCAGTGCTGGGTGCTCTTCACCGAGAAATCAGCAATGCAGCACCTGCTGGATTTCCACCCCCCAACTCGGGACCCTAGACTCCTTCTCCGGCCCTCCTACTCTGAGAAGCCGCAATCGGACACACACGGAGCAACGACAGGGGGAAAGACAGGGAAAGCGCCCCAGGCCTCCTGTGACTTGCCACATCCCCGCCCCTACCCTGACACCCCGGGCGACCAACGAGCTCCACTTTGGACGGATCATCCTTCATCGGCTACATTTCTGGGAGGCCGGCGGCTGTTTCCCAGGGTGCGGAACGGCACACACACGCCATCATCAATCATTCATCAGTTATAATTACCATTTGCATCCATTTATCTAATCACAGCCCGCAGCGACTACCACCCATGAACAGTTCAAAATCAGCTTAACGCTGAGGGTGATGGTAGCGCAGCCACCCACGCATGCGCGCGTAGTACCTATCGGACATGTCGGTTCCTGTTTCGGTGGGAAGAGCAGCATCTGCTCCCTCGCCCCCGGGTCACGTCCTGACGCCGGGGGAGAGGGCGGAACATGCGACAAGTGAGGGTACAGGGGTGATCACACCCACATTTCCTCAGAGCCGCGAGGAACAACCGCGTCCTTCGGAGGGCGATTGCTCGGACTCTGGTTTTCAGCAGCTTCTCGCATAAAGTGCATCACTCTGCAAAGCTGCTTTGTACTTGCGCCTGCGTCCCCCAGTCACCTTTTATTTTATTTATTTATTTTTTTGCTTTTCCTCCCACCACCACCAGGCCTTATCGCAGTGGTTTTTAGTTAATATTACAATTAGCCTTGAGGTTCCTATATATTCATTTTGTCTATGACTTCTTGTGGGGGACCCTTATAAACAATACTAGAAGCCCAAAGATGACCCCTGATGAAAACTAATGACCTTCCTCTCCCTCTCCCCTCTGCTGGGAAAGCTCACGCCTGTCCAATCCTGTGCGCTCCGGCAGAGCCTGACTCAGAGGCACACGTCACCAGTCAGACCGACCCTGAGCTGCATCCTGGTCACCTCTTGTGTCATTAACGTGCTCACACACTTTCTACTGTACAGACGTCATTTAAAGTCCTTATACTTTCACACTTCACGATTCACTTTAGGTCGAAAGGAGCAATGTAAATAGTCTAACACCTAGGTGATAGCAAAATGATTTTGTTAGGAGGAATAAAATTCCTCAGTTCACCAGCTACACAGCCCTGGGGCGGTGGGCGGGGTCCCTGCAGGCACAGGAAAACCTCTATCACCTACCTCTGGCCTTGCTACCTGCTGTTCAGGTAGCCACAAACCCTTTGTAGGGAGACCCATTATGTAGTGAGCCCACGCAGTTTTATAATTTTAAGTGAACCCCCTCACCTGAGGGATGAGGTGTGTGGGTGCGGGGGGGACACACACGCAATGTATTAACCATCAAGCTGTCCCACACGGAGTTCGCTGGGCTTCTCTTGTTCTTCCGCCAAAAGGCTTGGTTGCCGTTTGCACCCTGGCTGAAAGCATCCTCCAGGAACTTGAACGCCTGGTCAAGACTGAGACATGCTCTCTGCAGGTCAGCGTCTTCTCCGCTCTCCCTGCCTCACACTCCGACTGTTCCCACCTACAGGACAGGCTGCGCCCCTGGACTGGTCAGCGCCGTGGTGCACGGGGCCACAGAGACCACGTGGGCCGGGCCTCCGCCCGAGCTCTGCGATGGCCCGGCTGCAGGCTCTTTGAAGGAGCAGGGGAGGCGGCTCAGTGCCCCGCACACACAGTCCTCCTGCCTGGAGTGCTCATCTTCTCTTTCCTCTTCTCACCTACACATCTGACCCCACGCTGAAGGCCGAGCTCAGCTCAGACCTGAATCGTGAGGCCTCCTAGGGCCTGCCCACGATTTCTTCTACGTGTGCCTCTTGCCGCAAAGTTCCTGGGCCACGTGACAGGACTTTCCTGTCCACACACTGCCTTGGTCCTGGGTGCACAAGGTCGTGTCTCCTCCGGGGGCTGCAGTGTCCTGAGATCGGGTGTACATGAGCACCGTGCTGCTCAGGCTCATAGAAAAGAAACCACTGGAATTGATGTTTCTTAGAGCCTGGATTTCTGAAGTACTTATTTGGGAGGGGAGGACAACCTCCCATGTCTTAAATGCTTAGAAATGGGACACTTTTGGATTTCTGGGAAACCATCCAAACAGGTAATGTCAAAGCCAGCGGGGGCAGAGCTGCAGCACCTGTGTGTAAGATACGGCTCGAATGGATGTGACATGTAGTCATGTTTTCAAACTTTAAGGTGCCTTAAGCATAGATACATTATGATGCTAGAACCCATTTACACATATTTTAAGTAATAAAAAATAGGTTAATACATCCATCAGCAGTTAAGCAAGATTATCTAAAAGAGTGATGGGATTTATGCCACACGGAATGTGTGTCTACAGACAGATCATTTCTTAGAGGTAACACACAAATGAAAAACACCTTTTGTTCACGTATTTTAAGATGTAATATTAGAGTGACTTATTCATGAGCATTTCGTAACATATTAGTAAGCATGCTGCCGGATATTTTGGAAAAGTAATGAAGGCTAAGTAACGTGAAGTTTCCCCCCGCCTCCTTTTCTAAGAAATAAATGAGGTAAGACTTTCTTTCTTTTCAGCTCAAGACTCCAGCTTTTCTGTCCATAATCTCATTTATCATTCATCGCGCACATGTGCAGACTTGCTGATTCTTTTGGGCAACTGCTCCAGCTCCCCTCCTCGACTCCAGGTCCCCTGGAGACAGGCGTGCGAAGCCTGCTAGCAGCACCCGGTGGGAGGCCTGGGCCACACTAAGGGAGGGGTCTGTGAGGCTGACAGGGGGGAAGTCGGAGAGGAGAAGAGGGACTGAATGATGGGCAGGTCAGCTGGCTCCGCTCCAGGCTGTGCCCGGTGCCAGCTTGGCACTCCGTCCACAGGATCTTATACATCCACGCCGCTGTCTTCCCCCCAACTCCTGTCCAGCATTTACTGCCAGCCTCTGGCTGCTAGCTGCCTTTCCCTGCCTGTCTTCAGGGAAACTCGTAAGCAGATAAGGAGAAGCAGAAATTTGGCTCAGTGGGTCCTGGATTGCAGCAGCAGGGGCAGCAGTCCATCCAGGGAGAAAGGTCTGTGCAAAAAGCAAGGTGCTGGCCTACGAGAGGGAGGGCGTGCTGGCAGAGGGAAGTGAGGGGTGCAGACGAGCTGGGCTCAGGGCGGGGCGCAGGGGCGCAGTGGCAAGGCGCACGTGGGGGAGGAGTGACCCCGGCGAGCTGCTCACTGAGCACGGACATCACCTGACGGGCACGCGGTGGGCATCATCAGACGTTTGAGGAGAGACAGGACAGTTCGGTTAGTCCACTCTGGCAGTTTTGGAAAACACGTGTTTGAAGGGCTAGAACTGAAGGCAGGGAGACGAATTAGAAGGTGGGATGAGAGAGGAGACTTATCTAGGGCAAGAGCATTAGAACTGGGAGTGGGGGAAGATTCAGGAGCTCCTTTGGAGGTATAATTACCCCACTGCCTGAGTCACCTTTTTCAAATGTGAATCATACACCACGCCCTGGTTAAACCCCGGAGATGGTGCCCCGCAGCTCTCCCAGGGCTCCAGGGCTCCCCCTGCTGGCCCCTTCATGTCATCCCCACACCCAGTGCCTCTTCTGTCCAGGTCCCAGGCATCTTCAAAGCTGCCCTTCCCCTCAACACTTTGTATTTCTTTCCCCTCTTTCCAGAATTCTCTTCCCTCAGCTCTTTTCATGGTGAGTTCCTTCTCATTCTTTAAGTCTCACCTCCTCAAAGGGACTGCCCATGGAAACCTTATTGAATGTGACCTTCAGTTACTCTGTATTTTGAATTTGCTAATGTCCCCCATACCACTTATCACAGTATCTGATTATCTTGTTTGTCATAATTGTATTTAACCCGTTCTATCATCTCCACCCTCCCCAAATGTGTTGTGGGCACCCTGAATTCTGTTTCTTGTTAATGTACGTACAGGCACAGTGGTGCTTGGTGCCTGGGCACCCCTCCCCCACCCCAATATATATAAATGGATGGATGATTGGATATAATACTTAGAAGGTGAGTTAGAGGAAGAGCCATATGCAAATATACACCTGAGACTGATTCCAAATTCCAGTTTTAGCCACTATCCAAAGTACTCCCACTTCTTTTTGGAGTAAATATATAATTCCTTCATTCACACTGCAACATAGGTACTATAGGGAGATGATAACTCAAATAAAACACAGTCTCTCGAGGCAAAACCAAACATAAGAATGCCTGAGATATGTTTAACTGGCCTCAGAGACACTTACGTGCTACAGAGGCATCCACCTATCTCTCCACCTGACCTACAAACCTATTACCACACATAAAAACGTTTCACTTCTTACACGGTTCATCTGCAAATCTGGTCATCTTAAAGACATGGCCTTTCCCATTTATTTTTCAAAAAAATGCATTAGAAAAGAATATGGCAAATAAATAGCCTCGATGCTAAAAAGTTAACTATCTTTATAATATTCCAAAGCATACCAATATATGATATAGCATTTTAGCATCAAATTAACAAGTGGCATTTCCTCCTTATTTCTTTTTTTGCCTTCTAGGATCTTTTGGTTGAAGGAGACAGACAAAAAGTGTAACATGTGAGTAAACTACATGGTAAAGGAAATGTACTGCGGGGAAAACGAATCAGGGTAGGGCACAGGAACCAGGAAGGGACGGTGGTGAATCCAAACCGGGCAGTCCTCACAGACGACACCTGAACGCACCACCGAAGGGTGCGCATGGCAAATACAACTTGACCGGATGGGTTTCACTGACATTGGTATACTCTCGGATGTCAGTTACGGAGTGGTGGACCAGCAGGCCGTAGCGGTCTCCGTGTACTGGGGACCCCGGACAGGAATCAGGGAATTCAGACGGCGCTGAGGCTATCCGGGTGAACCCGAGTCTGAGACGATTCACATGTACTCTGTTTTGTTTTTGTTAGTTTGTTTCATGTACATTTTACTTCATTTCATTGTGATCTGTGTGCAAGTACAACCAATGAAAACTAGAGGAAAGAGAAGTTTTGCTGAAAGATGAGTTTCCTGGCCCCGAGGCAGGGTCCAGGGTGAGGGGTGCCTGGGGATGCAGGAGGAAGCCCTCATAGCCCATGGTTTGGGGGTTGGGGGGACCTCAAGTGGCATTTCTTAAATGAAACTAAAGATCAGTCTTATAAAAGCTTAGATATGTTTCCTTTCAACCTTTTAAAATTGTTTCTTATACCATTTGTCTGCTACTTTGTGACATATATGTAAAATTCTCCAAATATTTTGCATATATTAACAGAATGTTTGTTTACAATGTCTAGATCTCCCTCTTAGTCTAAAATTTTTATGAAAGGTAGTGCTCTACACCATAAACTAAATAATAAATCAATTAAAATTTTCCATATTCTACTTATGACTAGGGAATAGATCCTTTCAGAAGCAACTTCCTATCAGGAAATAATTGAGGAAGGGACAATATTAAAAGGGTAACTTTCATTTGGGTTCAATTTGAACCTTTTTTTTAATGCTACAAGTTCTGAAATTTTAGTGTTCTTAAGGGTCATCTGTATTTTTCTTTAAATAAACACTGCCAGGTCCTACCTCATATGGGCTAGGGTGCAAATAAGCACTTCAGGAAATTATGGGGAAGGGGATTCATCTTCTACATTTCTAGAGCTCTTCCAAAAACAAAAAATGATGCTTGGGGAAAAAATGCCGTAACTTCACAGTGCTGGTGGTTTGCAGTACCTGGCCATCCACTGTCCCATTTAATTTTCGTCACAACAGAAAGAAGAGAAGAACAGCTACTGGCAACGCCCTTGTGAAGGCCTGACCCTGAAAGTCAAGGACAGCAAGACGGTCCTTCCACGTTCGGTCGTCCTGGCAGCAAAGTGTACTGACACTCGCTCATCCACTCAAACACGCGAGCGGTTGCTTTTGTGCAGGCGTTACTCTGAGTTCTTGAGGAAAAATGAGTAAACAAAATCATTAAAGTCTCTCCCTCACGGTGATTATATCTGGCAAGGAGAGTTAGAAAGAAGCAGTAGACATAACTAATAAATGAATCACGGATCTAATATTAAGTCCGATGCAATCTATTCAGAGTAACCGGGAAATTAAATACCACACCTTACAAAAATGATCAAATGGACTCTTGGAAAAAATGGGCTCTTCAGTTAATTTAATAAAAACCAAAATGAAACGCGACACTCCATTCCCTTAGGAGTCTGACTAAAGAGCTTTAAGTATTATAACAGCCTTTTCCAAACATTCAACTATTTTTTAAAATGTAGCAACAAAGTCTCAGTGTACCTGCGCAGCTAACTCTCAAACACAGCGCATCTAATTCCCCAGGGGCCCTGTTAGCTGCAGTGGTGTGTGTAGTACTCCACCTCTCCTGCAGATGGCACTGCAGGTCCAGCAATGATCCTTTGCTCATTGTCTGGTGGTCACTGCTGGGCACAGCTAAGTATCACGTGGGACACTATAAAAACCACGGTCAGTCTACAAGCACAAATCACTCTGCAATGGCAGGACACAGTTCTAATTTATAATTTAATTAAACCACTCCTTATGAAGTATTAGATCCCACAAAGGCTGAACTGCTGAAATAATTCTGTTTATCCAGCTGTATCTATTTTGGTTTGCTGCCAGGGACCCTATAATGTCTGTTCTTGAAGTGGACCAATGATTCATTGATAAACAGATACATAATAAGCCATTCCTGTGGGTTCTGAGTCTCACTCAACCAAAAGAGTGCTCTTTACGGCGCGGGAATTTTACTTCCTAACCCAGGGAGTTAAGGAATTTCGTGCAGGGACGTCTGCTGAAGGCAAAGGACAAAAGGTCAGCGGCAGGGCATGGTGCGGTGGTCAGACCCTGATACCAAGGAGGGGGAGCCTGTCATCTTGACAGGAGCTAGAAACTGCCGTCATCCTGCTCGAGTATTTAAGAAGGAGAAAGGTCAGGCTTCTGGTCCCGAAACCCAGACTTTTATTTTACTTCATATTGACAGGCTGATGGATTAACCTTCAGCAGGGGTCCCTAATGGCCAATGTAGCTGCGGAAGGGACAAAACAGTTCAAACTACGCCACAGGTTCAGATTACTCCCTGTGCCATGCACTTGATTACACTTGTTTATTTCTGGCTCAAGTGCCAGGCTAGAAAACAAGCCACAGTTGATCAGATATTCGACAACATGCTTTGTGCGTTATGCATCCATTTCCTTATAGGTAAATTCTAAAACATAATATGCAGGATGGCCAAGTTTGGCAATTGACTGTCATGGCCACGAAGGTCAAGACCGAGTTCCTCAATCAAGGAAATTCTCCCTTCTGTTAGACTGCTAGGAAGACACAGCCCCCCGCCGCCCCCACCTCTGGGCTCCTTCCTCATGCTCTGTACTGAAGGCAACAGACGCCTGGCTGACGGTTCTTGTGCCTTCCGAGCCGGGCAATCTCTCGTGCCCTTTGTCTGAGGCAGGGACTTCCAGGGCTGACAGGGGAGAGCGGAGCTGTCCTTCTGTCCCTTCCTGGGGGCTGTCTCACTCACCCTGCCTGTCCGTATGGCCAGCTGCGCCCCAGTGAAAGCAACAGTGGGGAACGGCGCAGAGACAGATGTTTCAGAGCCAGAAGCAGTGAGCGCGCTGGAGTGATGAGAACACAGAATGGCAATCTGGACAAAGAGAGCAAGAAAGGCTCTATCAGTCCTGACGCGCTGCGGAGCAGAGTGATTTCATTTTTCAGTCACCTCCGAGGAGAGGTATCGAAAGGAACCCCGCAAGGACCCAGGGGATCCCGGCATCATGATGGGCAACGGTTCTCCTGCCCTGCACCCCAGGCTTCGGTGAACAGCTAGGGGGTTGATTTTAAAGAATCCCCTAAGGTGAGGACATATGGTCAGTGTGTCACTTGACAATAATTTCAATTACTTTAATATCGCACGTGACATATTTTAGTTTAAAAATTTAAAGTGTAACTTTTTAGTGATTCAACTGCTGAGGGTAGTCGCAGCCAGCAGTTGCTAACTGGAAAGCTAACCAAGAGAGAATTATGCCCTTCTGCCCTCCAGCCACAGGGGGCACTGCAGGCTACTGATACAAATAAACTGAAGCATGTAAGTTGTTTTTCCCTCGGCCCAGGCCTTTCCCAGGCAAGTATTTGTCTTCATGCTTCCAAGGATTCTGTTAATCCATGTTGTAACAACAAAATCCTCAGAAGAGAAAATTCATCTATAGGTTATATACAATTATACAGAAAATTGTAAATTATAGTCTGAATATAAAAGGGAAAAAAGGAATAAATCATAGTATAGATTCTAATTTGTAAATTAGAAAGGAACAACCTTAATGTGACAGCAGAGTGAACTTACTGGAACAAAATAATGATGATTGGAAAGTCACAGCATCCCAACACACCATGGGGGGTGGTGGGGGCAGAGAAGCCGGGGTTACACCACCAGACCAGCATTTGTTTTCTGAAATGGAAATCGCTTGATGGCATATAATCTACTTTCAGTTTCCGGGAAAACAATGTTTACTCCAGATGAAAGCGTAATTGCCTCTCCACGCGACCACAGAGAAGCAGCAATCTGCTGGCCTAAGTAGTAATTTAGTGAGAAGCAAGAAAGTCAGTCTTACGTTTTCCTTCTTCTCTCTTCTTTTCTTTCTCCCTCCCACCGCCCCCCAAGTATCGACGCAGGTATACGTGGGCACATGCTCGGTCATGCCCTGAGGAAGGTGTTCGATGGGGCGTGCCCTCCGGCTGAAAACAGCAGTGTGGCTACTACAGAAATAGTAAGAACTATGAGGAAAAGGTTTTAGCCACTCATGCTACTAATTAACATAAATAGACGTTCCCTCCCACAGAACCATCCCATTTTCAGTCCTATGTTCTCTTATTCAAAGCAGTGCTTTTCCAGACTTGGCATTTCACTGCTTTTCACATCACAGACAGGGTGTAGAGCTAGGGGTCATAAAACAAGCACAGTGAGTAAGACCACTTAGACTGATTTTCCGAGGACCCATCTGAGCATCCTTAGAGAACCACCGGCATGCAAACGAGTAAAGGAAACCTCGTTTAAAAGGGCATCATGAAGCCCCCGCTGGGGGCTCCCTGCAGCCACCTCACCCACAGGAAGGAGGAGACAGGAATGAATTTTACAAGAGAACGTTGTTCACGTAGGAATTCCACCCCCTGCTTTTGACAAAGGAAGGGTGCAGCTCCCTGGCCAGCCATGGCGCACCATGTGCAGCTGATGCGAAGCCACCACCTCCAGCTCCTCCTCCTCCAGTGAGCTTTTGATCCAAACGACCCTCCCCAATTTCCTCTTCCATCCTAATGAAAGCCGACCTTCTTTTTGTCACTTCAGACTTGCCCATGATTCGCCAGAGCCTACTTGTCCCAAAATGCAACTGTCTGCTATTCCTGAATAAACTCCTTTGGCTGGTAAAACAACTATTTTACTTTTGAGGTTGGCAGAGAAGAAGAACAGCGGAAAGACTCACAGTACCAAGTGCTCCTACCACAGGAGAGCTTGGCTTAGGAGGGTTTCATCACAGGCAGTGGCCCGTCACACTCTGCCAGTCACAGCCATGGCAGGGGGCCTGCTGAGCAAAAGCTTCAACTCGGCAAAAAGGCAGCTTAGCTTTAAATGGGGCTCTTCATAAACTTGACTGCCTAGGACACACGTGGAGAGCTTCAGAAACAAAAACAAAACCAGTGTCAGGCCTTCCTTGAGACCACTTAGGTCTGACTCTCTGTGCATGGAACAAAAGGACAGGCATCGGCACATTTCATAGCACCCCCGCCTCCCCACCAGGTGATCCCGCTGCCCAGCCAGGGTTACACCTGCATTTGTTTCAAAAACAGTTCCAAAGGTAGTAAAGAAGGTCACACACACACACACACACACACACACACACACACACACACACACACACGACCCTGGCTTGTAGGTTAATTTATCAGAAAGTGGTAAGACAAGTAATTCTTGCAAAATTCCCTTCAAATCTGTCTACAGCAGTCCTGTGAACTCTGAGATCCTAGTGGAGGTTTATTTTTACATTCGGTAGGAGGTAGCAGATGGGTGTTTTAAGTACATAGGTTTTGGAATCAAATGGCCAGAGAACTATCCCAGCTTAAAGGCTTGGTGACCCTAGGCAACAAAATTAGTATCTCTAGACTTCAGTTTCCCCACCTGTACAATGGCCCATGACACTGTTGGATCACAGGAGACAACTCACAGAAAGCACTCAGAAGAGTTTCTGACCCACAAGGAAACACTCAGTGTTCCCTTGATATTTAGTAACCATTATTCCTTACAGAAAAAATAAAGCGAAGGCCCTAAGTAAATTCAGAAATAAACGTACACAATTATAAACTTATTTCAGTGACTAATACAAACTATGTCATGAATCACTGTATGTGATAGAATTTCTATTGCACTTACTTCAAACAAAAGGACTGCTTATCTGCCTTTATGGTTTAAGGTTCCAGGTAAAATTTTGGTTGGGCAAAGAGTTCTGCAATTTAAGAAAAATGTTTAAAATTTTGGTGTTAACACTAATTTACCCTTGTTGTACAGATTTAAAACACATCAGTAGAAATATTCAGGGGCAATGAAATGTCCTGGTCTGAGGCCCCTCTGATTATGCCGACCGGATGGATGGGGACTGAAACGTGGGTGCAGCCCCAGGGCCAGGTTCTCGGCTTTCAGGTGATTCACACGCGTTTGCCTTGGTTCTGTTCTTGGGAAAGTTTGCTGACGGGGACAATGATACTGATGGGATTTGGTCACAGAGTTTAAATGAAGGAAAACCACCGAGAACATCACAGGCCCCCGTGAGTCTTCGGAAACTTCCCAAGACTTTAATATTCAGGCAAAAAGCCCGATTCGCAGTTCTGGTGGAAATGTCCTGTTTCAGCTGTCCATCACGACCTCAGTGAAGACAGAAGTGTAACTTATCGTTGTTATTACATCGGCTGGTGATCGGAAACACATCACCAAGGTACAAATTAGAGTCTCTGATTCTAAAGCAATTATCAGCCAATTTCAGAGGCGTTGACATGATTAAAATTATGACTACATTAGCTCATTCACCCTCACAATCAAATTTTGATTAGATAATACTACATGCCAACATGTATGGCATTCAAATTTCCTAAAGGCTTTTCAGTACAGAAACTCTGATCAAAGTTTTCCATAAGGTATGCGGACCTAGGCAGAGGGGGTGAATGAATGAATGATTGATGGGTTTTTCCTTATAAACCTTATTAAAGGTCCTGATTTGGTTGGTCTCCAACTCTTTGAGCCCAGAAATAGGAATTCCAGTTTTGATTATGTATGGCTTATATGCACCAGATTATAAAAAACAGCTCACAGAGCTATTCAAAAAGCAAGTCCATCGCAGACACATAGCAGCAGAGGCACACTGCTTCAGACGAAAGTTCCCGAAGATTCTGCCGATTTTCAGTTTGTTACAAGACATACGCCCTTAAAGAAGCACCAAGGAAAGTTAGTACCTACATAAGCACATATTAAAATATATTCACTATCTGAAGGCAACGTTTGAATTCTCCCCGTGAGTATAACCCTTCTATCAACAGCTGAAAACACAGGAGAGGGTGTGTGGCTCGTGGTGGGTTCCTGACTGACTTTCTCACGCCTAAAGAACCTCACTTGCGGTGCGTCTGGTCATTTAAACTGCATCGCTCTGTGTGCGACAGAAGGTTCCGAGGCCATTCGGTTGGGTCAGAGCAACAGGCCAGAACAACTCCAGAAACAGAGGTTTGCCACATTTCATCAGGAGAAGAGACACTGGGAAACTTGTGTCCTTTTTTTGGAAAGAACCAAGTGATTCCACAAGTCGTGTGCCTGAAGAAGAGACTCCTTTTTCATACGCAATTCATACGCAATATGAATTTGGAATTTTAAAGGTCAATGGTACACATTGAAAAGACTATCATAAACTTAATGTAGACACATTTTTCAAAAACATCACTCAACAGACCTTATACCTTTAGAATGAGTGAGAAATGCTTCTTTGCAGTGTTCATTCAGATAACTGACATGAGGTGTTCTTGTTTCATATACGGTCTGATTTTTAAAAAGGGAAAACTACTGTTTAAAATCTTTCCCACTGCCAAACAGTGAACCCAAAGTTCTGCTACAGCACCTAAAGCCACCCTTTCGTGATCGGGTCCCAGCTAAGTGTCAAGCAGCTTCCCACCCCCTCTGCCACATCCCCCAGCTACGAACACAGCTCCCCGGCCCCCCATGACACACTCTTGCAGATGCTGCGCCATCTTGCTGGCATGGACTCCTGTGTCTTTTTATAGCTGCCCCAAAAGATTTCTCTTCAAAGACTGTTTGCAATTGTAACACATCACAGCTTCCCAAGAGAACAAATTAGCACAGAAATAATGAGTCTTAGGCATCAAGTAAAATATTTAACTGTATGGATATATGCTTTTATACATATATTACAAATTATTTAAGCCCTGTGTGAAGAAGTATATGTGTTTTTCCAAAGTTAAAAAAAACAAACAAAAAACTTATCTACAGGGATCCTATTCCTGCCCAAAGGCGAAGCAGGATACTGTAATAACAGACTCACAGAAACACATGTGTAACAGGGTGCAGCCAAGAGGGGGGCCCCCAAATAGGGATTTGGAATGGGGCCTAGAACTCAGGGTATCCAGGAAATATTAGAAAGACATATAAGATGCCCTCACCCCTTCCCCCTCAGGTGTGAGTTGGGGGAAGGGACAAATGGAGCAGGGCCATTGAGAGTTGTTTTGCATAGCAACAGCTTTGCAGGTAATCCATGGCATGGTCATTTAACATATCTATAACCTTCAACTGGTTTCAGAGATATGTTGAATAGCTGTGGCCATGCCTTGAGCCAGGGGGATGGGAGCTACTTCCACCTGAGATGTAACTGGGAGGCAACTACCCCTGGTTACAGCGCCTGCATGAGAGCTTGGAGCTGACTGGCTCCACGCCATGGGGCCACGCCTGCCCAGACTCATTATGGCAGCCCAGTAAAGCTGGAAGGATAGGGAGTGCTGGCAAGTGTAGCTGATTGTGGGAGGAGTCGGAAATGGGACTGCGAGGAAGACTGGCGCAGGGACTTAAACCCTCAGGCGGCAGCCATTGGAGGGAGAGCCACGTGCTTTTGGCAGAGTCAGGACCCCCGCAGCCCTGTGAGGGAGAATCATCATGTGGCTTTAGCAGAGAATCACCACTCAGCCAAACCCCGCCTCCCCGCAACTTAGGTGAAGAGGGAGCCATGCAGCTTTGGCAGAGTGGAGATCCCCTCGCAGCTTTGCCAGAGAGAGCCAAGCGGTTTCACCAGAGTGCAGACCCCTGCAGCTTTGGTAGAAGAGGACCACATGGCTTCAGGCTCCCTTTGGCTGCGTGGCCTGGGAAGCAGGAGAGACTTTCCCTGGAAGAAGGGTGAAAGAACTCTTGCCAGTAGGTCATGAGATGGTGCCACATGGCTTTTGATTAATCAGAGATCCTGCCTGGACGGCGACACAGCTGACCGTGTCAGGAGCCTGGATCCCGGACGTTTGCTTCTTTTCCTGAGTTAGGGTACCCTGAATTAGGGCAGGGGGAGAAGGAAGCACCGTGGGCATCTGTGGGTATCCAAAAGGACTTTGATATCTTAGTGAAGACATTAGGTCACTACTTTAAGTCTGTATAGCTTTAAATAAACATTTCCTTTCCTTTTCACAAATCTCTGGCATCGAGAGTGTCTTTCCTAGAGGCGGCGGACATAACCCCCTTGGCCCTGTGGCCTCTGTTCTGTAACACGCGGACACTCATAACAGAACAGAGGTCATATTTTCCACGTTCATCAAGTCAAGCTGATGCATTTCATACCCCTGCTCTCCTGGCTCTACGGTTCTGGGCAATTCCTTGGATTATTTTTGTTCACAGGCCGGGCTACCGTTGCGCGGTGCGGGTTTCCGCAGTCCCAGCTCCCGCTCCGCAGCCAGCACCCCTCTGCTGCCAGGAAAGAAAGCCCCCCTCCCGCTCAACGTGTGCTGGGCGACAGTGATTTCCTGAAGCCCCGCCCCTTTTACAGTGATTTCCTGAAACCCCGCCCCTTTTACAGTGATTTCCTGAAACCCCGCCCCTTTTACAGTGATTTCCTGAAACCCCGCCCCTTTTACAGTGATTTCCTGAAACCCCGCCCCTTTTACAGTGATTTCCTGAAACCCCGCCCCTTTCAACAATCAGAACAGGCCTCGAACGGTACAGTCCTTTAGTTGCTAGTTTGCTTCTGCTTTTGCTACCTCGGCCCCCTCTTCCTGGGACCTTTTCGTCTATTCATTCAATTACATAACCATAAACTTTGCTTTTGAGTACACGAGACGTAAGATACCGGGATCTCCGTATCTGTGGTTCCCACTGTGAAGACCAAGCGACGGGGGCACTGGGAGTAGCTGAGCGATGATTAGGTAGCCGAGTGCACCCTCCGGCCCGCAGCCGGTGCGCACTGACTCTCAGAACTTAGCCTGCGGGGCCACACAGCACCAGAGCGGCTCATAAAGTCTTCGCACGCTCTTCAGGGGAAAGGTTGGCAAGTCTCAAACTTTTGAGAAGTTTCTGCAAAATTATGTCAGCCTCTGCAAAGCTCTTTGCTAGCAATTTAATCAGAATCACTTTTCATTCCCTCAGGGATCCATTCTATCCTTTGATAAAGTTTCCAAATCAATGAAACCAATCTGTACTTTGACTGGAATTTCCTGTTTTATAATCTAAATTACTTTAAAAACAATTTAAAAATGTAAAGGACGCAGAGGCCGGCTCGCATCAAAGGCGGCAGGCACAAAGGGGGGCTGCACGTGCCCGGAAGGCGCACAACAAAGGAAACCCTTCAGCTCTGTTCCCGTGCATTCCCCCACTCGGAGGCTCATGCATATTTCAGTGAACTCACTTCTTCTCTGCAATTTGCTCTTTAAGAGCTTAAGTGGCCATTTGCTGTTGCTTAGTTCAGGATTCTGTGCCCTTGTTCTGAGCCACCAACTTACACCTCTTGAGTGTTCCAGGTGTAGTTCTGCTCCCGCAGTGTTTTAAATTACCCGTTAGGAAACCCAGCTTCCTGTTTGTAAGACTCAGGAGTGATATTCCACTGCTCACTTTTTCTTAATTAGGGAGCTAGGCCTGCAGTCACAGCTGAATTTTTGGCACTGTATTTATTACGGGCTCCATGACAGTCAGCATCTTAGAATGTCATCAACACTTGAATCGCCTAAAGTCACTTGACACGGGCCACTCTTGGATTCTCTTAAAAGTGACATTTGGGGTAACCGTAGAAGTCATCGCCGTAACAATTTCTACTTACCGTTACACTCAGTGCCAAGGCACGGTGTACACACTATCTCATTTAACCCTTTCAACAGTCCTGTGGCGTGGTGGCTGTGCTCTCCACCGCTACTTACACTGTAGGGATGGATGAGAAAATGCAGGCTTAGAGAGGTCAGCCACGGGCCACACACCCAGGAGGCGGCAGGACCCACGTGGGACCCACGTGTGAATGCCCTGCCCACTGCCCGCCTCCCGTGCGTTGTTACGCTGCTGACTCATTAACGCCTGAAGCCTGTGACCGCTTGAGAGGGTCCCGGAATGAAGGACCCAGATTCTGCTTCTGAGGGACTTCAAGTCTGGGTAGGGCAAGGGGCCTTAGACAATTACACAGCTGTGAGCACGGCTGCGGATGCCTGAGAGCGAAGAACACTCACGAAGGCTTTGAAGGCTCGGAGGAAGGAAAGGAAAGGTCAGGTCGGGGCAGAACTCTTCAAAGGGGCACAGTGCTTTGAAGAAGCCGGGAAAGCAATGTGGGCTCCGGAAAACGGAGGCTGTGGTTTCAGGGCCCCACGACCGGCCGGCCGCTGCAGGCCCTGGCCTGGACCTGTGGGTGACTCCGGCCGCGCAGAGGCAGTCCTCCAGGGGCGGGCTCCGCAGGCGTGGAGAAGTCCTGCATTCGGACAAAGTGGGGTTGGATCGCGGTGAGGGAGACGGTTCCTTTAAGACTTCTGTTTGATGGGGTTTTTCAGAGCCCACCCTGGCTAGTCCGATGGTTAAAGAGAAAGCTCTTCCCTGGCAAAGACTGCAGTTAAGACCCCACCCAGGGTGCCCCCCACCCCAGGTCTTCCCTCTGAGGGTGTCCTCTGGGCAGGGTGTCTGCTCCACACCCACGGTCCCCTCCTTCCTGGGAGAAGAGTCCCTGCTTGGCCTCTCTCTGGTGGTGACGCTGCCAGAACACCAGGGGCGCCCCAGGCTGAGGCTGAGCCTCCTCTCCTGACTTCACCCTGGCACCTGCCCTCCGACCCAGCCCCACGGGGGCTGGCACGCAGCAAACCTCTGCTGGGGGCCTGCTGTGGCGGGAGCCACGCGGAATGTCCCAGCTGCTGCACAGAGCCGGGCGGTGGCTGTCCCCGATCTCCTGGGCCTTTAGGTCAGCGAGGGGAAGACAGCCAGCAGTGACCTTGTGCAGCGATGCCAAACGGGGTGACTGGGAGGCAGAGGACAGAACAGGGCAGCGTGCCGGGGAGAGAGTTGCTGGGGCAGGAGGGCCTGAGCGCTGACTCCGACCTGCTTGTCAGAAAAAGTTCCACGAAGCAGCGGCACTGACTGCGACGTACACAACGCCGTGTGGGACACCCACCCTCTGGGCGACGTGAGGAACGTGCTCCAGGCAGAGGGAGAGGGGAGCACAGCGCGCCTGGGGCGGGGACTTGTCAGTGTGACCGGTGACAAGGAGGGGCAGGCAGAGGCACCAGGGGCTGGAGCAGGACGCAGACGGGAGTGTGGCTTCCACGGTGAACGCGAGGTGGGGCGGCGCGTCGGTCCATCTGGACAGTGGGGGCGCCTCGGGCAGCTCCCCTGGATGAGGGGAGGGTGGGCCGCTGCAGAAGCTGGGAGGGGCGGGAAGATGGCCGGGTCTAGCATCTCAGGAGAGGAGCAGGCCGGAGAGGAAGGGCGAGGGTAAGGCTTTGCTCTGAGCAACCGTGAACGTGTTCGTTTGCCCACGCGGGGGAAGCGGGGGAGGCAGAGACCAGGCGGGCGGAAAGCAAGCGTTCTGTCCTGGCCGTGCTGGTGCGGGCGTGTGCTGGCACGCGGTCATCTGGCAGAGAGACGCCCGGCAGGGACGCCACACCCGGTACTCCCTGGGCACGGGGGGGAGGGGGGCAGGTTCTAAACAAGGCAGAGCGTGTTTCTGCCCTGCCAGCCTCGCACCTTCCAGGGACCCCAGGGCAAGTGCAGACCAGTCCGAGCGCCCCGGTGGCGGTGCTGGGGCGGGAGCGGGGAGACAGACGTTTGAGAAGCAACGGTGTTCAGATGTAGTTGAAGTTACAGGTTGTGATAAGACCATTTAAGGACACGGGACCAGACCAAGGAAGGAAGGGGGGACATGTCTCATTGTTAATGAGACAGGAAGTGATCAAAATGAATCTGCTGACGTCTAGGCAACAAGCGCGTCTTCGATTCGTTTTGCTGCGTTGACCGACAGGAGGCTACCTCCCCTGCACCCTCCCCTGAAGGTTTGGGTGCAAGTCCGAGAAAGTTACCGCTGCACTCTCATTTCCTTCTTCTACTGATTCTCTGTTGTTACAATTTTGTTCATGGGTGAAGTTTATTCACGGGTGTAGGAAACGCAGTTAACTACAGACTCTGAGCCACAGAACTCTGATGAATCTGTGGGTGTCGTGACAATTAGTGGTGGGTGAGGGGCGCGCTGTGCACAGAGTGAGGCCCCCCGCCGTTCCTGCAACCCCGACTCTTACGCCGCAGGCTCCTCCTCAGCCCCAGGAAGCACAGTGACTGCCAGGGGAGGGTGGCCTTTAACCTGCTCTAAGGAAGTAACTCAACCTGGTGCACCAGCGCTGCCACTTACTTACACATCCCGTGTGACGTAACTCGCCACCGGCAGGGCCGCTGTGGCACCTGAGAGCTGCTGTCGGCGGCCACGCCTGGGGGCGGGGGGGCTGCAGGAGAGAAGCGCGGGGCTGCAGAGCCTCCAGCTTCGCTGAGGAGCCCTTGTTGCGGTACCGAGTGTCCGACAGCGATCTGGTGTTCTTAGCGCTCTCCCCCTGACAGGCGTTCTACACCTTCTACACCTGTTACCACTGCAGGCGGGGCAAAAGAAGTTTACAGTTGTTTGTACGGAAAATAATACAATAGTCAATCAGTGATAATACAGGAGTAAACTGTTTCGCAACTCACAACGGCTAACGGGCCTTTGCCCCGCCCTGGGTGACCCGGCCCGGCTGCGGGTGCTGCGGCCTGCTCACCGGTCAAGGTCGCTGATACTCAGGACGAGGGCCTGCGCCCAGGAGCGTCTTCACCTTGACACCTGACTCCAGGCCTCTCCTCCCTCCCGTTTCCAGTTTCCAAGGTGCAGGTAAGCCCACCTTCCTCTCAAGCCTGGCTGTCAGGCGCCCACCCCTCAATGCTCAGTCCCAGGCCCTGCTGGGACGCCGCTGCACACTCCCCCTCTTTCCCCATCTCTCCCCGGATCCTGGGGTTCCCTGGCTCCTTCCGCCACCATGCACAGACTTCTCTTCCCTTGGACTTCCAAAGGCCTCCTTGGTAACAAAACCTCCATCCCTATGATGTTTCTTGTATCACTCATAAACTTTTTAAGACAAACCTCATAAATCCGTTACTGTGCTCTCTACACGTGTTTTCTCTACACGTGTTTGACTCTCTCACTGCCCTGCCCCCAAAAACAGAAATCTGGCTCCTGTCCCTACTATGCTACTACTTCTCTGAATTTTCAAGAATGACCAAAACAGTGAAACCCAACACTTTCAACTCTTTTGCATACGCTCCTGCTCACTGACCCCTCTTTCAATGGCAGCTTCCTTCTCAGACAGTCGCCTCCGCAGTCCCTTCCTGTCCCTGCCTTGCTCTCTGATCCTGCTCAGCCTTTTGGTCAGGACCCACCATTTCCTACCAGCTTGTAAATACAGTCCTTCCCAAGGCTACGAAACCACTTCCTTAGTTACTTCTAGTTAATAATGTTACAGAAATATATAAGGTCTGAATATGAAAAGGCAGCAACTTGAATAAAGAATCCTATTATTAACCAAGTCTATTATATACCTAATATTAAAAATTTCACTAAATAGGATGGGGAACAAAACCTGAAGAGATTGTAAACTAACGAAGTGGACAATCTCATTAAGTGGATAAAACAAAGATACAAAGATACAAAGTGCCTGGAGCGAGCCTACCCCTCGTTCCCCATTCATACAACGCTGCCCTGGGGGGCACAGCGCAGTAAGCTGATCTCAGGGTTTCCGTTTTCCTGTTTTTAGCAAAGCAAATATTGTAAATTGCATGAATAAAGGCAGAAAAATGAGACAATCAATTTCACCTGCCTTTGTGTTTATAATGATACTTGCCCTCAAATTATAGTTTTAGACCATTTTCAATATCTAAAAGGGGAAATCTAACAATGAAATGCTTCAGGGGTGTCCAACCTGGGCGGGCTGCAGGCCGCCCAGGACGGCTGTGAATGTGGCCCTACCCAAAATCATAAATTTACTTAAAATCTTTTTTATGCTCATCAGCTTTTGTTAGTGTTTAATGTGTGGCCCAAGACAACCGTTCTACTTCTGGTGTGGCCCAGAGACACCAAAAGGCTGGACACCCCTGCGCCCTGCTTTGCGCTCAGAGCAGCAAAAAAGCAGGCCGGTGTGGAGCAGTGAATTCATTTCAACTCCAAATCCCCAAGAGAGGAGGTTCTACGGATCCATTCTCCAACTGCCCGCTCCCTGGACAGGCCCCCCCTCTCTATACACACACACACACACACACACACACACACACACACACACGCATGCACACACACCCTTTCCTATGCTAGATGGCATCGCTGCAAACTACATCAACTACTCCCGGCACCCTGAAATTCACCGTACCCTTCACTCTTCTGTTTTACCAGTTTACAATAAAGAACTCTCACTTCAACATCTTTTACAGTCATGCCACCGACTCTGTGTCTCAGTACAAAATTCACATGGCAAAATGCACTTGCCAGCTTTAAAAGGTTTGCCAAGGACCCGAAATAGGCGGGGCACCATTCCAGACGATCAGGAGGGGACACAGATGACAAGCACCAGGTATGTCCTGGAGACAAATGCAAGGACTGAGGAGCCTGCTCCTAGAACGGCACCAGCAGGTAATGATGCTGGAGAGCACACACACACACACACACACACACACACTCCTTAGGGATCAAAGGAAAGGGGAACCACAGTCAGTCAGGAAAGCTTCAGGAAGGACGGGCTTTGAACCGCTCTGGGAGTGGGAGGGGGAGGCGGGGTGGGGGGAGTGGAGGGAGCCAGACCTCACTCTGGGATGCTGGGCCACGGGGGGAGGGGGGGGGCGGGGGGGGGGAACACCTGATGGGAAACAGCAGGGGCCATGAGGGCCAGTGCCGTCCACAGGCACTCGGGGGCAGGGAACGAAACCGTCCAAGGCTGCTACTGAGAATGAAGGAGAGAGGCGGATGCTGGAGAGGACAAAGGTAGCATCAGCCTTTGGTGGGAGACAGGTGAATTAAGGGCACCCAGAGTTTGGCTTGTATTTTTCATAACTAGATGTCCGATTTAAATAGCCACCGATATACTGCAAATAAATTTAAATGGTTAAAATAAAAGTTGGCTATCTGTTCTGGCTGTGAGAAAACATCAGGAAGCCTTGCTCTGACAATTTTTTCCAGGAACATTTTTGAAAACACACAAATACACACACACACAGCAGAAAAAGAACAGATTCACAGATAGAGGGTTCAAAGAGACAAGTGGTTGAAGCTGTTCATTTACAATGAAAAGTGGCCCAGAAAACAGATGCATGACAAGGCCAGGGTGACTCCCCTGAAGTGAAACCTTGCAACCGGACTGAGAGATCAGCCAACGTGAGGTGCTGCTTTGTCCGGGGCTGTGAGGCCTCAGCCCTGGGAAAGAACTGCTGTCGACGAGCATTTCACCGACCCCCCTCCGTCTCGGTGTGAATGGGGAATAGCAGGAAGGCCACACTGCTGGCCTCACTGGGAGCTTCAGAAGGGTGACAGCCTGAAGCAGGAGACTATAAACGGTGGTGACGGCGCAGGACGCGGTCCACGGAAGGGCAATCACACACAGGAACTCGGCACGTCTGCGCAGCAACGCGCCATCCATGCCTGACACAGCTTCCCAACGCAAGCCCCCGGACCGGACTCTGGTCCACTCGCTGCTTCTCTCGGGACTCTGCCTGGCCACTGCCCGGGGAGTGAAGGCGCAGAGGCAGCAAGCCAGCTCCTGGCATTGGCCTCCGGACCCATCCATTTCTCCGTGGCTTCAGCAGCCACAGTTTTCAAACTGAGGGAACCCTGCAACACATCTGCCCTCTCTGAACCGGTGAAGAGTCCGCGCGACAGCCGGGAGCCACGTACTTCAGACGTTTCAGAGTCCGAACTTGGACCTGATGGTCATCGTTCCTCCACAGGATTAACTGAAGCCAACAGCTGCATACGTTTTCTTTCCTGCAACATTTCAAGGGCAACTCAAGGTATAAACTACATAGAGAGGAGGTAAGCTACATGCCGTACATTAATCTCCAGAAAGCTTCTTTTTTCAAGGGGTTAAAAGTACTGATTTGTTCGCCTTTTTGGCTATTTCAGAATCTCTACCCTCTCTTGCTAGTTCAATTCTACTGGACGGTCCCGTGATGCACCTGTTAGCCGGAGAACTTCATTTCTGTGTACGCTGTACCTTTAATTTCCCTTGAACTGTAGGAAAAAACCAAACCAAACCAAATATATCGTCACCACCAACTTGATTTGAGGTGGGCAGACCTATTTAAAAGGCTTGTTACGCAGCTGCTTCTATTTTAGTCCACGCACGGGGCATGTGGCCACTTTGATCTCCCCCTTTTTGATTTAAGCCTCCTGCTCTCCAACTAGTTTCAGCTTTTTCAGAGTCCGGCCTCTGCGGAAGCTGCAGGACGCGGGAGCAGCACGCTGCTGAGAACCCGACATGCAACCGCAGTCTCCCGCCACCGAGCAGCCCTGCTGCGTTCCCACTGTGCCTGCTTTTCCGTCCTTCAGTCTTTAAACTCAAAACCCTGCTTTAACCATTTCTCTTCCTTTGCGAAAGGTAAATAGATCGTTTTTTTTTTTTCTTGAATCCTTGAGTACTTTGAGAATGGCGATGAATGTCAACATTGGGTTTATAATTGCCCCGGCCACCAGACACCACAGTGGCCATAAATCACACTTAAATTGCACACTCCACAAATCTGCGTGAGTTCTAGCTTGTGGTCTGTGGCTTGCAGAGTGGAAAGGAACATCGTAGGTGGGGCTTACAACATGATTTTAATCGCTAAGGTGTTAACTCTCTAACCTTGCCCAAATTCAGGAAAAATTCTAGTTTCATTTAGAAGATTTGTGAGACAGGCCATTTCACCACCTTCAAAACTTTTACATATACACACCTGCATGGCCAGGGACAGAGCCTTTTATGTTGTACACAGAGGACTAGATCAGGAAAATGAACTTGGACAATTCATTTAACATCCTGTATCCCAGTTTCCTCAGCTATACGAGGGAGGGACCCCCCCCCCAAAAAAAAAACCAGAATTATCTTCTGGAGGGTGGGCCACCTGTAGTACAGGCTCCCTCCTCTAGGTAGCATTGTAGGAACCCATCTGTATCAGTGCACCAGCTGGTGGTGTTGTGAGAGGCTGTGCTGGGGTTCAGTGAATTTTTTTTAAGACTCTTTCAACACCTTTGCCCACTTCATGATGGGTGATTTATAAGTGCACCTGCCCACACTGCACTGTGTTCAGCAGTTTTTGACCCAAAAGGTACAACCTCTGTGCCCCACCCTCCATATTCACCCAATCTCAACCCTAGTGAGTTTTTTGTTTGTTTGTCTCCCTGGATGAAAAAAGTCTTTTAGGGAAACTGGTTTGCTGATGTGGAAGAGGCAAAACAAAAAAATGGCAGAAGCACTAAAGGCATCAGAAACTGTTTTGAGCAGTGGGAAAAACATCTCGACAGGCGTACTGCATCAAATGGAGAGCACCTTGAAGGCGACGGACGTTTAAACAGGAAAGAATAAACAATTTTGCATAAATAAATCCCGCGTTTTGGGGTCTCCCCTTGTAAAATGGAAATAGCAGCACTTCCTCTGCGTTAACAAAAGCGCTGACGTCACACCTAAATGGGAGTCAGCGGGGGCGGGGGGAGAGACAGGGAGGAGTACACGAAAGCGCTATTCACAGCACAAATACGATCGTCTGGACCCAGGAGAAAACTATACCCACAAAGCTGTTCCCATCGTAAAAGTTTATTCACCCGCACCCTCGATTCTTTCTCCATAATTCACACAATGGCCAACAGTTACCGCCTGCTTGTCTCAGCGTAGCAGCTGGATGGCTGAACGCACACCGCTCACGTCTGAATGGGCACAAACGGGGAAACCTGGAGGAGGGAAGCAGAAAGGGACTCTCGAGCTCCCCCTGAAGTCATTCTCATCTGGCAGCCTGTCCACATAAATGCCAGGAAATCAACCCGCTTAAACAACTTGGGAGGCAAACCTGAGTTACGACAGCGCTCATGAGCACGCGCCAACGAAATACCGGTCTGCTCACACGCTCCCATTCCTCATGTTCCCTCCACACTCACGTTAATTGTTTTCATATTTAAATGCCTGGAATCAACCGTAACAAACGTGCATTGTCAGGTTGTTGGGAGTTTTCTAAAAACAAAACCGGACGGTTATGGCACACAGTAAATTATTGTTGGTTCCCGGTAACTCTCAGCAGAATCACAAAAGGGTGAGAACTGGAGAGAGGGGAAATCATTCACGTCTGGTTCAAAACCCACAGCACAGCAAACAGAATGGAGCCGAGTTAATGAAGTATATATTTAATACAAGCTTTGCAGCAGGCCATATGTCATTAGTCTGAAAAGTCTGAAACGTACTATTTGTTTACAAGTGGAATACTTGAAAATCCCTCAGAATAGCATAATCCAAAAAGTAAGCTTGTTCTTCTTTGTACCTTTTCCCCAGAAAAAGAACATCTGCTCATTAGCCCCCCTGGCCCCAACTTTTCCTCCCTCATAAAAGCTGGGTCCTACAGGTCCCCGCGCTTGTTATTTTGCGCAGTGACTCCTCAGAGCTCGTATTCGGAAACGGCTGAAAGTGTCCGCTGACACCCCCAGAATGAGTCTATGCTCCTAATAAGACAATCCAAGCTTGTGCTACACGCTACCGCAAACACACGCAAGGCACAGGTGTATGTGTGCGGAAGGGACGGAAGGGCAGGGGCTGGCGGCCCAGTACTTTGATGGTGTGTGTGTCCTCATGAGTCACTCAGGAATCCTGGATTCGCCTTTAACAACCTTCAGAACCCCGCGATTCTAACAATATGTGGCTCCAAAAGCAGTGTGTGTGAAGTTTTCCGCCGTTTGCTTTTTCACCGTCTTCATCTCACATCTGATTGCTGCCTGTTACTGATGGAAACTCTCGGTTTCTCAGAGCCTCCAAGGCCAAAACAGAGGAGAAATGCGGGCGGGAGAGGGGAAAGAAGGCCGGTCTCTAACAGCGACTGGCCACAACGCGGCTGCACGGGCTTCCTCGCCGGTTTCCGTCACGTCCCAGGGGTCAGCCTGGCACTGGGCTATCCCGGACCACGCTCCCTGGAGAACAGAAGCCGGACCGAGTGGAGGTTGGAGCCCCCTTCTCTCTGGGGGACACCAAAGGAGTTACGATTTGTTTTCAATTTTGTTTTTATTTTGTTGTGAGTTTTTATCGCAAGTTACCGGAGGCCAGATGAAGGACGGCGCCCAAATGCAGCGTCTTAGTGACGGCACTAGCCGCCTTCCACATCAATTTTCAGAGTAACCGCACAGGTTCGACAATGGAACTACATTCGATGAGTATTATTTCAGAAAATTATTTCACTCACTGGTCCCAGACCTGGTATGACAGGCTGAGTGTTACCCCTACCAGAAGCCCACACGGCCCTGGAACCTGGGGATGGGCTGATTTCAGGGCAGGAGGCATTCTGCAAGTGTGACCGAATGAAATAAACACCTCCGGATGGGATTATCCTGGATTACGGGGTGGGGGGGGTCCCAGGGGAGTCACATATTCCCGAAGGGGGGAGGGTACAGAGAGTCCGAGAAGAAGATGACACAGTGGCTGCAGATGCCAGAGAACAGCTCTGACCTCGCCAGGCCCCCAGCCTGGAACGTGGAGGGGGAATCGAGGGCCAGGAACCGCGGGCAGCCTCCGGGGCTGGAAATGGTGACCCAAGGATCCTCCACCGAGTGCGCAGGAGGGTGCGGTGCCCTCGGTGCTCTGTGTTCCGACTCTGGTCTCCTAGCACCAGTTCTGGAGTCGGACCTCCAAAACTGTAAGATGACAGATGTGTATTTCAGGCCACTCGTTGGTGGTAATTTGTTACTGCTGAGATTTGAAACTGATAGAGCTGAAAACTTCTATCATGGAAATTTTAACAAATATGGTTATAGTTTTTAATCTACCTATCGAATATCACATATTTTAAGTTTTCCTAGCCATACATACATATATCTATCTATCTCTCTACCTACATACAAAAATCTATTATCGAACATGCAAATGCTCTACACGGCTAGTAGTCAGTGAAGGTGACCAGGAGGGAGCCCTGAGCTGGGAACCCAGACGCCTGTGTCCCAGGCCGGTGCCAAGCCTAGGAAGCTGTGTGGTTTGTGGAAGTCGTTTTTAGATCTTAGTTATTTCATTTGAAAAGCAGAGGTCTCGACAAACCTTGGTATGCCTTTTCACATCACGGTACCCTAATTTTTCTAGAATTCAAGTAAAGGAAATAGCATTCGTTCTGTCTGCCTTACACATCATAGAAATGGTCACTTGCTGGCACTTACTACAGAGAATCCATAAAAATATCGGGATGTGGTACAACAATTAAGATTTTTTAATATATCCCATGAATAAAGAATGTAATGTTTTATTTCCATTATGTAGCCCAAAGTATAAGAAATCACTCAATGCAGCCTAGAGTAATGAACTTAGGATGTATTGTTATACTTTAGAGTTCCACCAAATACTTGAAAATATTCAGTGTCCCCCAAAAATAGGAATGTAAGGCTTCCTTGAGAAACCTCTGTAAAAACATCATTCCAAATTACATAAATTATATCAACAAATATAAAACTATAGATACAGCTATTATGAAAAATAAATTTTTTGACCCAAACCACACATTTAAATTTACATAAATCTGTGAAAGAACTTTTCTTTTTAGGGTTTGAAAGACTACCTGACAGGTATTATTGGAGAAAAATCCATAATGGTGCTTATAGCTATCACTTTCCACTTATAAATAAAAACATATATAACGGATCCATGGAAAAAGCCCAAGGGGGGGAAGGACTGAGGTAGGATGTAGGAGTGGGTGGGGTGGAGGAAATTTTTAAAATGGAGACAACTGTACTTGAACAACAATTAAAAATGCAAAAAAAAAAAAAAAAAAAAAAGGCCTATGGAAGCATTCATGGCTCCTCTAAACTCATGACTCTTTCTCCACAGGAAGCCACGGAGGCTGCAGGCCACTGACGGCTAACTGAACACAGAGGGGAGAAGGCTTCTCTTCACCCATGTCAGAGGCAAGTGCTTTTTAAAAGTACACGTCTGGAGTGCTAGATACAATCTCCCTGCAAGCGGGACTTCTTTCCCAGCGGGTGCGCTCAGTAAACATTCAGTGGCCTGCGCTTCTTCCTCGGAAGGGCCAGCCGGTCCCCGTCGCGTATTAACTAGAGGCCAGCCGGCCCTGTGGTCTCCCTCTCTGTTCCCCCTCCTCTCCGGCAGGTGGCACACCAACAGAAGGGACAAGGTGCAGGCACCTCCCGTCTGCGGTTCAGAGCAGACTTCAGGTGTCCGTTGCGCCCAGAGCGCCCGCTGTGCTGGGTCCTCCCCAGCTCCACATGCCACCTGAGAGACCCACTTCACTCGCGTTCTGCGCTTGCTGCCTTGGTTGGCCTCCCTCCACGCCAGGAGCACCCTGACACTAACATCAGTGGAAGAGAAGAAACCTACAAAATGATACCTCTTAGGAATGTATGAAAAATATGGAAAAACCTCCGTATAATACTAGGAAACTGAATGCAGAAAAACATAAAGAGGATTTGTGTATCATGACCAAGTGGAATTTGCTCCAGAGATGGAAGTTTGGCTTAACATCTGAAATTCAATGAATGTAATACATTACATCAATCAAATTTTTAAAAATTCACATCATCTTAATAGACAAATGAAAAAGCAAAATCCAACACCCTTTCCTCATTAACAAAAGAACAAACAAATTCAACAGACCAGGAGGAGAATGGAATTTCCTCAGCCTGATAAATGACGTCCGTGAAAACCCAACAGGCAAAGTCTTACTTAACACTGAAAGACTGGACGCTTTCCTGCCAGATCCGGAACAGGACAAGGATGTCTGCTTTTGGGACTTTCAATATTGTTTAAGTACTACTAATACTTCAATACTATTTGAATACAATTCACTATTATACTGGAGGTTCTATCCAGGACAATTTGGCAAGAAAAATAAATGAAGGGCATCCAGATTAGAAAAGTAGTAAAACTGTCTCTACGTGCAGATGACATGATCTCATATATAGAAAATCCTAAGAAATCCACTAAAACAGCATTAGTACTGATAAATGAGTTCAGCAGTTACAAAATATAAGGTAAGTTTATTTATTTATATTTTTAAAGATTTTGTTTTTTAGACAAGGGGAAGGGAAGGAGAGAGGGAGAGAAATAACAATGTGTGGTTGCCTCTCATGTGCCCCCTACTGGGGACCTGGCCTGTAACCCAAGCATGTACCCGGATTGGGAATCAAACCAGCAACACTTTGGTTTGCAGGCCGGTGCTCAATCCACTAAGCCACACCAGCCAGGGCTAAGGTAAGTTGATTTAAAAAAATCAATGTTTCTATATAGCTACAGTGAACAATCCAAAAATGAAATTAAGAAAATGGTTCCATTTACAATGGCATCAAAGTAATATGATACTTAGAAGTGAATTTAACAAAATATGTAGACTACTTACACTATGAAGAAAAAAGCTTTGTTGAAAAAAAATAATTTCAATAAATTGAAAGCATCCCAAGTTCACAGAAGAGTTAACATTAAGGTGGCTATACTTCCCAGACTGATTTACAGAATTGACACAAACCGTATCAGAAACCTAGCTGATTTCTTTCTAGAAATCAACAAGTTAATTCTGGACCCTTATCTGCACAATATACAAAACAATTAATTACAAATGGATTGAAGACCAAAATGAGTGAAAAAAAATTCTCAGAAGAAACCACAGGACTAAATCCTTGAGACACTGACTTCTTAGCTATGACACCAAATGCAAGAGCAACAAAAGAAAAAGTAGGTTGGGCTTCCTCAAAATTAAAAATGACTGTCCCGCACAGAATACCAGAAAGTAAAGAGAGAGTCTACAGAATGGAAGAAAATGTTTGTAAATCTTAGATAAGAGACTTGTATCTAGAACATATGAAGAACCCTAACAATTCAATAATAAAATGACAAATAACCTAATTCTAAAAAGTCAATGGATCTCCACAGAAGGCAGACAAATGGCCAATAAGTACCTGAAAAAAAAATGCTCCACATCATTAGTCATCAGGGAAATATAAATCCAAACCAAAATGAGATTTTTTTTTTAGCCACTAGGATGGCTAAAAATCAAAGAATCAGATAACAATAAGTGTTGACAAGGACATGGAAGAATAAGAACTTTCACTCACTGCCCATGAGAATGTAAAACAGTGCAGTTGCTTTAGAAAAGGGTCTAGCAGTTCCTCCACAACTATACATAAAGTTACTGCCTGACCTGGCAACTCTGCTTCTAGGGAGACGCCCTTGAGAAATTAAAACAAGTGTACCCAGAAACTCACGCATGAATGTTTACAGCAGCCTCATTCACAACAGACCAAAGGTGGAAATACCTCATATCCCTTAATGGACAAATAAACAAAATGTGGAATGACTATATGGTGGAATGTTATTTGGCTATAAAAAGGAGTGAAATGCTGGTAAATTCTATGACATTGGTGAACTTCTAACACGTATGCTAAGTAAAAGAACCCTTTCACAAAAGTCCATATATGATTCTATCTGTATGAAAGCCTAGAACAAGGAAATCCACAGAGAGAGGAGAAGGCAGATTAGTGGTTGTTTAGTGGCCGTGGTGGGGGCGAGAAGGAGGGACACTTGGGTGATAGCTGAAGTGTCGTGATTTTTTTTGTTGTCTTTTTTTTTGAGGTGATGAATGGGCTCTGAATTTGACGGGCGATGGCTGCCCATATTGGTGAATATGCTAACTACCATTTAATTACATACTTTAAATGGGTGAATTTTATAGTATATGAATTACATCTCAATAAAACTGCTAAAAACATATGCCATTTCCTTCTAGTCTGGCTTCCTAGTACTACAATGAACTCTAGCCCTCTACAACAATCTAGTGTTCTGTTCTGACTCCGTTGGCTTCAGGGGCTCACGGTCTGGCCAGGATCCTTTCAGTGCACAAATCAGACCTGTTCCGTATGCAGAGAGAGCGGGGACCTCCTCATGCCTCCGCTCCAGGGTTTCTTCTTACCTACTTCAGGAAGCCAGGGTCAAAGGGCATTTTTGCATAACTCATTTCCCGTTTTTAAAAGACCACAGCAGCTTGTGTTCCTTTAAACATCTTAGATGATTACAATTTGGTTTATTCAAAAATAATTTTCTAAAGAGTAAAATAATGACTCATACAAATATAAAATGAGCACATTTGAAGAGTTCATTTTGTCATTAATTAGCAGGAACACAAGTAACGTAAAAAACTGGTTCAAAGAAGACTGGGAACAGCAGACACGTGCAGAGACGACGGCCAGGAATGCTGAAACGGATTTGCTGATGGGTCGAAAACTGGCCTCTTCCACAGTATGGTAACCCACTGCGTTTTCACAGAATGGAAGCTCAACTGACTCAGCACATTACGGCCAGCGCTGAACCAGTTAACTTCTAAGTCCGCAAAGCTGCAGAACAAACATCCGGGTCCAGGGGCTCAGATGACCCTCGAAGGGCCCCCACGACAGGACTAGCAACACTTTGAAAGACACCAGGAATCTCTGTGTCCGTTGTAATTTTTTATGACAGGTTTGAGTGGTATGTCTATGCATATAGTTTGATGATTTCATTTTCTGTTTGATCAACCATGTTTTATCAGTTTTAACATGTGCATTTGCCCTGTATCTCTGCAATTTTAATTAGTAGCATTTTTCTTAGTTACATAAACAATAATACATCTTAGAATTGATGACCTCTTAGATGGGGTGAAATACAGTCATTTAACCAACTTCATATGGGAAATTTTGCTACCTGTTCTTTGGGGAAGACTGAGCCACCCTTCCCCCCCAAAAAAAAAGCCAACCTTCAATCAATAAAGCATGTGTTTTAAGTAAAAATTTTAACATCTTTAGTTCAATTCAAAGTGGGTCACTGATGTTTAAGAAATTAAGATACAAAATACATTATCCTTGAACCAGACAGGAAATACTGATGTCACAGTGTCAGAGTGCTTTAAGCACTGGTCTAGAAAAGCAGTGACTAAAACAATAACAAAAACATCTAAAACTATGAAAACTCTCTCACTGGCGGCACTCGCTGACAAAGGGCTGTAACCGAGTGCATACAGCTACTGCTGAGCCACGGCAGCTGACTACGATCACTTTCCACATCATAATGGAGGCCGAATCCAGCGTCTCTCCCGGAAACAGCATTACTAGAAAGCGCAGCTGTTTAGACGCACAACTGTTCCCTTGTTAGGCTGGCACACAAAACCATCACCGAGAGCTCCTGCCTGTGCACACTTCGTACGAACTACCTTCCACTAAGATGGAAAAATCTTTTCAAACTCTTTGTTCATGTTTTTCTTTCATAACTCACTTGGGTTAGGAGATGTGAAATTCTTTTCAGCCAATGCAATAAAATTAGTTCATTCTGTCATTTATTACTGTACTTCTTCGATGAAACACAGAAGAAGGAACAGTGAACACATAATTTCAAACTCAACCTGAGCATCCTAAATTGCAGGCCTGGGAAAATGGAGGGTAACTCCATCTAATATTTTTCTTAGAAACAAGTGCAGAGAAGTTAAAAGTTCTGTCCCTCAATTTTTATTTTTCTGCCTGGTGACTTTCCATTTCCGCCCATTATTTTCCTTTTCCCATCTCCTTCACACCACAGTAATTTCCTGCCCCCATCCTCAGTGACCTTCCTCTTGTTGTCTTTATCCTGAACTCATTTCAGCGGTGCTTTCAACATCAATATATTTTACATGGAGAGTCTTTCACTTTATTTATTCATTGGAAATGAAGAAAAATAGCACTGAAGACTTCAAATCTTGTGTGCATCAATCCCTAATGTGAATTTGCGCAAACTGCCAACTGGAGTTTTGAACTAGGTATTTATCTGAAAAATGAGGATATCTGAAAACTTTCCAGAATTAACAAATTACGCCAATTATCAAAGCGAAGGAAAACCAACTAGAACAACGACAAAAGGTTACCCTGAAACAGACCGTAGTAAAACTGTAGAATATCAAAGAAAAACATGAGGAAGAATGGATGGCATTAATGACAAAAACCGCCGTCATAAACAGGAATTAGTTTGACTGACTGGATTCTTTAACAGCAACAACAGAAACCAACAAGGGTGTGGCTAAAAGAAAGTTGAAATGTATTTTTATTGCATCTGTAGCTAAGATGTTCATCAAGACGGGGGACGGAGCAAAGACACTTTCCAAGAGGCAGAGGAGCAGGCCCCTGCTCACTCGCCCCTCCTCACCGACGGACTGTCCTTTGGCATGTCCCAGGCTCCTTTGCTGCTGGGGCAGGTGTTTGACACATTCTAGTCACTAAGGGAAAAGGCCAAACGCAGAAAGGATTCCTGGGAATTTGGGGAATCCCTGAGGCCTTGTGCTCGTGCTGTGAACAGGGTGGGGGGGTGGGGGGAGGGTGCCGTGCACAGCGGCTAGGTCACACCAGACCTCTGGCGAGGCTCAGGCACAAGGAGCTGGGGAGACCCTGCCTGCCAACCGCGCGGGCCTCTCTGCGCTGCTACGGGAGGGGACAGGGTGGGCTCTTCTCTGAAACGTACACAGTATGCTTCACTTTGATCTCAAATCCGCAGGTAAAAGAACACTTGGGATTTCAACAGAGACAGTGCATATTCTATATCCTTTGAACAAAAATACTTAGAACACACACTGAGTCGAATAGAAACGGCTGTATTCACGTGAAAAGTAGCAAACTGCCAAGAGGTCCTGGAAACCCTTAGAACGGGGAGTTGAACCGTATGCAAACACTTGAGCACTAACAATGGTCGCGGACGTCAGAGCCTCCTTATTTCTAGGTTCATAAAACTAAGTTTTAAAGCAGTTTTATTTAAATCATAACGACTACACTCAAGAGTGATTTCTACATTCACGAAGTGACTGTGCTTCATCCTTAAATTAAATACAGAAGCTTTTGCTGAAAGGATGACAAATCACTATTTAAACTATAAATGTATACGTATCGCAGCACAGTATTCTTATATATTAGAAACTATTTCACTATACTTCGCAAAAAAATAGGCTTTCTTAAAAGCTATTGTGTCAGTGGGTTATAACTGAACACAATACTATTTGTTACAGGCTGAAAAAGACAGAAGACTTGATTAACAAAAATATTTCTGTAGAAAAACCTAAGTGAGTCTATAGTCACATTTTTAGAAATAATAAAACTGTACAGCAATATATTAATACAACATCCTAAAATCAATTGTATGCCTATATGCCACCAATGAACTAAAAAAATAATTTTTAAAAAGGTACAATTTATGATAGCAACACAAAATATAAGGTTTTTTAAAAATTAATCTTATATGAGATATACCATATCTATGAAGAAAATTTTTTAATTATTGAGCAATTAAAAGTTCAAAGTAAGTAGAGATAAACTATAAATTGTGTAAACAAAAAGATATGCAATTTCATACAGAAATTTTCTTCCCCAATTGTTCTATTCTCCCCAAATTACTCTGTAAATCAAACAGAATGCCAACAAAAATTACAATGGACTTGCATAATATATTTGTTAAGCTAATGCTAAAATCTATGAAGAAGATCACAAAGCCAAAAACAGCCAAGAAAATTATGAAGAGCAAGGTTAGGAGACTGAGCCGACCACCTTTCAGCATTTACTACGAAGCCGTGGAAACGGAGGCACTGTGGTGTTGGTGCAGGAGGGATGCGGGCCGGGGGACAGACCAGAGACCCGACAGGCACACCACCAACGGGAGAACCTGCAGCGCCCGGCGTGTCCTGGGAGAAAGGGGGGGAGCGATGCTGGGCAGCCGGGTATCGGAAAGGGAACAAAACGGAATCTCTAACTCGTGACATGCACGCAGATCAGTTTCAAGTGAAAGAAAAGGCCTAAAAATAAAACATAAAACTGAAGTATCAGAACATCTTTCTGACCATGGGGAACAGAATGTCTTAAGACAGAAAAATTACAAATCTTAAAGAAAAAGATTCCTAAATGTGACTACCTTTAACTTACCACAGTTTCTGGGATATGAAAATGCCAAACATTAAGTGGAACTACAGCCAGGAAGATGATAATCAGGGTCTGGAGAACTTCTAACAACTGGTAAGGAATAAACCAAACCAGCCCCGTAACTAAAGGGCAGGAGAAAGCGCGAGCCTCTGATGAGGAAACCCGCACGGCGATGTGTGACCACGGAAGGATGCTCCCCCCACCCCCACCCCGCAGAGTCCACAGTGCAATGTCATGGCCGCTGACCAGGGCAGCGAAGACGACCCAAGGAGACAGGACCAAGAGCCGCGGGAGGACACGGAGCACGGGAACTGGATGGGCTCACGCTGGGTGACCAGTGTCCGAGCAGTAACAGGCACCATGTACAGGTGGGGTGCGCTTAGCGAGGACGCGGTTATTTCACCGCCGGCTGCGTCGGGCCTGGGGACACTCCTCAACGAGGCCCGTGTCACGGAGAGTTCACAGCACCCGATACGAAGCAAACTCTGTAAAGATTCACCCTGGGTGATGGATGCACAGGCAGCTGCTGCACTTCTTTACGAAGATGGGATGGGGGATACGGCAAATTGAACCAGGTGAACCAGACCGCTTTCGGGACGAGGGGCATCCTGTTTTAGGGCAGGTATAGTCTGAGGGGCCGAGCCGGGAGAACAGCGGCGGGGCCTCTGACAGGTGAGCCTTTGCGAGGCCCTGCGTCTAGACAGTGGCAGCCCCTGACTGCGTCACCGCATCTCCCGTCACCCGGCAGGTATGGCTGACACGATGACACCGACCTCAGGGCTCTGCTGCCAGAGGCGGTGGTGCTGAGTGACAGGGGCTGTTCCAGGGGAGGACTTGTTCTCTTCAAGTCGACATGATGTCATTTCACAGTTATTTTTATTCCTTTTTTTGAGGTCATGTCCCCTATCAGAAGATCCCATTGATTATCACTCTGGTCACAGCTAATTAATGAAACACTGTGTCTCAACGCTATTGCTTTAAATACTTTGTGAAGTTGTTACTTACCTACTTTCATAAAGTTGTAGAGAAAAAAGTAATTATTCCAAAAGTCAAAGCAATCTGTAAACACGTGAACTGTAACAGTGTGGCCCTTCGGCGGGGCCAAACCGTACCCCCGGTGGGGAGGTTAAAGGCCCTGCCCCCATCCTGCCCACAGCCCGTTCCCGGAATAAAGTCCATTACACAGAATCAGGGGGTGTGCTGACTGCAGGGAGCAGAGCCCCGGAGACCGAGTCCGACCCCTGAGTCTTCCCTGTCACCGTAAAATACCGATGGCTGAGGCTACTGCCCGCAGGGCTAAGCCTCGTTTCCCTGCCCTCGGTGCTCCTCCCGCCTCCTCCGTGTGTCTGCACACCGGGGACTGGTTCTTGCACCCTTTACGTTCCGACGAGTGCTCCAGACCCTTGCCGCACAATACCTAGTTTATGCCTGATCGCTCCAGCATGGCTCATACAGAGTTACTTTAAAGTATCTTTTTATCTTCAAGTCATTTATTTCTTGAAGTATTTATTTCCTGCAGGAACCCGAAAGCTCTGTGTGTTGTGAAAGAATGGCGTGGCCCCGTAGTGGACTCCTCACAACCTCAGAGGCACGGGTCAGCCAGGAGATAGCCCCTCCGGGACTCCACGAGAGCCCTTTGGTTACGTTACTGTTACTCTTAAAGAGACTCCAGCTGACTCAGCAGGTCTGATGGTTCCTTTGGAATCAGCATTATTGCATGAACAGATCCACACCCTTTTCCAAACCAGATGCTTTTAGCATAACTGGGACCAAATACAGTTGATAGGCACAAGGAAAACATTTTAAATTTGACGAAGAGCAGCTCGTCCCATAAAACCTCTGAGGTCTGACAATGAGAAGAACGTGCTCTGTAAGGAAGAGCAGCCGCCTCTCCGGGAAAACCAACCAGGTTCCAAGGACACGGAACTGAGGACAGCGGGCAGAGAGCTCCGGGTGCGACACGAAAGTGCAATCGGCAAAAGGAAAAGTGGACTGTGCCAAAACTAAATGAATGAATTTAGCTAGCAAAAGTTCAGAAAATCAAGAGCTGAGCCAAGGATTCTGAGAAAATATTTGCCAATCATATATCCAATAAAGGACCTGTATCTGGAATATATACATAGGAATCTTACAACTCAACTAAAAACAGAAATAACACAACTAAAATATGAACCAAAGGTCTGCACAGATGTTTCTCCAAAAAACATACACCAGCGGTCCATAAACACATGAAAAGGTGTTCAATGTCACTCCTCACCAGGAAAAATCAAACAAAACCCACAGAGAGAGAGCACTCCCTCCACGCCCACTAAGATGTATGTGCATCGGAAAAGCAGGTAACAGCAAGCGCTGGGGAGAGTGCGGAGAGGCTGGGACCCTCGCACGGCGCCGGCAGGAACTTAAAACGATGCAGCCACTTTGGAACACGGCCCGGCAGTTCCACGACGGGCCATCCAGACCCTTACCAAATGGAGCAGCATCCCCACTCCTAGGTGTACAGCACAGGCAATTTCAGAAGGAAAGAGAAAACCTCGCTTGCGCGAGGGCTTTACTCACTGAGGTTCCACTTCAGGCCCGTGGTCGTGACCCGATGGCAGGGCTGTCCCACGGGAATGAGGCCACACCAGTCACCTTCCAGTCCAGTGTCCACGTGCAGCCTGTGCCTGCCCTGAGGTGCAGAAGGAACGTTCAGTTAGACGGGGACGAGAGAGGGAGGGACGCTAACAGGCACTGACAACTTGACAACAAACGTATGTGCTGAGGAACACCAGGAACTTTCACCCGACTTAACCCTAGCCACAATGTTGCAGGGTAGCTTATTGTTAACCACCACTTTTACATAGGAGGAAACTAAAGTTGCAGCGATTAAATGTGTCTAAAATCACACATACGTAAGAGGGGCAGCCTACAGATTCCTGCCCCCCCCACCTGCCAATTCCAGAGATGGGACAGTCCACATGCGAGAGACGCAGCGGCACTCTGTGATGCGGAATCCCAGGGGTTTGCGCGAACGCTCGCTCCAGGGTAAACAAAACGCTGGTTCCCAAGCAAATCCTCCGCTTTTTCCGAGAAACGAGATTCTAAGTTTCAGCTTCAGTGTCAACCCTGCTCATGGTCATCAGCCTGCTGCCTACGACGTCGCAGACGGCATGGAGATGCTCGGTGAGGAAGCACGGTCTGCCCAAGGCCTGAGCTGGTGTCTTCCATTTGGATCGCAAAACTGATGTAATTTACCAGGCGCTCAAGTTTTCCCATTTATGGAAAGTTAAGTGTAATGCTCAATCAAAGGCACAATGCTTGCTTTTAAAAGAATACTTGGAAACTCCTTTTCTTCTGCAAAGTAATGATTTTCCGTATTTGTTCTCGTCACTCTCCTTAGGGTAGACGGTCTTTATAGGAAGACACCTCAAGTCCTTATGGGAAATGCTGAGGCATACATTCAATAACACAATAAAAAACTATTTTTCATCATTCACACACCCCAGAAGGAACACATTCCAAAGGATATTCTTTAAGAAACTAATGTTTTAATGTATATGTGATTATGACTTATTATAAGACTAGGTACCCTTTGATAGTCATTTTACTTTTACTCCAATGAGGCCTTTTGTTCTGTTATAAACTCTAAGAACTTTATTTAAGCCCTCAGTACAAGAGTACGCTCTTTTTGTCTTAATCAAAGGGTTGCTGTTATTAGAAAAGCAATTCTCTAGGTTTCGTATCAGTCCTTGAAATTTAATACAAGTTCATCTGGATCTTCAGTACCTATATAATTCAGACACACAGGTATGCTCCGAACACTTAGAGGCAATAAACTTGATTAAAAGAGCTTAATGATATTCAAATGCAAAGACAAATTTTAGAAGAAATTTAAAATACAGGATACGGCAGAAGTAAGGCCTGCTTGAGTGTTTGGTAGGGTAAGAATATGGATGTAATAATTTATAGTTTTAATTTGAACATTGCACCTAAAATGTCATGTGGTGGGCTTGAATGTGACATCATCATGTTATGGAATTACATGCTTATGATTTTATAGTAAAAGATTTTGTGATTAAAAATAGGGGCATTATTTGTGCCGGACCATGTACGTCTGGAGCGTAAAAAGAGAGGCAACACACGTCCACGTGCACGCAGAAACGGACTGGACATGCGCACGGAGACCTGCGGGTGGGTTAGAAAACAATGCGCGGGAGGAAACAGAACCAGGGTACAGCACATAACACGTCCATGTAAATTAAAATAAGTCCAAGCACAACAAAACCCTTTCTCTAACACACGCACACTAATGTCTGTCTACAGGAAGCGTGAGCAGAGGGCACACGGTTCAGGGGTGGGAGGGAAGAGATCAGCCAGTCAACCAGGAGTCCCGCCTGGGCCAAGAAGACCACTTGCCACGAAGCAGATGAGCGCTAGTGAGTCAGCACCAGGACCTTAGAAATACAAAGTAACAAATGTGTCTCCTAGATACAAAGCCACACAAGACTCAGAAATTCTCAGACTCTTCTACAGAAAAAGTAAATAAAATACTCTAAAAATTCTGAACAGTAATTAGAGAGAGGAATAACTGGACTACAGCCACAGAAAAACTCGGGATGAAATAAAAACTAATCTCGTTCTTGAATAATAATCCTTGACGATTTTCTTCCTGTACCAGTTTGAGTGAACGCCCAGAAATCCCTGCTGCCCTGCAAGCTTTCTACGTTCTACGGTGTAAAAGCAACCCTGCCCTGCCCTGAGGCCTAGGCAAGGAGGAAGGCTTGTCGGCCCTAGATTTGGCATCATTTTACGTGTGTGGAAATCAGGGAACCGAGCCTAAAGCTGCAGATTTTAAAAAGGGGGATTTAAACATCGCTCTTGGCCAGAGTACCTCGCAGCACTGATAACGCGTGGATAACACGCCCGACCTGCAGCGATGGGCCGGGGGCGAGGTTCGCAACAGCCCTGCTCTCCGGCAACATGGTGCCTCTCTCCTACAACATGGTGCCTCTCTCCTACACCCTCAAGTGTGTGTGACACCTTTCGGAAATGAACGACACAAGGAACTGCTCTTCATGCCCGATTTCTGGTTTGTAACAGACACCAGCCTGGGTGTCACCCGGCACAGGAGGGCACGCAGCCTGATGGAGAAGAGCTTCCCTAAAGGTTCAGACCGCGACTGGAGGGCAGGGCCTGCCGAGCGGGTCGCCCACTTCCACCGCTCCCCTGAATCTCCACGCAGGCCCCGCTCTGTCCCCGGTCGGAGCCCCCGAGGCCAAGGGCACTCTGTATAGCAAAGACGGGAACAAGAATCATTCAGACAGTAAGCTCTTCCAGTTGTGGCTGTTTTCAACACCTTAACTACCTCAAAAAGGTATGAAACTGTAACTGGGTGGAAGGGAGCAAAGCTGTTGCTTGACACCTGCCCTAGAAACCACCCTTGCGCCTGTGTTAAGGGTGGGCAGCCTCCGGAAAGCGGCGCCACTTTGCCCAGACCGCAATGCCGAGGCAGAGCGGCAGATACACACAGAGCGCCCTACTGAGGGCAGGAGAGGTCCCGGTCACCTCGCTTCTATGATTACCTGCCCCTGCTTCACGGAACTTTACAGTTACGTGCTAATGTGACTGAAAGGAAAGATAAAGCTGAGCCTAGATTTTGCTTTTGCAAAAATACCAAACCCTGAGGCATCTGAATGCTGTTTACATCTCTAAATCCTTAAACCCAACAACTATGCCAAGTTTTGTGCAACCATCTTAGGGTGGGTGTCAGAAATTGCACAGCAATCAAACAAGATCACCCACAAAGCGACCGCACCCAGGAAGGGCAAGGGCGCCCTTGGTACTTGGGGTAAAAGGTTCCGGGAGCAGCTGGCAATGCCAGTTCATGAAGGGGAGAGCCACTCGCCCAATGCTGTTAATGCCGAGCTGACGCCTGCGGCTACCGGCAGCTCATGTTTCTGGCGCGCGGGCGCCCCGGTGCGCAGGGCTGCCGCTGCACGCCGATCAAACGCAGGCCAACCTGGCAGCTCATCGTTTGTGAGTCCGTCCAGCTACTTAACATCTTCTCAGCGCAGACTTCGGGAAGTTCAACGGCCTACGGGAGAGGCAGTGAAGGAAGTACCGGGAGGACCGACACCCACTTCCCAGGGGTCACCTGTCCCGCACAGAGATAGGCGCTTGCGCTGGCATGTGCTCACCCTGTGCCTGCTCGGGTGGATGAAAGTCGCCACGAGAGAAACGGCCTCCCCCGGGGAACCTGGGGCTGTAAAATCTCAGAACTGGAAGACGTGTCTATTTTTCTTTTATTCTGATCCAAAAATGTGGAATTCAAAACACAAGCGTATGGCTTTTATTCAAAAGAGCCTTTCTTGAGTCCACATTACATGCAAATACACTTATCTATTTAATTCTTTAATTTAGAATACTTCCTTTTGAAAATGCAATATTCATCCGCAGACAGCTTTTAGAGCTTCAAATCGTGGCAGAACCACATTTTTCAAAGTGCACGCCACAGAACGCCCCTCCTGAGACCCTGCTCTGGAAGTCGCAGCGCGAGTGGCCAGCACGTGAGAGGCTCGGGGCTGGGCTGCTGCTCGACGCGGTCGCCTGAGCGAGTGTTTCCCACACGGACTGGACTCGACTCGACGGCGGATACCCTGCCTGCCCCTCCCACAACCCATGGCGTTTCCTGAGATCCATCTAGAAAAACGCTGCCTTGCAGCAATAATTTTGCATGTAGCATCTGAAACTACGATGTTTTGGTTCAGTATTTCCGCAGCCAGAACATTTCAATGATATGTTTTGAAAATTATTTAATAACCTCAGGCTGAGACCAGATGTGTTTTGACATGAGGTAGGCGTACTCTCCAATTAGACAGTTAATGCCAATGCTGGGTGCTTGTCCAAAAAACCTCCAAATGCTATTTATTCAAAAGTCAACAATATTTATTATTTTTAGAGGCAATGAAAGACTATAATTATCTGCTAATTTCCTCACTAAGCCCTGAACACTAGGCCATTTAAAAATAAAACTGATGAAATCGACATTTATCCTTCATTTTCTATGACCTCTGTATGGGTATGCATGCTTGTTTTTTTTTTTTTTTTTAAATCCTATCCTTTCTTTGTGCCTCCCTTGGCTCCTCCAAAACACACAGACACTTTGATGACCTTGAAAGACAATACATATCCCAGAAGCAAGAATTTCTGACGAGGGAAACAGGGCCGGTTACGCTGAAATGTGCTTTGGGTCAAAGAGTGCCCACAGGGTTTTCACGCACCTTCAGATAAACGTCATCTACCTAACGCGCAGCATCCCGGGATGCCTGCGTTCTCCCATCCGCCTCTGTGCTGCTTCTCTATCCTTAACCTACAGAAACCTCAGAGTGAAGGGCAAGCTCTAGGTTTTATGAAAACTCCCTACGTGCTCCAGTTTACATCGATCACTTGCTTCTAACAGTTATCAGCTTTACTCACCCTGCAAAACATAACTTTTTTTGTTTTTACTCTAACGTATCTTCTCAAATGGGTTCATGTTGTATCCTTGTGAAGAATAAAATTTTCTTGGGAGATAAAGACCCTTTATTTCTGTTCCATTTATACAGTCCAGTGGAAGGAACATGTTGAGTGTCTAATATATATCCAACCAATTAATGCCTTAGAGCAAAAGGAAAAGTACTGATAAAAATATGTCAACAGGCTTGAAAAATATTTACCGGTTTCTGAGTAGATGAGGGAGGGATCAGCTGAACTGAAAGGACTCACGACAGACACCCGGAATTCTCTGCATAGATGCCGTGTGCTTAGCTGAGCACCAACACAAAATCACACACAACCAGGGACTGCGAATACCCCACCCACAACACACAAGACACACCTCGGAGTTCGCACGGAGCGTACTTTCCATGTTCGTATGTAAAATGCGCATGACGATACCGCATCTCCGGGTTGAGAACAAAATGACATCAGATGCAGGAGGTGTCAAGAACAGGGCTTTAAACACCCACACTATAAAGCAGATTCACTTATGCCTCTTCCTCCACCAGGTCCCGAGTTTAATTTGAACACAAGTTTTCTTTCTACTCTTTTCTGTGGTTTTTAAATTTTATTTTATAGAAGCCTATTCACTTTCAGTAATTTTCAAAAGACAATAAATGTGATTATTCCTTATAAGACTGATAAATATGAAATTTAGCAGGAGTGGAGAAAAATATTTTAATTTAAAATTTTTTATGTTAAACCTTCAAAAGACATTAAAATATCTTAAAGAGAAGACTTATATATCACCATTTCCATGTGGAAGCTCTGGTTTTCAGTAAACTGTTTTTTTTTAATGGTTTCCAATTCTGAAATTGTCTGTTATGGGAGCACACCTCACCCACCTCCCCAACTCTGGTCATCGATTTTTGGAAAGTTCTAAGAACTCCTTCTGAGGTCTCGTACCTCATATCTGGTCATCATATCCAAAATGCAATTCTTAAAGTTATTCTTTTTGTAATTCGTAATTTAACCTGAGCCTGGTACTAATGTAACACAAGGCTGTCTTTTTTCAATGCAAGCAAATAAATAAAATTTAACTCAGACTCCAAATCTACTGGACTTATTAGCCAGACTTTCCTCAGGACTGAACATGAGTAGGTGGGAACTCCAGCCCGGCAATGCGTTTCAACTTTCCTCCTTGTATGTTAACTGCCCCGACTCCCCTTCTAGAAGGGCTGTGCGGGGCGTCCCCTGCAACAGGCCATTGGTGACCAGTTCCATGCAGGGACCCCAGCAGAACGTCCTCCTCCAGCGGACCTGCCCCTTCGGTCAGCTTCAGCAACCCCCCAGGACTTCTCCGGTCTGCTAGCCCAGAGGCGCAAGTCAGTAAGGCAGCAGGGGAGAGGAGGGTGGCAGAGGAAGTCTGAGAGCGAGAGACCCACCGCGAGGACCCTATTCCTTACCCTGTTCCCTGTCCCACCTGCACCGACTCCCGGGAGTGCTTCTGCGTGCTGAGATGCAGGATGGCTGATGCTCGACCTGCTTACAGAGTCGGCGTCTAGCTGTGTTTTGTTTTTCCCACTCAAGTTCACGATGCTCGTGGGATATTGTTAGTGCTGAAGAAGGGGGCAGAAAAAAAAATACTTTGCATTTCTTTATTTATTTCAACCCCCAGCATGACTGTCAAACTCCATAAGCTAGAGAAAATAGTGAGAAATACAATAATATTTAAATAAATAAAAATTTAAATAAATAAAATAATGAGAAATAATGATGAGAGGGAGAAACATTGACTGGTTGCCTCCTGCAAGCACCTGCCCAGGGACTGAACCTGCAGCCTAGGTACATGCCTTGACGAGGAACTGAACCCGCCACAGTTTGGTGCATGGGACAATGCTGCAACCAACGGAGCCACTGGCCGGGGCTGCTCCTTGTCCTTTGAAGCCAGCACATTCTGCGGTACTGGTGACCCCGCAGCGGATAACGAGCACCCTCTCAACCTCTCGCCATCCCTTTCCAGATGCCTTTGCCTGCGTTGCCTTATCCTTCCTCCCCACTGTCGTTTCCCTTCTCATTTCCTGCGTCCCTTCTGCTTCTTCAAATGTCTATGAAACACGCACTTTTTTACCTTTGTTCAAAAAAGTGTATGGATCGCCTTTAAACAGTGGAATTAGCACAAGCTGTGTTTTCTTTGTTTCTAGAGAAAAATCACCAGCCTTTCACCCCCCCCCCACCTTGCGTGTTATATGAACTGATATCCCCTCACCTTTATTCTTTCCGTGGCTTTCAACCTAGGAAAGGTAGGGATGGAGTTGGGGGGAAAGGTTCCCCAACAACCATTAAGTTTCTTCTTAATAAGACAAATACCACATGATTTCACTCATATGTGGAATCTAATGAACAGACTGAACTGACAAGCAAAACAGAGACAGACTCATAGAAGGAGAGCAGGCTGACAGCTAAGGTCGGAGGGTCAGGGAGTGGAGGGACTGAGCAAAGAGGAAAAAGGAAGGACTCCTGGACATGGACAAGAGCGTGGTGATTGCGGGGGGAGGGGTATAAGGGGACTAAATGGTAATGGGAAAAACGCAATAAAAAAATTAAGACAGATAACAATCACCAAAACAGAACACTTTATGCTTAATGGCACTACATGCCCCCAACTCGCTGTGCTGTATGCGATTGTTTAAGAAGACGCCGCCACAGCAAGAGTGAGCCGTGCTTCGTGAAGAACTCCTCCCAGTGAGGAGAAAGCACGAAGGACCTCACTCCCTACTCCCAAAGTCATTTATTTTACATCATTTGAATAGATGACAAAATGTGGCTGAATGGTTATTTTAAGTTTGATTTGGATACTATAAAGTTTCCAAAAGTGGACCCTCTAACTCCAGAACAACTCAGGAGCACATAGGGGCTGCTCCCTCTGCTCCCTGCCTTGTATTTACCACTCTTCTCAGTCTTTTTATATAATAAAAAAATCTTGTTTGAGTTCTGCTGGTACCAATTTATGGTATCCTAGAAACTCCACAATGACCGAAAAGAACAGGTAATCACAACAAAGCAGAATTACCAGCACGTTTATGGCCTTATCATTTGACAGGGAAGGTCGAAGCTTCTCCGAGTTTATTCATCACACTGCACCAGCTCTCAATCCTTTGAAAATTGCTCCTTGAGACCCAGCTTCCCTGAAATCACAGAGAGTAGCAGCCGCTCTCTAAAGGCATAAATCAGATTCTAAATAATGGATGGCCCTCCTTCCCCCTAGACCTGGACCAGGAAAGCACTCCATTTTCATCGTGGAGCGCTGGCACTTGGACAAGCCAGCGCGCCCAGGATGTGTTGAGGGCTTAACTTCGGAAGTCATCTGTAAGAAAGCAGTCTTTGGAATGATAAAAAATAGAGATTTGTTCTTGAAAAATAGTTCTTGGATGTCACTGGAATTTCAGTATCTTCTCTTCTTCCATTCTCCAAATCCAAATTAAATACTATCACAGACTTAGTACTACATATACAATTAACCCTACCGTGGCTCATCTGGTTCCAAAGTTCCAATGTGCAAAGTGTGTGGTATTTGGACACAAAATAACACAAGCCAACGACATAATGGCAAGTGAAACAGATATGCGCATGTATACACAACTAACTACTTAGAGGAAAAAAAAAACAAATTAAAGAGAGTTGTTTAATAAGTAAAAGGCAGGACAAAATACTTTAAATTTTTTAAATAAGAGATCAGTAATTCATTCTTTGTTGTAGGGGCTTTAAGAAGTAGGTCACGAGAAACCTTTATTCTAATAACTGGTAACACTGCTTCTTACACATCTGGCATTTAACAACTCAGTGGCCACGTAGTTGGGCATTTCCTCTGAGAGAGATGGGTACACGTGGGGAAGGGCCCGAAAACCGCCCCACGTGACGAACAGCTGAAAACGCAGGCTCAATCAACGATCTCTTTACTTACCTATGAAAATAACTGAATGTTGCCTCTCCATTTAGTTGTTTCCCTTAATGAAAGTTAATGGGATCCCATTTAGGGCCATTCAGAGGACTTTTACAGGAAAACACTGGTATTCGATCTCCGTTGCTGCATTAGAGCTGACGTTTATCACTGTGTTGGCAAAACTGCAGTGAGACTGAGTGCAGACACCAGATCTGACTGCCTGGGATCGAATGCTGGTCTGCCACTTACCAGCTGTGTGGCTTTGGACAACTCAATCAACCTCTCTGTGCCTCAACTCCCTCGTCTGTAAAACTGAGGAACTACGCAACATCCCGGAGTCACTGCGACGGTTAAATTAAGGACATGCACACGGTGCTTGGCACCCAGCTCTTAGTGAACACATCTTAGCTATTTCGTTATCATTACTTTGTCCTGGCAGACAAAAAAAATGACCGAGGCGGGTTTAACGCGTGAGTGATGGACTTTCGGGGGCACAGGCGCTCCGTCGCTCATCTTTCATTATTCTCTAATCTTGTCGGATGAGCCCTCGGAGAAAACAAGGGGCAGAAGACGGTTCCCTTCTCCACGTGGCGCCTTTCTGTGAACTGCGTGACTGTAACTTCGCCTCGTCCACATTAGCCCGCTCAACCTCGGCCTCCTTTCTAAGGCTGGTCTTCACGCTGCTGAGTCACGTCCCCAGTCCCACACAGGCCAAATATGCGGGTGAACAGCCTATTACTTGAAAGAAACACCAATACGACCAAATCATGATGAGTCTTAAAAATGGCAAGATTTTACTGCTTTACTTTGAGTTCCCGTCTTCTCGGGAAATTTCACAACGCATGATGCTGCCCTTTGGACATATTCTCCATGCAGCCATTGAAGCCTGAACCCTCATCTTCCGAGCATGTCTGGATGCCACAGCTGGTTGAGAAGTTACTGGAAGAAGGTAACTTTGTTGGGTAAATTTAAATTCTCAGTTATTTTTTAAAAAATCACGTAAAAATTAACTGTTCAATGTTTAGAAACAGTGGGCGTTGGGAAGTATCAGGAGCTAGGCTGCCATTGTATCCAATGGAGATCGTTAGGATTCATTCCGTGGAAACTGTCTGATCCACCTCCCGTTCTTTTCAAGAGACAACATGACATTGGAAAGCAGAAAAGGAGAGCTTTTGAAATCAGAGAGTTTTTTTTTTTTCCCCATTAAAATTGTTTTTATTTATGTCCCTCTTCTGAGAGCTAAGAATGACGCTTTATTAGCTTTGAGTATTAATAAATGACCTCGTTCAATTCTTTAAGTAACTTACAAAAAAGCATGCCTTCTAAAAGGAAAGACAGATACTACTTCCTCAAATGAGGGAAGCTGGTATCTGCATATCGTTAACATAAATAATGTACTTTTGCAACTGAAAGAACGATAATAGATACTCCGTATGCTTTTAAACTTAAGTAGTACATTTTAACCTGCCACTTCTCAGACACAATGAATAAATTAAAAAATATTCCTGGTCCTTTCTCTCCTCACCTAAACTTATGTACTCAAATAGAATAAACTTGAAAAATCAGAGTACATCTGCTACATGAAAAGTCAGCATGGTAGGGTGGACAGACGGCTTGGGATGTTGTGGAAAGAATGCAAACTTAAGGCAAATAAAATGACGGATGGTTTGCTAGGCCGACCTGAGTACGACAAAGTGCCCCACTGGACGGACCACTGCGAGTAGGTCGTTAATGCGAGAGCAGCAGGCCTGACACGCTATTTCGGAGCTTCTTCCCAAATGGGGGACTTTTAGATTCACCCGATTTCATAGTAAGGGAAGAGGTAGAAGCTAACAACGGTACCAAGTTAGGGGTGATGGGTGAAAGTGGGAACGAATCAGGGCGGAACAGAATGCAGAGCCCCGGCAGGTGGTCGGGTGCTCAGAGGCCTGGCTGTGCCAGGAGGGGCTGCTGTGTCAGGATCTTCCATGTGGACCTGGAGTCTGGGTTATGGCGAGTCGCCTACGTGCTCAACACTCAAATGCATACGGATTGGACAATGAGAGTTTTCCCTCTAACACGTGAGGCCGATGAAGATGCCTGAAAGTATCACCGGTTATTTTTGTGAGCGCTCAGCACAGCAATATAAGGCTCCCCGCCCCATACATTAAAAAATGATTTTCTTTGTTTTGGCTTCTCGAAGACAGTCAGGGACCCTGTTGGAAGAGATGTCACCTCTATAAACTTAGATAGCTAAGACAGTACAGTATACTTTCTTCCTGAACAATAAAACCAAACTGTGAATGTATTTTAAGATGTAATACCATGAATCTTGTGTTAAAGACTGTATATCCTAATTAGAGTTTTAATATTGTTTACAACCAAAAGTCTTTGTTTTCCTTAAAATACATGTATGTGTGATAATGAATCATGATGGTTCATAAAAAGATAAATGACAGATGGACATACAATTGTGTAAAGATAGTTCTCATTTAATGAAAATAAATAAACCTCGTAAAAATCAGTCTGGAAGGAATCTAGAATTAATGACCTTTGTTAGCTTAAAAACAAAGGAAAGTATTGGGTTGGCCAAAAAGTCCATTACGTTTTTGTGTAAAATGAAATACTCATTTTTCACTTTCACCAATAACTTTATTGGTTTGGGTATTTTGAGGATGCCGGCTGTCTCCTACTATTGGCTTCTAGTGGGGAGAGGCCAGAGCTGCTGTTAAACATCTTCCAATGCAGAAGACAGTCCCACAGCAAACAATTATTTGGCCAAAATGTCAATAGTATAAGAAACTTTGCCAACCACTTTTGACACATTGAGTCACAGCACCTTCTCCATACGCTGCACAAATCTTTCTTTGTGTGTTTCAGTTGCATTTTTACCTTTCTTGAAATGATAAAGCATAATATGGCAAAAGTGTTGCATATCCTTTTCCATCTTCAATATTAAAATGCATAAAAATTCCCCAACTTTGATTTTTTTTTAAAAACACATGCCGATATGACAGCTATCACAACACAGTCTGACAAAATTGTTTCAAATGAAGTTAAAGAGAAATAGCTACTAGGAGCCATCGAATGGAGAAAAATTAAATGGACTTTTTGGCTAACCCAATACATTGCTATTACTGTTTGATTCAAATATTTTTTCTGTTATTTGAAAGGCCAGAGATTGCCCAAGATAAATTTTTGACACTGCAAACCTGACATGAAGTGTATACATACAAGTGCCTTGTTTTTACTTTTAAAAAGCACCTAATAATTAAGGTTTTGCTCTTAAAAATAAAAATCCTGAAGTAAAAATTGTTTCCATGTATAAAGATGCACATTTGCATACCTGTGGGCATTTTTTCCTCGAAAAAAATATGGTGCTAAAACTATACTATTCAGTATTTGATAAGTGAACCCTGCAGCATTACAGGTTTGTATCAAAACTATTTTCATAATACATTTAGTGAGAACCACCCTGAGTTATTTCTTAGCATCTGACCGTGAAATGAAGAAACCTTGCCATCCGCATGGTGGACGGTGAGAGCTCTCCGTCAGGTCTGCGTCAGGTACGACACAGGCCCGGAGCGTCCTGCGGCAGGCGGGAAGGCTGGAGGCACAGGGTGGATGGTTAGAGCCGCACGCTTTTCCTTGGGTAACTACGCTGATGAAATATTTGGGATTTGAAAAAAGTGAAATTATGATAGAAAATTGGGAAGTAGCAGAAAACCCACAATGGCAAATTCGAAGTCCCTTCAAATATAATTTCTTAAATAAATTTTTTTTTCAGTAACTGAAGAAGAACCAAGATTTAAAATATAAAAATAAATGTAGAAAATCTTTAAGGAAAAAACAAAATTTAAAATATTAGTCCTAACAAAATCTCACATTTACTCCTGACTCACAAATGCAACTTCCTACTCAAGATGCCTACTTGAAGGTTCAAAGGGCATCTCTCACTCCACACACTCAGAGGAAGCTCTCAAGTCCTACCCGGGTCCACCCTGTTCTCCAGTTTTCATCCCGTCACTGAGCGGTACCACTGTCCACCCAGCCAAAGACTAAAGTGATTACTGTATTTCAAGGGCATCAGGAGCAAAGCTAGCAAACAGATGATATGATGAGAAAAGACATTTTGAAATGTTAAAATCTGGTAATCAGAGTGAACTTTAAAACATATCAGGAAAACCTGCAAATTGACAACAAAAAGTTGCTGGTATCCCCAAAAGAGAAAATGAGTACAGAGTAACAAACACCTGAAGAGATGCTCAGAGTCATTCCTAATCAGAGAAGCACAAATGAAAACAAGCTATCACTTGATTCCTGTATACTTTATATCCAGAAATTTGGATATGGTGATAATTTTAAAAACATAGTATCGATAATAACAACAACAACAACAACAACCACCACCACCACCACCACCCTCAAACACTTTTGGCTTGGCTTGGTAAAACCATTCTAGAGAGCAGTCTGGCACTAATTAAAGTAAACACAGATCCTATGATGTGGCGATTCCTTTTACACACACCCATACAGGACATATACATCTCAAAGAAAAGCTCATACAGGTCCGTGAAGGCATATGCGTGAGGGGCTTCAGCACAACATTGCTGGTGGTTGTGGAGCTGGGTGGGACTGGGGGTGACAGAAGGTTTGGAAGGAATTTGGTGTCCGCCACAGAGGGAGTGGAGGGGCGAACACGCTAGATACGCAATGCACAGTGCTATTAATAAGTTAACAGGTAGAGAATCAATGTCTATATAGCAACACAGATAGATTTTCAAAATACCATACCATTCCGAAAAAGGCATTCGGAAAAGACGTGGCGGAGGCTTAAATGCACGCTGCTAAGAAAACACGTCCGACTGAAGAGGCTACACGCTGCGCGATCCCAGTTATGTAACCCCCGGGCCAGGGCAGCGCTGCAGAGACGGGGAGAAGACGGTGGCTCCCAGGGGTGGGGGGAGGCGGGAAGCGGTGAACGGCCGAGGGGATGGCCAGGAGGTGACACCGCGCTGCGTGTGCAGTGACGGTGGCTGCAGGACAGCGTGGGTTTACCGAAATGCAGATGGTACCGAGAGACCCTGATTGCACTGCAAGCCCAGTGATTAACCTCACTGAGAGGCGCAGGAAAACGGGTGCTGAACTAAGTAGAAACGCGGACGTCTACAGAGCACGTGACATTGAAGGCCAAACGGGACGGCACGGAAGCACGGTGCCCGAACTGGCAGAGCCGTTTTCTCCAAGGGCACAACCTAACAGTTTGGACCCTGCTCTACACGTACACTGGGATTACGTGACTAAGCGCATGGATGCAGATGGCGGGATCCAGGTCTCTCACTGCCGAGTGAGAGATTACAGGCGAGCCAGGGGAATAAACTGAACTGAAACAATCCCTGTGGGAATGGATTGGAATTGGAAACAGTGAAAGTCACAATTAGCGTGATACAGATACCCATGGTTACACGTGGATACATGTGGGCAGACCCGCAGGCTGGTTTACACACCTAACTTCTTCCCTGAGAGGCCTTAAAAAATGACACCCCAGTACCAGTGAGCACACCTAGCATGTAGATCTCGGTTCCCAATGCCATTCACCAACAAAAGGAAGCGGACTCCAGAGAAATGGCTGATTCGACAGCCAGGGCAGGAAACAGACAAGATGACCCTGGACACGCCGGCAGGCACAGGGAGCAGCATGCACACACACCCACCCCACACACATTTACAGGACTGGGTCACAGATGCACGAGAGCCAAGTGGCCTCACTTGGAACAATTTGAACAACACAATAAATAAAGTAACATCAGACTTCAGATTAAAGTGTACCACACACAGTGAACCATGATGCAGTGAGGGACGACTGAATACTTCACCGGTGGGCACCGAAATAGAATTTTATATGTTGTTAAAATTATGTAGGTTTAAGAGTGTAGAAAGTGTTTAAGAGCATATGAAGTGTTTATAAGAGTGTGGGAAAGGTTAATAAGAGAGTGGGAAAGGTTTATAGGAGTGTGGGAAGGGTTTATAAAGCCTTAAAATATATATAAAAAATAAAATAAATATAACGCCGCTACTTTGTGGATTTTCACCAATCACAGGGGTCTCTGGAACATAACTCCCGCAACAGGTGAGGGATCACTGTACATACAAAAATATCTCTTAATGGTCAGGAAAACACAGATTTTTGCGAAGCATATACACAAAAGAATAAATTATACTATATTAGGATGGTTTCTTATGTGACAAAAGGGAATCCTAGAGGGGGAATGAGATTTGAACCAACCAATCCAAACCAAGTAAGGAAACAAGCCAGCCAATGAGGATAATGTGCCATGAAATAAGGGGTAGGATTCGCTCAACCTCTCCCACACGAAGCCCAAATGAGAGGGGCCAACCAGAAGCAAAACCAGAATTAATCTCCTATACCTGCCCTTAAATACTTTAATTTCCATGCAAATCGTGGGCATTACCCCTTCGCCTTCCCAGGAGCCACAGCCCCCCTGCCGCTCCCAGCCAGGAGTGCCCTGATACCACCTACGTCTGGGTTGAGTGACTCGCATTTTTCAGACCTCGCAAACTGGAGCAGAATACACATGACGTTGCTTCTTCATAACCTGGCTCGTTAACAATCTATTTTGTAATTAACTACCACATACAGGTTCACTCTCGCTCCCTCGCTAACGGTTCTGAATGTTTTCCTTTCCAGGAGTATAACTTCTCTCCCAGACAATCTTGGTGGAATAAACTTCTACTTTAATACAAATCTAGTCTTTCAGGTAAAAAGCATTGTAGGTAAAAAGAATACAGGATGATATTTGTAGCATTAACTTATTTTTTTTAATGTTGAACATCAACATTTTTTATGAGAAGTAGTAGGTTAAAATTTGGTTCATAAAATTGTTTTAAATGAAGTGTGTGTTAAAGGCAAGACAGTTTTAAAGAATCATGCACTATTTGGCTTTAGAAATGACTTTCTGTATGGCAGCCTGCTGGATGGCACGCAGTACCAAGTGTCGCTGCTAATAACCGTGCGCCCATATTTAACACTATTCAAGATCATGCTATGAACGCGGCAGCCACCGACCGGTGCTTGCGGGGGCAGAAATCTTTGTATCTCAGATGGTAGTTCAATGAGCGGAACGCACAGTCTGCATCCTGAGTTGTCTTTATGGCCAGTCAGTCTCGGTTGTTATCGCTGAAAAGAGCCCCACTTTGTTTTTCTCAGGGAGAGCATAGCACAGCCATTAATGAGCACAGAAACTACATGTGTGGGCGGGAGGTCTGGGCACATCCCACTCCTGCATCTTTCTGGCTGTAGACAAGACCTGGAGCTTCCGTTTTCTCAGCTGAGAAAGAAGGAGAATGATAACATTCTTCCTCACAGGGTTGTTGTGAGATTGCGACGCGAGTTAAATAAATAAAAGCCAACAAAGAGTCACTGGGAGCAGGACCGGAACATGGTGTGACTGAGTGCTGGCCGCTGCCGTCCTCTTCACTGTTACTGCAGAGCCGGGCTGCCCCGCATTTCCTCCTTTCTCCTAGCAACTCCAAGTGCACGTCCTGCCCGTGACTGTGACTAATCCCCTCCCAGGCAGTAACAAGGCACCCAGTGTCTGCAAGTCAGACTCTGTGTCCTCCATGGGCGGGCTCGGGGCTTCTAGACACTCTTACGTTGTATTTTACAAGTTTAGTGTCTACATAAATACACATATTTCTGGGAGAAGGTTCATAATTTTCTTCAGATTCTTTCACCAACAGGCTCATGCCCCTACAAAGCTAATCATTTCTCTAGTTCTGAAGGATAAAAACCCCAACGCCTGCCCATGGAGCAGGAGGTGACCTTTAACTTCTTCGCCACCTACCCTTCTTTCATCTCTTCCACCACCACCCCCTTTTTCTCTGCCCAAACACCGGGCTTTCTCCAGTTCTCCCCGATAAACCGGGCAGTTTCTCGCTGCGCACCTCTGCTCACCTTCTCTCTAGGGGTCTTCTGACCCCTTCAGTCTTGTTCCCGCGACTCCTTCGAGACCCAGCTCAGACATGACCTCCTTCCGGAGCCCTTCCTGGACCTGTTTATAGTAGGTTACGTGCTGCTGCTTTCGGCTCCCAGCACAGTCTGACACGCATTAGCGCTTAATAACATGTTAGCTGAATATAAACATAAAAAAAGTCCAAGTCTTTTTATTTTCTGTAAGGCTTGCTCTGGTCCTGGAAGTACTTTATAATAGGGAAATATACTCAGAAAAAATACACTAAGCTCCGTTCGTAGCTTTTCGATGACTATTACCAAAGTTTCCAAAGGTGCCCGCTTCTTAATAGGCCAGCTGCACCCAGGAGAAAAGAAGCCCTCCTCCGCTGCGCCTGGAGCAGCCTGCGCATTAAACTCGCCTGATGAGAAGGACCAAAGTTCCACGCTGTCTTTCACCTCGAGGGCTTCTGCTTCGGAGAGAAATTGGCTTCCTACTAATAGACAATTGGAAAGGCCAACGTGTACGCAATCAATCAATTTTGAGTCTGCTCTATCAATGTGACTTTTTCCAAAAAGGACTCTGGTTCATTATCATTACTGTCTCAGCTATAACAGAATATTCTTCCTCCTTGATCAGGAAACGGATGGTGTCCCTTCATCTGTTTCTATTTAAAAACCTATCTACATTCTACAGAAGCTGGCGGGGACGCCTAATTCTCGGTTACAGGAGAACTGTGGTCTTTAGAGTCCACGCTTCCTCCGTGAGTTTCCCGGTTAACACTGTTGCTCTACATGGAAAGACGCCATACCAAGCTCATGAATCATGTAACTGGACAGCGAATCATGGAGTGGAGAGAGCTAAGGGGGAGTCTGACATGGGTGTGCAGTGTGGCTGGACTGTCAACTCGGGGAACATCCTCGACAAGTCACTTCATCTTCTTAAGACCCAGTTGACTCATCTTCAAAATTGGGTCACAGTGTCTCCACCTCATAAGGGGTTTTGAGAGTAAAATATGTCTCTAATGGGGACTCGCATAGAATTGCCTGAGGAAGATTTTTACCACATGTGTGGCCACCACTTGGAGAATCACCTAGTTTGAATCAGCAGTATGCTCTTTGAAAACAGCTACGCATGGATAAATTATGGCACACCTAGGCACTTCCACACAGTACTGTACTAAGCAGCCATTTAAAAATGAGGATGCTCTCCATTACTGAATATAGAGTGGTCTCCAGAACATATTGTGAAGTGAAAGTAGAGATGTACTGTATTTCTAGGACACTAAATTCATGTTTTAAAAAAAGGAAAATGAGAAAATATGTACGTGTGTTGGTTTTCTTTTTATTTTTGCAAGAATCTGGAAGATTCTGAGAGTGCTGGTGGTGAGGGGAACAGGTGTGAAGGCCAGATTCCCCTGAGGCCTCCTTCATCTTTTTTTTATCAAACTTTGCTTATTGAACTGTGAAATTACTTTAAAATAGTTTAAAGTGATAATTAAAAAATAAAGTCTCATTTAAATAAATTGTAAAAAAGGAACCTAATTGTTAAATTAGTAGCATAACAGAAAGAACAAAATTTAATATTTCAAATGAAAGATTTTAGATATAATACTGATTGGAATATAATTTAAAGACAGTGACTTGCAAAAACTTTTAAATTTAGTTCAGTAGTTTTTCTATTTGTAGTATGATGGGTATTATAATTTTGAAACTAGTATATATTATAGTACAAAACAAGCAAGTTATTTCAAACCAGGATTTGTGGCTGTGGGGGGTTGGCTAAAGCATAAAAAAGTTTTAAAACTACATTAAAACTGAACTCAAAATTATCAATATGAACTCATGATTTATACAAGAATCTGGAGGATTCCCAAACTCTCCTTACCCTTCGCTTCTGAGCTCACTGGAAAAGTCCAGAAGCGATGCCCCTGCAGGGGCAAAAAGCCCGTCTGTTACCTGGATCTTGCTTTCTAAACACACTTCCCCTGTTGAAGTATTTAGGGTAATGTGGTGTGATATCTGAAATTTATGTTAAATGATTACCACCCTCCCCCCAAAAACCCAGGTATTTATAAAAAATTGTGTATTTATTCTGAATGTTTAAACTCCATTCACCTTCAAAGTCCTCTCCATTTGATGTGATACACCTATCGAGACTTTCTTCCCCACTGCTCAAAACAGTTTTGAACTTGTCAACTTTGATGCCTTTTAGTGCTTCTGCCACTTTTTGTTTCACCTCTTCCACATTCGGCAAAACATTTCCCTTTGAGGATGTTTTCATCCAGGTTACAAAAAAAAGTCGCTCAGGGTGAGATTGGGTGCATAGGGAGGGTGGGGCATGGGGGCCGTGCTGTTTTTGGTCAAAAACTGCTGAACCCTCAGCGGTGTGGGAGGGTGCGCTCATAAACTGCCCATCACTGAATGGGCAAAGGCATTGAATGAGTCTTTAAAAAAATTCACTGAAGCCAAACTCAGCCTCTCACTACAACGCCAGCTGGTACCCTGCTAGAGAGGGGTTCCTGGAACACTCACCGAGTGGGGGCAGCCTGTTCCACAAGGGCCCACCCTCCAGAAGATAATTCCATTCTGTGGGGAGGGGGTCCCTTATATATGTAGATAGAACCTGTATGGTAAAATGTTAAAAAATTAAAAATGGCTGGAATACATTGTTCATTATACTATTCTTCTAAATTCTCTGTATATAATATGATAATTTTCATAATAAAAAAGTTGATTAGGAAGAAAAAACAGCTCTGTGGAGGATTTCAATGCATCCTCCTGACTGAACCATACTCTGCACAGAAGATACCTGCAACTAGTCAGTGACTTCTCACGCTTTACAAGCCCTAGTGACACTTAGGGAGCAAGTGTGGGCTCGAAGCGACAGCTGTAAAGCCAAGGGTCCAGGACGGACGGAGACCGGGAAAACCCTGGGCTGTCGTGGACTCAGCACGCGCCTGCACGGCTGGTCTGCGCGCGTCCCCTCCTCTGAGAAACGGGGACAATGCACCTTACTGCATGCCTAACGGGGCTGCTGGAAGGAAGTGAGAAGGTGATGAGGAACTTCACGACTAAAAGTGCCGTGGAACTCTAACAACACTGCTTTTGGTAATTTTCCAGCCTTTCAGGTACAGAGGCTATTCTATAATTCCTTCGGGACTCAAGAGATGTCAGTTATATGTTGACATTCAGTGTATTTGCCATTCGGGTCCGCTGTCTACCTGACATCACATCAGCGCTCACTCAGTCTTCTTCAGAGGACAGTGTGACGCTGACAACACCTTTCATCACATCAATCTCTCTCTCTCTCTCTCTGTGTACTGGTCATCTTGGGTTGTACTGTTAACTTTGTTCCTGGCTCCGACACATTTTTGTAAGTTTCATTGTTAACCTATTCCATATGCATTAAGTCAAATATATTAATTCTGATCACGACAAAGTTATGAAGGACTAAGTGGAGCTCTTAAAAGACAACTATATAGGACAGCGGTTTCTCAAAAACGCATCCTCTCCACCCCTCCCACACACCCTTCCCATCTGGCAACTGTCAAAATGCTCTCTGTATCCTTGATTCTGCCTCTGTTCATCTTGTTTGCTTTGTTTGTTTTTTAGATTCAACTGTTGATAGGTATGTATTTACTACCCTCTTATTGTTCATACTTTTGATCTTTTCCTTATATAAGATATGAGGGGATTAAGAAGTACAAATAGGTAGCTGCAGAATAGCCACGGGGATGTAAAGTGCAGTGCAGGAAAGGGAGTAGCCACAGGACTCACACACAGGACCATGGACAGGAACGAAGGTGGGGGGATGGCCCACGGAAGTGGGGGGTGCTGGGTGTAGGGGGGCAAAAGGGGGAAATTGGGACAACTACAATAGCATACTTAATAAAATATAATTTAAAATAAAAACAAACAAAAAAAACATATCTTCCCCCAAAGACCAGAGAGATAGAACACCTAACCTACTTTCCTTCCTCTCAGTAAGATTGGCTTAGAAGAGGTGAGATTCTTGCATGGGGGGGGGGTGCATGCACATGCACATTACATGTGTTGTACGTGTGTGTATGTATGTATGAGGGTGAGGCAGCTTACACCACCCCTTGGAAGATCTGCAAACTATCCAGGGTGGATGTACAGTTGGAGAGAGTGCCCTCAAGTATCAGCGCTCCTAGCTTATCCTTCTTTGTGCAAATTTCCCACTTTTCCTTCCCTTTCAGCTTCGATCTCTTTCGGAACAAAGGAACAAACAGCTCCGGCTACAGAAGGAAGAGTCCTCCCTGGAGGAGACGTGCAGCAGCCCAGCGGAGCCGCACTTTGCTCTTGACACAGAAACCTGCGCTCGTGGGGACCGTCCTCCCGGAGCCTCACTTCATGTCCCTGCTGCCAACACGCTGACCCCTTCACGGTTCACTGGTACAACACCTCAACCTTCGTTTCCAATCAGAAAACGATGCTGAAGCGATGCTCAGTTGAGCTAAGTACGCTTCACGGTGCGCTTGTGTCCTGGCGCCGAGGACCAGGGCGGGGGGCCAAGGGAGAAGATGGCATGCGGCATCCAACATCCCACACCTGTACCTAGAACTGGATTATGATAAATTGTGATGACAGAGTGCAGAGAAATGCTGATGGGATCTTTTCTACTGCTGTACCTGCACACCGGCCGCACATGGAGTGCTGCAAGTCTCCAAAACCGATTCTCAGTCACACGTGGTTGAAAACGAGAGCCCGATGTTCACGTACGTTTTTAAACAGTTTCCATGCGGACCGAATTTGACATTTCCTCCCTTGCTACTTTGGAATTAGTGAGCAATCACCACGAGTTTTTGCTGATGGGCGTCTTTCTATAAACCTCTCTGAGTGAAAGATTTTTTTAAGGTCAAAAAATGTGTATGTCATGTGGGTGAGTGGCAGGACTCAGGGCTGTCATTTCCGCCCTTCCCCTGGAGACTTCATTATAGCCAGGCTGCTTGAAAACCTGCCACCGCCATCTCATTCATTTGTTCAAGACACTAACACATGGCCAGCTACTCGGAGAAGCTCTGGCTCCCCCTAATGAGCTTCCACAAACTAGGAAGACAGCACCTGCCCACTGGGAAATAAGGGACGAAGTCACAGCTCTGGCTTCCAACCTGGGACACCCAGACACCTAATTTTACAAGAGGAGGCAATAATGAACACTTCTGCAAATGGAAATAGTACATTAGAGCATCTAAAACTTCCTAGTTATATGGATTTGGGTAGCATCACATGAACTAAGTACAATAATTGTTGTTTCACCTTTTATCAGAAACATGCAAATATATATTTTTAAGGTTTAGAAAAAGAGGAAAGTTTTATCTTAATAAATTTTGTTTTATAGATAGACTCAGGCCCATAGACTTTAAAAAGTGATGAAAATAATGCTGATGAGGGAAGTTTAGAGAGGTTTATTTGAAAATCCCATGTAGAAGACAGACATTTTTGAGAAGGGCTTTAAAAGAAGACAGTGAATTAAAAAGTATTTTTGGCAGAGAACAGTGGTATCAAGTATGCAGAGCAAAGAGCAGCTGCGATCGGTTTGGAAAACAACAGTCAGACCCGTTCCCCAGCCCACACGACACTGAGAAGCCAACAGCAGGAAGCAGATTGGAAGTTTGGACTCAAGGGCTCACTCATGCCTCCTGCTCAGAACCAGGGCAGCCTGGGAGAAGAGAAGAGAAGAGAAGGAGGGCCTGTCGGCACCGTGGGGCTGGGGGTGGGGGCAGGAGGTCCTCTGCTGGCCTGGAAGATGCTGTGGGTCTGAAAGAGGTTGAAAAGCACTTGACCAGTGCACAGTGGTACAATTCTCACAACCCCCCTTCCATACATCCTCTTCCAGGTTGTAAGAGTCCACTTCCACGTTTTCTATTTTACTGTGTCTATAGTAATGATTCTCAAGGTGTATCACCAGGCCAGGATCTCTTTATGCATATTTGTCTTCTTGCAGGCAGTCCTACTCAGTTCCAAAGATAGATTAACAAGTTTACGTCCCACAGCCAGCTGCTTGTCTTCCCATTCTGGCCTGTTCTTCTCATCCTCTGCGTCTCAAAGGAGGACAGCACCCAGCTGCCCGATCCGGAATCCTGGTCATTGCGCTGCCTCCGCCTCCGGGTTTCCCCAGCAGAGACTCTGTGGCTTGCACACGAACAAACTCCACCCTCTCTTCATGCCCACTTTTAGTCTGCTCACGTGGGGACAGGGAGGTTGTGAGCTCAGTGTGACAGGCCGATTAGACACGTGAAGTGCCCAGTGATCCTTTCTTCAGACCCTCATGGTGTGAGCCCTACTTCAGCTCCAGCATAATTTTTCTTTCAGAGACATACTGTGTATAAACTCGGGCAAATCCCCTTAGCTTTAACTCCATACAGTTGCTCGCCTACAAAATGATCTCCAAGTCCTTACACTACTTACACGACTATTTAATAATGGCCATGTGCTACTACGCAGTTTATACTGGAGTTCCAAAAGGTCAAGCGACAGCAACAACGGCAAACATCACAGAGGATGAGCAGAATACAATGGCTCTCTCAAAGACAGGAAGTATAACTGGGTGAATGAGCAGTGGGAAGATGATCAGTGTTGTTTAGAACACGGAATTCGCTGCCCCCTCCCTCCGACTCCTTCCGGGAACCGCCTCTCCGGGGTCCCGGCTGACGAGCCTGCGCCCACGTGGCTACCTGAGGTGGACAGGCCACCCGCTCCGTTCTCAGCGGAAACCTCACCCAGGCCAAGGCTGCACCACGAGTGTCCAGCTTCTTCTGTCAGACCAGTTGCACATTTCTATCAGGTTCATGATCAGCATTATAAATGCACAACGTATAAAATAGTGGGAATCTAGAGAGTACTTAATCGATCTCACGAGAGGGAGGAAAAAACAAGCAGCAGCAGACACGAGTACGACCACGAAGAAAACTTACAACATGTCTGCAAGTTTGTCTGGCTGAGACGGAAGCCGACAGAGGTCTGCTCTGTGGTGGCGCTGTCCTGCTCCAGACCCTGGCCGCCTCAGCAGCCATCCCCCAACGAGGCTTAGGATAATGTAAAAGGCACGCCTCATTAACTCCTGGACATCTCATTTCGTGGTTGTAAATCCTATTAACTCGTATTACCAACTGCCATAAAGCTTGCAGATAAAAGATAATGTATGCTCAGTGTACGGAAGCTGGTGTTTCTGCAGGAGCATGGGCCAGAAAACGGGGAAGTGTGTCTGTGAGACCCAGGGCTGTCCGCACTCGGCATGGTGCATGCGGCACCCTGAGCACCCGGGGTCTTCAGGAGGATCCGGCCTGCCTGGCACTGGGGCGCGCACTTTGGGTCCACGGCATCGCCCCCCAACCTCCTCAAGTCCCCTGCTCGTGAAACTCGGTCATGATGCCTTTCTAAGAACACATTTTTTGGAAGTAAAGGGGGATGCTTACTTTCCAGGTAGGATCTCTAGTGCCTTCTACTTTTAATTTTCTATTTTAAAATGGCAGATTAAACCTTCCTTCAAAGTACATGCTGCCTACTGAGGTTTTCACTCACAATGACATTTGATCCATGGTGACGAAATGAACCAAAACACAATGTAAAAGACATTACATCTCAAGAAGCCAATCAGCCAAAAAATTCTAAACGCTATACCATATTTACACCGACCTCACACTACATTGTCTCCTTTTAAAATCCCATTTGTAATTAGCAAAAATAAGCCACAGAAAGGGGACTGAAAGAGAATGGAGATGAAAGGCTGCGAGCTGGAACGACCCAGACAGCGCTAAGTGAACCACTCCTGGACGCGCACGCCGATCCCCGAGGGCTACAACAGCCACGCCAGCGACCGCGGGCCCACGACTCCCGCACACACCCAGTCTCAGTCTCGCAAGAGTCTCAGTGCAGACATTACGATGGTCGGAGGATAGGGAGGCTTTTCAGAAAGATCAAGAGAAGCACATTGTAGCCCCGCGGTCCAGGGCTACCCCCGCCACTTCGCAGCCCCAGCGCAGACACAGCACCGAAACCTTTGTGCCCAGACCAGGTCTCGTGCCTCCCGCTGTTACCTTCAAGTTCAGACAACCTGCAACTGTACAGCCAATTCCAAAGGTCGCTGTCCTTAAAAATAATACCCATAATAATGAACATTTACATTGAGTTTCCCCACTTTTGAAGCATTTTAGCAAAGCTCAACGATAATCTCATTTAATCAACTTAAATAATAAAGATGCTTGTGTGCAGATTTTGTTAGAGTTGCGGGAAACTCAGAGTCACTTTGGTTTAATTTAGGGGTACGGACAGCAACAAGGTAGGATATACCCTTACGTGTACCTAAGATTTACCTTATTTGAAAATAAGAACGTCAGGCCCTGGCCGGGTAGCTCGGTTGGAGCGTCACGCCAACACAGCCAGGCTGCAGGTCTGATTGCTGGCCAGGGCACATGCAAGAACAAAGCAATGAATGGGTACGTGAGTGGAACAACAAGTAGATGTCTCTCTCTCTCGCTAATCAATAAATAAAAGTAACATTGTGGAGATGAAAGCTGCTTACAGTACGATGGACTGGGACTGGCTCGTTACCTGAAACCCTGAAACACACTCACTGGACTCTGGCATTTGCCTCAGTGGTCCTCGCCCTGCTCTCTCAGGAGAGGTGACCGAAAGGCAGGGACCTAGGGCGTGTCTGCAGAGCATGTCTCTGCTGTTGGGGGAAAGGGGAGCAAAGTGGGCCCTGCTGGCCCCACGGGCCGGTCTGGGCTGACCACGGCCGCTCCTCCACAGGACAGAGGGGTGGCCCTGCACGGCGGTTCTGGCCACCCTGTGTAAGAGTTACCTTCTCAGGATCAGGCAACTTCCTAATTACTTCAATGACACCACATCAAAATCACCAGAGAACTGGGGGCTCTGCTGCAAGACCTAACTGAAGTTTAACATGTTTTATAAATGCAAAAATCGCATTCCTAGAAATTGTGCAGGTTAGGACCCGGACACACTTCCTCTCCACACTTCGGTGTTGCGAGGTCTGGGAGAAACAGTGCTCTGTGATCACACAGAGTTTCCTCTCCTGGCCCAGGGCCTTCCTCTCCTAAACCGCCCTGCCACTGTGCTGGGATGGTGTGGCTGTGTTCCCACCGAAGGTGACACAGAACACGGCCGGGGGGGGCGGTGCCGTGTCTAGCAATCTTTTCCCCTGTCACTGTGATGTCTTCCAGTTAGCTTAACTTAAGTGAAGATGCTGCCAAACCATGCCAGATTTTCCAGGAATGAGAAAAAACTTAAAGTTAATCTTGGTTAATTAAGCCTCTGTGATTTTATATTGCAGGTTGATTATTACTGCAACACAGGGCAGAATCTGATTTACAGAGGCAGTGTGGTAGATGAGTAACCTGGCTAACTGAGAACAATTAAAAAATGCCAGAAAAAAATTAAAAGGATTCTTTTAAAATGCATCAAATAGCCACTTTGTTTAAAAGAATACTCACAAGCAAAAAAAAAAAAAAAAATACTAAGCTTTCATCGCAGAAGAACACCAAATTTAACTTTCATGTTTTATACGTTAGGTGTGCACCAAATCAGATGAACTTGGACTTAGTTCCGAAGGCCTCCGAGTATTAAAAGTCACCAGGAGACGAAGCTCCAGGTCTGCCCGAGTGGGCAGTGGGAAGGGAGACTGCACCAAGGGAAGCAAGTCTCGGGTGTGCAGATGAACACAAGTAATGCTCCCGATGGACCGCAGGGAAAGGCGCCCGGCCGCACCGAGGCACTCCACAGCTGAGAAGCAGGAATGGGCTTCCCCTGAGCCTTTGTAACCGGACTTGAGACTCTCTGCGGAATTACCTTCGGAATGCACACCACCTCAATGGTCCAAAAAAGTCTCAAACAAGATGTCTCAAGTTATTAACGCCTACAAATAACTGGGCTAGGAGACCACTGCACGTTACACTTGCACTCACTTTTAATTCACACTTCAAATAATTCCTACATGTAGCCCTGGCTGGTGTGGCTCAGTGGATTGAGCACTGGCCTGTGAACCAAAGGGTCGCCGGTTCGATTCCCAGTCAGGGCACATGCCTGGGTTGCAGGCCAGCTCTTTAGTAGGAGGCATGCAAGAGGCATCACACATTGATGTTTCTTTCCCTTTCTCTCTCCCTTCCCCTCTGTCTAAAATAAATAAATTAAAGCTTTAAAAAAAGGAAAAAGAAAAACCAAAATAATTCCTACAAGTTCCCAGAAATGGGGTCATGGCCAATACTCACAAAACACAGAAGGAATCGAGATTACAAAACACAAAAGCAGAAGCGAACATAAAAGCTGACTCACAATGACTGCAGATGCTGGAATTATTGTAAACGATAAAATAAGTGTGGCAATTATGTTTTCACAAAGAGCCTCGAAAATGTGAGCAAAGGGTGAGCACGTTAGGAAGAAGAGCCGTAGAAGGAATCAAAAACTGAATGGGTGGGTTTGGCAGCAAAACAGACAACACGGAGATGGAAAATGACAGCGATGGTGAACGTCAGAAGGCAGCCAGGGCCCTTAAGACGCAGAAAATACGCAAGCGAAGTTCTGAGATTTGTACAGCACGGTTAGAGGCTCTTCTATGGTCCAACTGGAGTTGAAGGAGAAGGCGGAAACAAGAGGGCGCGGACAGCACTGGAAGGCGTCACGGCCGAGTCTTCCAAACTGGTGACAGGCAGCAATGTGTAGGCTGAGGGCTCTGGTGACTGACTCCCCGGGGGGACCGGGCAGGGAGCCCCCAGGCATTCACATCACAGCGAAGGTACAGGGCACCACAGACGACGACAAGATCTTGAGAGCTGAGGCCATTTTTGAGATGTCAGTTTCTCTATCACTTCATCTCCCAATTTTACTTTTCAAAAATTACGGCAGCGCATCGGCGGCCAACACCAGCAATGCGCTCGCCTACAGAGACGGGTCACAGTGGACTCGTTAGCAATCATGTCGTCAGTTAATACGATACAGCAAAGGAAACTCAATGTATCAGAGTGGCTTCAAACTTCAGGAACGGTGGGGAAATGACAGGTATTTAACAAATAACTAGGAATCTGAGAAGTCTGAGCAAGCCACGCTGCTAAATGAGGTCTTTTAGTGACCTCCCGTAACCTACGGCAAACAGTTCACACTCCACCTCGCAGAACTCAAGGCTCTTCACAGCTGGCACACAGCCCAGCTCTGCAGCCTTGTCTTCCCGCCTTTCCCCGTTCTGCTGTAGGTCCTGCAACGGGTCCTGCACCTCCCTCTTCCTCTGGCGGCCCCTCTGGCTTGAATTACCTTGCCATCATCTCCCAGAGCACCTACTTAACTTGCTCTTGAAGGTTCTGCTGCAGTGTAAGCTCAAGAGAATGTACGTTCCACGTCTAGCTGGCTGCTGTATTCCTGGAGAGGTGCCGGGCATACAGCAAGCGCTCAATAAACATTTGTTCGATAGATCGAGTCAATAAAAGCTGAGTGCCCGTGTGAAGCCTTTCCTTACCACACCCGTGACCAAATTACAGTCTCTCATCATCTTCTGTAGCAGTGCTGGAACCTTGCCTTATGTTACGTTTTGCAAATGTCCGCTTCCCTGAACGTGCACCGGAGAGCAGAGATACTATGTTTTCTAAACCCTCAATGGCTCAGCAGTGCAGCGGGGAGGGGCAGACGCACCAACACTGTCTGTCGGCTACATAAACGGACAGAACACCTTCCGCACCTCAGAGGACGTGTTCCAGAAAGCAACAGCGCAGGACAATGCAGAGAACCAGGAAAAAAATGCTAATGCGGCTGAACAACAGTGAGCATGCATCACATGCACTGTATTAGCCAAGTAATAAATTTTAGGTGACGAGTACAGATCAAATAGAAGCAAAACCATAGGCAGTACATTGCAATGACAGGCAAAAAGAAAAAACTGTCCACTGTCTTGAAAAGATGTTAGCAAAGTATTATTTTTCAAAGTGAAATGCACCAATCAACCTTATAAAACTTTATTTAATAAGAAGTCTGCTCTAAGCACATTATCAGAAAATTTCTGCAATGTTTATCATTGGAAATGAATGACATTGTCATTAGAAATTTGTTCAGAGGCAGTGAAATTAATAAGCAGGCAACCTAAGAACAGTGGAAGTTAAAGATTTTCTTTTAAGTGCCTAAAAAATCAAACCCAGTTTCCAATTATAATTACAACACTGAAAATATATGAGAATTCCATTTAAGATACTTGCCAAGCTTTGCACTTCCTCTAGTGAGATTTCTCTCATATTTGACTGCTCAAAAAGCAAAACGGCTAAATTTAATTCTTAGTCAGTTTAATTAAGAGTTAGAGTTTTTCACAGGTCCAATAAAATGAAAACTTCGAGGCTTCTCCGCTACCTTCTCCTGCTCGGTGACCAGTTCAGTGGCATAGGGCCCACCCCACTAGCGGTGCAAAGACACACGGGGGCGGACGCTCCCTCCTCGTCTACTTGAAGGTTACGAGTTTACGGATGCAAACTGCTGATGTTACGCTTATTCTTCACTTACCGGGTGGAGCAGGTAGACGAGAGACTCCTCTTGGATGATTACAATGGGCAAAGGGGTGATGCGGGCCGCTTGGAACAAGGTGCTCACCGACGCCATGATCTGGTCAAAACGCCCAGCAAGTCCGCCCAAAGTCACGATCACGTCCACCTACGCAAGGCAGAGTACAACGGGGAGTCACACACGCTGACAGGGTTCGAGCAGCTGAATTGCACTGAACACCTACATATCATATGTGGGTATAATGATTACATACCATGGGTATCATAATCCTGTGTATAATATGCACAAAAAGGTGGGTATGCATTATATACAGCAAATTACGGTAACTTTGTTCAAGGCTACATAATTGGTAAGCAGCAGAGTCAGGTTTCAAGACCAACTGTTTAAAGTACACATTTTACATTTTTCCCACCTGCCTGTTTACCCAGCAGACTGAGGACTCTCCGTTTAACACTCTGTTTTGGGTTCCTCCCACTTGGGACCATCCTGATCTCGCAGCTGGTGCCTCTCCAATTTTAATTGCTTAAAAGTAGGAGTATTTAGTTTTTAGATTTTAAAATAGTATGTTAAAAATGCTTAGCTAATGTCTCATGCATAAAGATGGTGCGATTTTGGAAGATGAACACATTGTCCAAGCACTGATATAACCTGTCCCGCTCCTAAAGGGCGGTGAGTGATGGATGCTCCAGGGGCAAAGGCAGTGCCTCTCGGTTCCCAGTCACAGCCCCAGTCCTCGGCATGGTGCCCCGCACTCACAGGACACGCCAGTGCTTGTGTTTGATGAATGGCTAAGTGAACACACTGCATGAAAAGACTAAGAAAGGAACAGACTAGCTGCCGTCTGACGGGAGTATATAAATCAGAATGGGGTTCCATAAACCACAAAAAGTAAAATACACAGAAGAACTGAAAAGTTTTAATGAGTTTCCTATTTCTAATCTTTTCAGAGATTAGGGAGAATTTTTTTTTTTTTTTCTCTTTGGATTAGATCCTTCATGTCAAGGCTAGAGTATTCTAAGACAGGCACCCCACACATCTCTAAGACTTAATACTATCTTTGGAGATCTTTCTAGAACTCTAAGAACTAGCTCCGGGGCCAGCAAAGGCCATGCACCCTAGCAGACATGTATTATTCTGAATGTGCACTGCCCTGAAGACCAGGGCACCTGTTAATCTTCGGTGTGGGGTGCCTTCGGGAAGGGGGGACGTGCAAGCAGCTGGCTCCGACTTGCCAGAGAGACAGCTTTTGCTGGGGAATGAAGGCAGCCGTGTCCGGGAGCCACTTATTAATAACAAAGCCACTGCCAACCGGCGGCGAAAGCCCAGAAGTTATATACAACTTCTGAAATAAAGAGAGTTTGCTTTGACCCGAAGAGAAAGACATTAAAAGAAATTACACATGAACTGTGACGGGGAGAAGGCTCTAAGGCTCCAGTAAGAAGCAAACAACCCTAAAATCAGCTTGGAAGCAAGGCCTGATGCTAAAACAGTTGATTCACTGGGCAGATTCTGGAATCCCTGTCTCAGGTGCTCAATTTTTCATTACTACACTCTGAGCTGTGAGCAACTGCATATCCTGAAGACTGAAATTTAATCCCCACCTTCTGCACTGGGACATCACGATGAATAAGCAGGATCTGTAAAGCAGTCCGTGAATTTCTCAGAACAGAGAAGGAGCCAGATTGCTTCTCATCACCGTTCATTTTCCCTACAGGAAGTAGTTAGCAAGCCTGATCAAAAACATTAGGGGACCCATGGACGCAGGCTTTGGGTGGGCGGGGAGCAGGCAGCCCGGGACTTGCCCACAGTCCTCTAGCTCTGGCTGCAAGCAGGACGTGTGATCATCACAGCGACAGAAGGAGGATGCAGACACCGCCCTGCATACCCGAGTGGGTTTTCCAGGTCTGGATTTGCATCTTCAGGACAGTGATTTTGGAGGGCCAGAGGACCCTCTCCGTGTGGGCCCAAGGCCTGCGCTCTGACCTTTAACATCACCCAGTGCACCGCAAATGTTTACGGCTCAGTGCTTTCCTGATGCGTCCCCATCGCACGCACAGCCTGCAGCCATGCACAGCCTGCAGGCACGGTCTTGCCCTCCGGGGACACACCGGTGAAATCCTTTCATAATTTTGGCTGTGCACCCCACCACGGGTCCTTGCTCTCTCCCCCTGCTTCCTGGGTGCTCCTCCCACATTGGCCCAGCAGGGCACCACCTGTCTCTCTGGCACCTATGAAACAAACCCTTTAATTGCCTGCCTTGGCAGCATTGCTCTGTGTCCGCATATGCCCGCATCATGCCCATCATCCAGAACCCTCAAGTTAGGTAGCGCAATTATTCCTAGCACACCGCAGTCACACGTTGTTGTAACAACTGACACACTTGTGTATCCTCCTTCCAGAGCAGGCCTGTGGGTCGCAGATGCCAGCTGCGGTGTTTGTGGCACACCAGACGACACGCCTGTGCCGAGCTTCCCCTAAGCATATAAAAACTCAGCAAAACTGAATAAAGAACCATTGAGCAGGAAGCTCATTACCAGGCTGAGTTAACATCACCTAATTCCAACAAAAGAGTATTTGCCTGCTTGGCAAGAGTTCCAATAGTGAGTGGCATTTGAAAAGAAGAACTTGCGTCACCTTTGTTAGCACCCCAGTAATATTTATCGATCACTTACCATGCTACGTTCTATTCTACACAGTCAGGACATATCAGTAAAGAAGACAAAAATGCCAACCTTCCTGGAGTTGACATTCAAATGGAGAAAGATACACAATTGATCAAAATAAAAAAAAAAAATCATGTTAGTGAAAAGGTGGTAAGTGGGCACGGAGAATAATAGAGTAGGAAAAGGAGATGAAAAATAGCCGGGCTGGAGCGGGGGCGTCTAGAAACAGCCGAGGGCCATGAAGACCCTTCCTGCTCTCCCCGGGCCCGTTCCAGAAAAGGCGGGAAGAAGCGGGCGGAACAAACAGAACGCAGCACTGCTGTGCGCGTGGGGAAGGCCCAGCTTCTGCTGGGGTCGGGGCCGAGGCATCACGCGCGGGTTTCGGTGAGGGTGGGCCGCGAACTTCAGCGGGCACTGACAGGTTGGGCAAACAGAGCGCACGACGGCAAGGCGGTTTAGTGCTGGGCGTGCCTTCCACTCTCTAAAGAACACAGGCTGGTCTCGGAGGCCAGCGCAGTATTTTCTGTGGCTTGTGATGCATCAAGGATTCAAGATTTGTAATTCAGAAGAGGGCTGTTACAACCCTAGTAGCCCCATGAATAAAACATCATAAACAATGTAAATCTGTGCACACAGCCCCCGAAGGCACACATGCCTATTACGCCAGACTCCAACCTACAACATCTAAAGAATGAATTCCAAACTGATTTCTACATTCTCTACAATCAAGTCTTGGCATTTCCTGTGGATCTTTTTGTTGTTGTTGCTGTTGTCAAAGGGGAGGGGTGGGACGAGGGCCGCTCTGGGCCTTTCACACGCGTGGCGTCCAGCAAGAACGCCACTGCGCAGGGTTGGTGCCGCGCGGCCCGACTGTGGAGTGGGGCGCATGCCCCTCTGACAGCCAGGGGGCCCCGCCTGAGCTACATGGCCTCCCCGGGCCTCTGACCATCTCTACAGGTGGGGTGTCAACCGAGCGCATCGACGTACTTCCAAGGCTTTTTCATTTCTAATGGACCATGTAAAGGTCTCTGGTTGCCACCCTAACACCTTACGTAGCAACTGTGTCTATTTGTTTAGAAAATGAACAGACAGCTTGGTTATTTCCCTTAACGGAATAATGGCGAGACTGGCTGGGGGAACGTAACCCCAAAAGGAGGAGCAACTTCATTCTCCTGCTGCGGCAGCGAAAACCTTTCCATGAGCAAATGCCGTATTTTCACGCACGTGTCCTCAGGAAGACACGGACACGGCGTGGACGGAGCCTGCCGCAGGGGCGGTGCCTGCCAGCGCGTGTTAACCACATTCGCTTCACACAGGTTGGATTCTGGACGTGCACAGATGGGTAGTTCCTCCATGGCTCTCCCTGCGGGACAGTGTGACTGCACCAGTTCACACACAGGCTGAGCTACTCCCCGAAGGAAGTGGGGACGCTGTACCCAATGGCACCGGGAGTGGCCCAGGTGAACTAAGTCACACTGTTTACCCTACCGCTTGGTAATTGCGACTAACCTTAACATAGCCAACCTAACAAAACTGAACACTGGAGTCTCAAAAACTTCAGACATTTTTCTTAATAAGCTCTATACCGTGTAGCAGTTAGGCATGAAGAGAATGATGAAATTCTTCGGTCCAACTGTTTGATGCTCCCACCGGAAGACAGAAGACCCAATGCAGGAGACAAAGGGAAGAGCTGAATCAAGACAGAGCAAAAACAAACTGACGAAAAGCAGCACTATCAAAAGGTTCTAATAAGCCTATAAAATAATTCCTGTGATGGATGGCAATGAGACACCAGAGAAATCAGAGACCTCAGATCTTATAGTATCGAAACATATCGTACCGAGAAACACGGAATAAAACCTCGGCTTGCGGAAACCACCCCACAGGGATGCCACTTAAATTTCCGCCAGGCCTGATGATGAGCTGCCGCTGAAAGTCAGCCCGTTGGGGTGAGAAATAAATAACGCCTCTTGCACTGGCTCCACAATGAGGCTTCCGTTCGCAGGAGAGACGTCTGAGGAAACCCAGGATTTTTCTCGATAATGCTTCCTTCCCCTTCCCTACTCAGCTGTCGCTCGGGCAAGACCCTGTCTCCAGGGCAGCCCCGGGGGCGCCGGCCCAGCCTTGTATAACCAAGGAGCCTTGCACAGGATCATGAGAACAGGCTTTCCAGATCTCCCGTCGGATCATGCCCCCGTTCAGCTTGAAGTCAGTGCTGGCTTTCCAGAATCTGCAAGACAAGCCCACGGTCCCCCAGCGCTGACCCCATTTACACTCCAGACCTGCTCCCGCCCTCGGAACGCACCACAGGAGGTCAGCCCTCGGTGCCTGGGCCACCCCTGTCCCTCCTCTCCCTTGTCACAGTGGAACCACTGTAGTATTTTTCAAAGGATCCCTACCTCCACCCTGTAAAGAAAGATGAACTTGTATGAACAAAGCGTTTCATCCAAGTTTGTCAAATTGTAAATATGTTATTAAGAAATGCTGGTGAGGATGCGGAGAAAAGTGTGCTGTTGGCGGGAATGCAGACTGGTACAGCCGCTGCGGAGAACGGTATGGAATTTCCCTAAAAAACTGAAAGCGGGATTGCCTTTTGACCCAGCGATTCTGCTGCTGGGAATATGCCCTAAGAACCCCGAGTCACCGGTTCAAAAGACCTTAGGCAGCCTTATGCTCATAGCGGCACAATTTACAACAGCCAAGTGCTGGAAACAGCCTAGGTGCCCATCAGTAAATGAGTGGGTCAAAAAAAACTGGAGAATAGCCCTGGCTGGTGTGGCTCAGTGGATTGAGCACCAGCCTGCAAACCAAGGGGCTGCTGGTTCGAAGCCCAGTTGGGGCACATGCCGGGTTGTGGGCCAGGTCTGCAGTAGAGGGCATGCGAGAGGCAAACGCACATTGATGTTTCTCTCCCTTTCTTTCTCCCTCCCTTCCCCTCTGTCTAAAAATTAATAAAATCTTTTAAAAAACCCTGGAGAATAAAGACTGTCCACATGTGGCCCCACATAGCCCCCCTAACCCCAGGACCGCCGTGGCTGCTTCTCGCTCAGGGCGCCCTGTTGGAGTTTTTCTTTGTTTTGACCCTCAGGTTCAACTTCAGCACCCTGGTCATGGACAATGACCAAGTTCATTCCCAGAATAATGAAATGCTTCTGAGATTTACCACGGTTACCCCGGGCGAGTCTTTGAATGTTTTGTTAAACTTTTCCAGCCTGGTTGGAACCACAGCGCTGTCTTTCTGCCCAGGTCTGTCCTGACTGCTACTGTTTCTTTGGCTGACTGACTACAGGCTGTCAAACCACGTCAGCGAGACCCCTGGAGCGGGACGTTCTCCCCATATAAACAAAACCACAGCGTGATACCTATAAGAATGTGGAAATTCCCGTGTAAATACAGTGAGGGATGGCAGAGCACATGTGCATGCATTCACGTTTCTCTCCATCCGAGTACCAGGGAGAGTTGCAGAGAATAAATAAAACACACATGCATGGTTTTTCTTCTCTTTCCTGGACAAGCTTTCACTCTATTATTGCTAATGAAAATTAAATTATTTAAAGAGAAAAAAATCAGAAATATGTTTGTAAGTAAAATTACAGAAAGTCACGGCCTGTGTAAATAAATCACAGCAATGTCGTAAATCTACTACAGCTGATTATGGTCTCCGAGCTTCTCCCGCTGTCGGGATACAGAGATATTTCTACGGAAAAGAAATGCAGAGGCGCTCCTCCTGCGCACGGGGCTCGTAAAGAACGGAAAGGTGTGTTACTCGTGGTTTGGAGCACCCCAAACACCTAGCGCAGCATCTTCAACACAGTTGGTGTTCACTGTGAGATGAAAAATCAAAGTATGATTTATGTCACATCGGAAGCAATTAGCTGTTAGGAAGTAGAGTCTGAGAAGATATTACAATCTGCTTTATACAAATGTTACCCACAGCAGCTAAATGACTGCTTGGTAGATAAATGAAAAAATTCAAATCTGCAATTCTTGACCATCCTACTAAAAAAAAAAGATATTTCTAAGTCTGGCTAAAAATTCTTTCACATACGTGATGCCCCACTGAAGCTGAACAGTTACCAAGTTCGGGAGGTTCGGAGCCCTGAACACCAGCCTTCCCGTTCTGCGGGGACTGGGTGATCAGGCACCAGAACATGACGGATGCAGCCTCTTTCTCAGTTGTTCCCACCACTGAGCAAGTGGGAAAGACTCACGCAATTTTCCAAATGTCTTTGCAAACGGATCGACTTTGGTACGAGGCACGTTGTTCCAGGAGATCCGTGCTTCTGCACGTGCGACCTCCTCTCACCCGCAATGGCCCGGGCTCACACAGTTACCATCGGTCTCCACCCAACAGCCTTTCCGGCTTTGCTGCAGTCATAAAATCGGTCCCTGCGGCGCAGTCTTGTCCCAAGTGATAATGAAACTCTTGGTCTCCATGTGAGGATGGGTTAGATTCAGTTCTTTGCGGTGCGTTAAGGGCATTACATTCCCAGAATTTAGTGGTATAAAACTCTTCCATTTTTATGGGCCAGTTTATAATAGGTGGCCAGCAGACTTGGGTTTTGCAGTCTGGAGCAATATAAATAGTTTATGTTAATTACCCCCTTTCCACCTTCTGGGAGAATAGAGAGCATTTTGCTTGCAAATTTTGCACTTGGTCATTAACATTCTGTTTTCTAGATATGCACTGGACCGTTTTATAATGCCAAATGAGAATGTTTGAACTGCTACTGCAGTGACATTAATTACTTAAAGCTTTTTTTTTTTTTTTGCTACGTAGTAAGTTTGCTACAGCTAATACATGTGTATAAAATAGCTGATCACCTCATTATCCTCAGGTTCACCTTAAAATTATAAGCAAATGTATTCCATATTCATGAGCATCGCAGTAAACTAAGTGCAATTTGGGGTAAAATACTTGTTCAATAATAATTTCCTCTTTATGAAATAATTTCCTTCATTTATATGGATGCTTTAAAAGCAACTTTAGGGTCAATTTCATAGGCTTCTAAAATCTCTAATAGAAATGGATGAGGAAACAGAATTAAAAGGTAATCCATCCATTTTGAATCCAGACAGTCTCATTTCTCATGTGTTTTGAAATATCTTGATCCAGCTGTCCAGACTGGGAATCACATCCATTCATTCACATTGAGAGGTGCATAGTACATCCAGGAGAGAAGCTGCCCCCGTCTGATTTTCACTGCGTGCATCTTTATTTCAGTGCGCCACCTGCTGCTCCGGACCAGCACTTCGGCCATGGACTGCGGAGTCCAACTTCCTTCCGTAGGGAAAGCAGGGGTCATGGAGGCAGAAAGACATTGCCTACCTCCGGCCATTAAGACAGGAAAGGGATGGAAAATGAATACTACAGGATTCCATCTACCCTGATTTCAATGGAACTTTCTGAGATACCTGCCACACAAAGAATGTATTTCTATGTATACGTTTGTCTTCTGATTTCTACGTATGTATAGATTTTTCTTCCCATGAATACTTAATTAAATACCACTGAAAATACACTGATCTGATATGCAAAGCCTCATGATAAACAGTGACATCATCTCAGCTCTGCAGTCATGGCTTAAAACTACAAGCGAGTCATCTCTTTAAAATACAGATACTGTTATCATTGTGGATATCTATAATTATGGATGAAGGTACTATCACATAAGTAACACGTCTTGCTGAGGGATACTCAAAATGAAATTTTATAATCTACTAAGCATTTTCAGCTTGTTCTATTATATGTCTAATATTCTTACAAAAGCCCTCAAGATGCATTTTCCTCCTCCATCTACAATTTCCTTGTCTTCACAATGCAGGAACTCAAAATGAAAGTCCTTTTCACGTAAGGGCAGCCTTCTCCTGGAGAGGATCGCCCCCCCCCCCTCCGCCCGCCCCATAGCTGAAATTCCCCACATTGATAAGAAATTTTATCCGGCAAGTGAGTCATCTGACTGAGATCCTGGGGGAGCCGACAACCTCCGCCTGTCCCAGGGCACACAGAAGCGTGCTTCTGCCCGAACAGGGACAGGGATGGAGGGGCTGCCACAGCCGCCAAGGCAGGAAGCTCTTTGTATTTGCAGCAACAGTCCAGAGTCACTCGAAAGCACGGGGTTACCCATGCTCCCGTGTTGCTCAGCCCTCTGAGAAAGACTGCGAGTCTCAGAGAAGGAAAAACAGAGACGTGAACCCCTCTTTTGAAGGCTTCTCCAAAATGACCTGGGGATTGGCCTGCCAGTTCACTCTGGGCCCAGGGAACCGTGCCCCGCTCCTCGCCTCCTCGTCTGATCCTTGGTTTGCCCAACACGCGCTCCAGAGCATGAATGGAGGAGTAACAGAGGGCCTCATCAACACAAGCTGCAATTTCATTCTCTAAAAACATTGCACTGTTCTCTTTTCCAAAATGAGAAATTAAAGGGTGACCCAGAGAAGGGTTCCATACAGACAGACAACCTATGAGAAAAAGTTGCATCTGCTTGGGAGAGGCACATGACTGCACCTGCAGTCGGAAACGGGACACGGCGCTGTGCTCACCTGCACTTGTGCCTCCGCTGGGAGACGGGGGGCTACCTGGGGCCACGGACTCTGTCTCCTGATCACAGCCTAATGACGGAGGGACACAGAAGAGGAACGATGTGGGAGTGTCAAGCTGACTGGAAAAAGCGCCCCCGGAAGCTTCCCTAGAGCATCTAAAGGCAGGCAGCCTGCCTCTGGGACCCTGCGCGGCACTTCCGGCTGACCTTGGAGAAAGGCTCCCCTCCCGGGGCTGAGGCGCAGGCTGTCTGTGTCAGGAGCACAGAAGGTGGAGCACGTCTCTTTTTTGTCTCCACCAAAGCAAAGTGCAAACGGTGCTGAGCCGGGCTGTGCAACTCACCTGCTGGACCCTGTCCCTAAAAACACAGGTGCTGCTCTCACTGGCTCCCTGAGACAAGGGGAAGTTGGAAACCTCTGCTAGCAAACACTTCAACGTGCAAGAAGTACTCCGTTTAATCCAACTTTCTAATACTGAGACTTCTTCTAGAATGAAAATATGTCCAAAAGAAAAAAATGTTACAGTGAATCCATGAACCTGAGCTATAAAGTAGAACTAGCGTAAGAAATTTCTAAAAACACTGATTCTAAAGCCACATTATCCCATGAAATTTACTACAAGATCAGAAGATCACAATATTTTATACATTTTTATCTTATCCTATATTTTAAAAAATAGAATACATTATATAAATATATTATATAAAATGTGCCACAGATCACAAGAACTAAGGTGTACACCAGGGGTGTCCAACCTTTTGGAGTCCCTAGGACACACTGGAAGAAGAGTTGCCTTGGGCCACACATTAAATACATTGTGACATGTAATTACAAAAAAATCTCATAATGTTTTAAGTAAATTTACAATTTTGTGTTGGGCTGCGTTCACAGCCATTCTGGCCACATGTGGCCCGTGGGCCACAGGCTGGACACCCCTGGAAAAATGTATGATTGTTAATACCACTCCTACAACTGTTACATTTTCATTAAGGACTTTGTATGTGGCAGGTGCTGAAGTGAGTACATTAACTAAGGACTTGCTGCCACGTAGAGACTATTACGCTGACTTACACAGGCGAAAACTGAGGCTAGAAGAACTTGAATAGCTTTCTGCTGTCGGGCAGCTGGAAGGAATGCCAGGCCCATCACAAGTATCTGAGCACCTAACCTCTAATTACAATGCTTTGGAGGCTGAAGCTTTTGGTAATAAACACTCATTGTTACAATTGGCACGGACAACAAAGACACCAAAGCATCCGGACACACGTCACAGGAAAATTGCTATGACATCCAGAATGCTACTAGGATCGCTTCAGAGATCCCTTCAAAGAGCCTACGTGCCAGCTGAGGTTTGCCGTGATGTCCTTTAAAAGTTGCACTGATGTTATTGGAAATACATTCATTCATTGAACAAATACTTACTGAATAAATAACTCAGAGACAATACAAAATTTCAAGCCGACACCCATCTAAGATAAAGGATATGAATTTCAGTTGGAGAATGAAGGGGGCCAACAGAATGCTAATCGAACAGCCTGGCTGAAAATGGTGAAGGTCTGCACCAGACCAGCAGCAGTGAGACCAGGGAGAGCAAAGGGGCACCGAGATGCTGCGGAGCTGAGGGAACGACTGTGACCGGCCGCTGGGGGACGGCAGAGTAACACACGGGTTACTGTTGGGTTTCTGCCAGGTGGATGGATGGTAGTGCCATAGAACAACACAGAAAATAAAGAACGAAGAAATGGGACTTTGTGAAGAAAGATGGTGAATTTTGCTTCAGACATGGAAATGGAGTTCCTCTGGCTTTTCAGTGAGAGGTAGAAATACGGCCTTGGAGCTTCAGGTCAGAGGTATAAATTAGGGAGCTAGTGGCATGGAGTGTGGCTAAAGCCCAGGGAACCAAGACAGAGGCAGGTGTCACAGAGGATCAACGCAGGAGCCGGGGAGGAAACAGGGGTGATGGAGGCCACAGGAGGTCGAGAGGCAAGGCGGGGAAGCAGGAGTAAACGAGTAACCTCCTTCTGCACTCAATACCGATCGAGTTACGTTCTGCCTCTGCTCCAGCCCACCATTCTCTGCTCTCTCCGGAAACTGAGAAGGTTGACAGCATCTAGCTCGTTACCACAGGCCAAACACCGTCAAGCCAGAACTGCTTGATAAACGTGCAGCAGAGACTCACAACTTGGAGCTTTCTGATGACATGCTTTAAAGTGAGAGAATCCACAAAAAGATGTTTCTATGCACCTAAGTGCCAAGAAGTCCTTACCTTTGTCTTTTTACCCTACGTTATTATCAGTCATGTCACAAAAGATTACATCATTCTATAGTTACAACATTTGAAACAGTGAACATTATTTTTCAAGTACACTGTATGTCAGAATAATTATAGATTTAGTAAAAAGTTGCAATGATAGTACACAGAGTACACACTTCACCCCGTTTCCACCAATGTCAACAGTGTAAGTGACCAGGGCACACTTGTCACGACTAAGATCAATACTGGGGCCCTGCCAATCAAAGAGGAAAAAGAAACAGACCTCTGTTCCAGGTGGAGATGTAGGTAAACAGGCTTTACCTCCTCCGACTATAAAAAATATTACAACCAAGGATTTAAAGAAGCCACCTTCATCCAGATGGGCAGGAGGGCGAAGATACGGAGATGTGGTACGGCGTGAAGAGGCGGCGGAACAGGTGGTCCTACAGTCACATGTGGTGGGTAAAAGTCAGGAGGGATACCTCAGGAGCAAGGGACCCCAGCCCCAGAAGATAAATCCCCATAATTTCTGGCTGTAAAAAACAGTGGGGCTTGGGGCAGCGGAAGAAACTGCTGCATTTTCAGGAGACTCTGCTTGAAGGGCCCACATGGACTTAGAACTTATGCAGACCCACCCCCTCTGGGATTCAGCATGAGGGCAAGAGCTCCAAGGGCACCAGTCACACAAGGTGAGTGTTGGGAAAACCTCCAGAAGCCAGGCAGCAGCACTGTCCCTCTCCAAGCCCTGCCCCGCCCCCCACCTGGACAATGAGCCACAAAGCTGCAAAGCAGGTTGCCCCAGCCTGGCGATCACCTAAGGCTCCACCCCACACAATGTGCAGGTGCCTTTTCTACAACAGGCCACGCTACTAAGACAGGGAGTCAAAGCAGCTCTACCTAATACATAGCAACAAACACAGGGAGGCTGCCAAGTTGAGGAGACAAAGAAATATGGCCCAAATGAAAGAACAGAACAGAATCCCAGAAAAAGAGCTAAACAAAACCGAGATAGTCAACCCAGCAGGTGCAGAGTTCAAATCACTGGTGATCAGGATGCTCAAAGAACTCACTGAGCACAGCAACAGCATAAAAAAGTCCCAGGAAGAAATGAGGGTTACACTAAGTGAAATAAAGAAAATTATACAGGGAACCAATGGTGGAGGGGGTGAAGCCAGGATTCGAGTCAATGAGTGGGAACACAAGGAAGAAATAAGCAGTCAACCAGCAATCAGAACAGCAAGAAGAAAAAAGAATTAAAAAAACAAGGATAGTAGTAGGTGCCTCCGGGACATCTCCAAACACACCAACATCTGAATCATAGGGGTGCCATAAGGGGAGGAAGATGAGCAAGAAACTGAAAACTGATCTGAAAAAATAATGAAAGAAAACTTCCCTAATTTGGCAAAGGAAATAGACCTATTTTTAGGGTCATATAATCTAGATTTACTTCTGCTTCACCCTACTCGATGTACACCTCACATTTGAAAACACGTGGAGAGATAGCTTTTAATTTCCTCGACGAGCCCCAGGGCTTAGATCTCAGGCGTGTGCACCCTCACAGCATCAGAAAGCAGCGAGGCGACCTGCACGCACAGCGCCGCAAAGCCACGTGGGTCAGGGAGCCTCCTCACAGAGGAGTCAAAATTGGGGGTGGGCAGGCTTAAAATAGACGTATAAATAAATAAATCTAGGGAATTTTTTTTTAATAATGTTGTGTGCTAGAGAGTAAACTCCCCTAGGATGAGAACAGGTCCTAATCAAAATTGTATAAATTTGTAGTATGTCACACTGTATAGTTACTTACCATATTAAATGCTACTTTAATTCAATTTACTTGTTATAATTAATATTGTAAAGAATATGCTAATAAGATCAGATTTTACTGTAAAATATAGAGGCTTCGATTACAATTCCTACTTACAACGTAAGTAGAAAAGCAGAAAGGCACAGTGATTTGCTCGGATTTAGCGCCAGGATGCGGGTGAAGGGTGTGTGGGTGCAGCGCAGGGACACACTTTTAAACGCCCTGCTGATGCTCTCGTCTGAGGGGGTGGGGTGGGCGGAGAGAAATCTGCTCTTTGCCCTCGTTCTACTCTTTCTAATCAGGTTTTTTTCCGCCATTACCTGAAATCAACTGCAATCTTGTACTTCCAGGTTAAATGTTAAATCTAGTGGAAGCTCAAGACGCTCTATTTGGTCAGATTTAATATAAATCTGAATGGGAGCTTCCTGGGAAGGCTTTCCCTGTGAGTTATGCGCCGTTCAGTTTATCTAACTACACTTTTTACAGCACCAAACTCCTCCCACTGTTCGCTCTCCACCTCACTCCCTTCTGACACCGGCCGCAGGCTCCAAGCAGGGCCGCCCGCCCTGCGCCGAGCACGGCGGTCCTCCCTGAACACCCTTCTCCCTGTTGCCCTCTGCCCGCTATTTGCCTGTTGAGTCTCAGATTCTCTCGGCAGCCTTTCCACGGCTGCGTCACGCTCTCCAGTCCTGCAGGTTCCCGTGGTGCTAACACGGACCCAGCACCCCCAGAACACCTCATACACGCCACGCTGCTGTTCCCTTGTGAACCAGACAAACGCGACAGCAGCATCAAGGGCTGTATTTGTTCCAGCTGGAAAGAAAGGCTTCGAGACACAATGAAAAGTAACTAATAACGTTATTAGAAGGGTCGGTCCAAAGCGGCTTACAGGAAAGGGGGGCGCCCAGGGAAGTCGACAGAGGGACCTAACCCGGGGTGGGGTGGTGTAAAGTCCACCTGAAGCTTGTCAGGTAGATGCCGCCATGGTGGTCTAGGCAAAGACCAAGAAAAATACAAAAAAAATTCACAAATTCTCCGCAGCACCTTAAGGCGGGGCGGAAGAGAGAATACGGCCCATTTTGGGCAAACGGAGAAAGAGCTGCACAAGACGAGGCTGGAGAACGCGCTGGGCCCGAAGCATGCTGAGGCCTACGGCAGCCGCGGGGGTGCGCTGCTCACTGTCCCCCGGACAGAACCCGCTGCTGGGCTGTGAGGACAGCTGCCTGTCGTGGCCCTTCAGGATGCCGCGAAGCATGCCTCCGAGGCCACACGCCCCCCCTCCCCCAGGGCTGCCTCCGCTCTGTGGCTCAGCACAGAGGGAGCCGGGCCCTTTCTGCCCAACTCAGGCATCCTCTAGCAGCTCCTCCCGCTCCGGCCCTCCCCACCAGACTGACCACAGCTTTGTCGCGTTTGCTCGGCAGATCACAGACCCCTGATTACCCTCTGCCCCAGGCTGGGGCTCCCTCTGGAGTCTGGTCGTCTTCAGTTTGAGATTTGCCTATTTGTTTTGAGATCCAATGACTGAGCACAGGACACTATCAATTAAACACAACAAAGACTCACATAATTGCATTCCCAGCTTTCCACAACTTCGGTGGTAGCTCTGGGGAAACAAACTGTTGTGAAGATCTACAATTTTTGTTTTCCTAAGAAACTAAAAAAGTCAGCTATATCTGGATGAAGCAGATAACGCTCATGGGCTGTGTTCCGTATTCCTTAAACAAATATTTAATTATAGCAACTTATTGCTGGCAACAGCACAATACGTTTGATATCGTTCAAGCCACAACAGAGGCGAGAATGCTCGCTCAATTACTTTTGCTGACTTGGCCCAATGAGCTCCGTGCCATTTATGACAGTTACCAAGGCTTTTCCTCCAAGGGAGAAGGGGATCCTCCACATCAACTTAGTATCCACCTGCTAGAACACATCTCCGATGAACCTTTGCAAGGGAGGAGGTGTCTGCCGGGGCTGCCTCTCCAGCACCTGCCCCGCCCTGCCACAGGTGTGTTAGCCATGTAGCTGAGCACGAGACATGTGGATGGACCCCACGCCCCGCTCCAGCCTGAGACAACTCAGATCTCATCCTCCTTTGCCAAAACCAAGAGTGGCCAAGGGATATCTCAGCCCCTTCCTCCCCTGGGACGGGAAGGGGTAAATACAGGGTTGCTACAGGTGGCCGTTGGAGACGACGAGAGAAACGGACCAAAGAGCAGGCCTCCACAGCAACGCCAAGGCCATGAAGGGCGCAGACGGGAGGCGGGACTGGGCTGTGTCTGAAGACGGCCCAGCCTCATGGGACTCCTGAGGCCAGGCTGAGAGGCATCTGCTGCCCCTCCTGTCGGAGGAGTTCTGAGGTCCCAGGGCGTTTTCCTGGTTTTCTAAGTTTAAGTTGCACATTTGATCGTGCATCTCTGCTTCCCTTCTGGTCTCTGCCAGGAAAGTACGTCAATTATTATTCACTGCTTCACACTTCATTTTGCTGATGCTCACTAAACACAGACTTTAAAGTTTTGCATACCATTTCGACAAGTACCAAGGAAGACCGTAAAGTATAGTACGAAGTTGTGTATTAGCTAATTATTGGGGTTAAACACTAGGTCAAAGTCATCGTTGAATACCTTTGAGAGCCCACAAATGCGGCAGACTCTGCACTGATTTAAAAAAAGGTTACTATTTCCTTGGTTTATGTAAGACTTTGCAGCGATGACTTACAGGCCAAACCTAGGCCATGTTCGTCTGCTTTGCCCACACAAAGTTTAAACACATGAAGAAAAAGAGACACACAGCTCTGCAGGGCAACCGGCAACCAGAGACGAAGGGCAGCTTCTCGCTTTAAACCAAACATGAGCTGCCAGCTCCGACTGCTTTATACGAGGAGGCCCCCTCCCCCGCCCTGTGACCTCAGCCCTGGGAGGCGCTGGCAGCTGTGACCTCTGGAAGGTAAGTATGGACTTACTCAACATTCTGAAAAACCTTACAGGGGATCTAAAAACCGGCACAAAAGAAAATGATCTCTTATTTTAAAAAGTAAATAAAGTTTTAGAGGAGGAAAAACTTTAAACAGGATCTCTAACAGACTTGGCAGTAGGACTTCATCCACCAAACAGGGGCTGTCACGTACCTGCAGGCCTCTTCCTTCTAGCTTCCTTTGGAGCACCCCGAGGCACTTGGTGAAGTCCGTGAGCTCTTGGTCGGGCGTTGCGACGAGCTCACATCCCTGTGTGTGGCAGGAGAGAAGATGGTGAGAGTGAGTGGTGATGCCACCCTGACGAGCAGCTCGGAGGCCGCGGACGTCGAGGTATCTGTTACGTCCGCATCATCCTCGATCGTCAGAATCACTGCCCTGTGACAGGACAGCTCAGGAAGGGTGTCAGAACAGCACAGCGACGGTCTGACGGTGACAGTCGTTTCCCCCAGAAAAGTACAGGTTAGACGACGTGAACAGTCTTCGAAATTCGCTGCTGTAATGAATGACTTTCAAGAGTAGTAACATAAGAAGTCCGGACCAAGAACTATAAAGCACACTCACAGTGAGACTGCCTTGCATTAAACTCGCTCTAAGAAACGCTGAACCTCCGCGAGCCGACCTCCCGAGCCTGCGAGCACCAGCGGGAAACCAGCAGGAGCATCGAACCGACGATGGAGCCGCACGTCAGGGGAGCGAAGTCAGGCGCCCTGCCAGCTTCCTTCCCATGCCCTCCTCCCACGTGGGAAGCAGCACCAAGGGCCCGGCCTCTCACACACATCTCTTGGATTAGTTTCGGACAGAATGCAGTGAATGGGTAAGTTCTCTGCCTCTTCCACAGCAGGCACCTTACCTAGTGAGAAACGCTGAGACATATTCACCGGCATAAAGCCACTAAAAGTGCCAGCTTGTTGGCACCAGTGAACTTAGGCGACTAAAGACACGGTATTTTTTTAAATGAAACCTTTTCTTCCAATGTCTTACGCAGGGATCGGCACTGTAAAACCAGAGTACAATGGGACTCTAAGCTTCTTACTTGAAGAACAAACAACGTGCCTGACAGTCGGCTGAGGGAGGCCAAGTTAAACATAATCTATGACACAGAGTTGCCATTCGAAGAGTTTTCAAGGATACAAAACACCCATTCTGCGTCTTAAATTATTCCAAGAACCATTCTCAGTAGATTTAAAGGTTCATCTTTAACTTCAAGGGCTCCTTCAATGCATCAAGCTCAGCCTGTGCTTTCTTCCCTCATGACCGCCCCACGACGCAGAGATCAATGAAAAAATTAATGTCTCATCGTCCAGAAATGTATCATGCCCTAAAAGATGTATACGTCATCTCTACAAGATCATCGACGTGTCCTTTCCTTCCCCTAAAAGAACACTGGAATTCACCACAACCGCCTAGCCAGGGCATAAAGAAGTGGACTCGTCTCTGGCTTGGAAGAGGAGACACAAGGGTGTATCAGCGCATCCAGGAGGGGGGTCAGGGCTGAGGACATCAGGCTGCCACCGGAGCAAAATGCACCTTTGCGCAAGTTCCCTGAGGACAGGAATTATTATACTTCAGCCGTTACTGCTTCGCTGCCGGACACCAGTCTGCTGCATAGTAAGTGTCCGATACATGTTCGAATAACGTGCTTTAGGAATGAAGGTGTACGCTGGCAAAGGGGTGGGGCGTGCGACAGCTCATTGCGGAATACACCGCAGACAGCGATGGGAAACGTCTTCGTTTCGGGACTGAGAACAGTGATCATCACTCCAAGAAAAGACCAAGAGAAACAGCAAAACAGGAGATGATTAACAGATCCCTGTCCACCTTCAAGTTATCTTCACGGAATCCGTGAGATCCACAGGGAAAATTACAGCTAAAGAGAACCCGAGACATCATCTCTCCGGTCCCACTGTAACATTTCGGAGGTGAAGGAAATAAAGACAGGAGGTTTCAACGGACCTGCCCAGCACTGCACAGCAAGGCAGTAAGCAGCATTAGCGCCGGCCCAGCAATCCTGCCGTTTTACTCCGGTGAAGGGGGAGGAGCTCCTACACATTCAACGGAAAAGGTCCTGCAACATCTCAAGAACTGGCTCCGCAAGAATGATGTTATAAATCAAGTAACTGGAAACACACGAGCAAGATTTCAGTAACTTCCTAGTTCACCTCAGCAATTTAAGATGGGCACCCAGAGAAGCTTGAGTCAGGCCTTGAAGGCACTGAAATACTTAGACTAGACACCAAGAACTTCTAGAAAGTCTACTTGGGGTGTTTATCAGCGATCCACAGCTTCTTGGAATTTTCACGAATTTAAATGATCCTAATATCAGAGATGGACGACGCAGCTACTAGAAGGAGGAAGAGCTCCAGCAGCCACGGCAGGAGAGCTTCCGACCCCCAGCAGGGCCCGGGAAGCAGAGCAGCGGCCCACGCACAGCCACAGGCCTGGCGGATGGAAGGGGTTCCCTCTGCAGTCTGGGTCTGACGAAGCCAGACTCGGATCTAACAGGGAAGAGACTCGGAACCAAACCGATACACTCCCAAGACCCTGCAGACAAGGAAACATGAAGAAATGCCCGCTGAGAGGTATCCAGCTGCGCTCATCTATTACACATTAATATGTAACTATCACGATCTGTGCTGTAGAACAAGACTCAACTTCCCGGAGTCAGAAGCACTGAGCCGTGTAAAAAATTTCACTGGACTTGATGTTGTTGCTAAAAAAAAGAAACCACAAATCACCTCACACTCACAGTCCAAGGACCCCGAAGACATAAAAGCTGAGATCGGCCAATTAAGGAAGTATATCATTTAAAAAAAATTCTAATATTAGTTTCCTAACAGATAAATGTGTATTTTACCTTAAAATATACAGACACTTTCCAAAGCATTAACTATAAAACTCTAACTCAGTCTGAAGACACCAATGTGTGAGTGGAAACTTTTGTTTTCAATACTACTATCTTTGACTTTTTTTAGTTGCCTGAAATATATTATTTAGGGTACAAATTATTATTTTGTATCCTAATCTTGTACTATGCATTTATCATGTATAGTTTTTGTCCTTACAAAGTTGAATTTTAAATAACTCAATTCTAATAATAAGTTCCCTTTATGAATACACCACATTTTTCAAGCTGGGTTATTACTTTTTAACACTACATTTTAGTTTGTTTTATATTAGAACTTGAAAGGAAAGACCTTGATTGACATCACAAATTTTGGTATATGACAAGATCAAGGTTTTTCTGATTTTGTTCAAACCTGAAAAGAATCTTTTGAGCGGAAGGAGCCACAGTGCCCACTCCGCCCCCTGATTAAACCCACATCAAGGGAAAAACAAGGAGAACTGAATTAGGTCTGAACAACTAGTTTTAAAATTCTGTTCTAGTGTGTTGAACTGAACACAGGCTTCCTGATCACAAATCTAAGCCAGGAGACATAGAAATTTCATTATAAATCAATTACCCGAGGCCCAATGAATTACTTTTTAGAGACTTACTATGTGTCTACAGCTTCATTAAATAATACTACGTACAGAAGAAGTAGCCATCTGCTAGATACTAATAACAGTCCAGGGGCAAATAAAAACAGGAATATCATAATTAGTAAGCAGGGGTGTCCAACCCGTGGCCCACGGGCCACCTGCAGCCCAGGATCGCTGTGAATGAGGCCCCAACACGAAATTGTAAATTTACTTAAAACATTAAGAGATTTTTTTTGGTGATTACATATCCCAATGTATTTAATGTGTGGCCCAAGACAACTCTTCTTCTTCCAGTGTGGTGCAGAGATGCTAAAAGGTTGGACATCTCTGAATTGTAAAATATAAATGTGTGTGTGTGTTTGGGACAGAAAAACAGACAGACAGGTAAGGGGAAGGTTTCGTTTCTTCTTTTCCCCATACTGAGAAATTCCTAGTCCCACTTGAAAGAAAGTCAGTCTGTATTTGATCGGTATTGTGGGCACCTGAATTGCCATTTTGACTATGGGGCTAAGCCATATTCTCTAATATAATTTACCGCAATGAGGGATGCTTATTAAGGAAATTACTGATTGATTACATCAGCTTCCCCTCAATTGAGGTGTAACTGAAGAACAAAAACTTGCAATGTTGAGATATCATGATGTCATAAAAACTGAAATAATTTGCAATGATCAAGGAAACATAGTTCATTAAAATGATAGCTGCCCTAATGCCGAGGAGAACAAATTTAAAAGACATAAAGAGTTACAAGTAAGGAAAAGTATCCATTGTCAACATGGTAATTCATCAGCTTGGAGGAGAGTGAAAACTAGAAAGAAGCCAAGGACCACTCTGGGAGCAAACGAACCCAATCAGTAGAACAAGTCTGTCTGTCTGTCTGTCTCTCTCTCTCTACACACACACACACACACACACACACACACACACACACACACACACACACACACTCGGGCGCACCCTCGCCTGCGCCTCTGGGGACACAGGCTCCCGGGTCAGGAGCCAACGCAGTGCCCCTGGGTGGGCAGGGAAACGGACTTCCGGAGGGCAGCTGCTAGTGCAGACGTGCGCATACCCAGCAGGCGATGGAAGTTTGGTGGACGGACAAATGATGGGCGGATTAAAAGCAATTCTCTCCTCGTGGGATGGACCGTGTGTTTCTCTGAAGCATAAATCTGGATAAACCCGACGGCGAGTCTGACACGGAGAAGTGACACCGATGTTGCTTCTTCAGGTGCGACGCTGCTGCTGCCATCAGTGAGTTGCGTCGCTCTTCTGTTTTGGGGCAGCATTTGTACAGATTCTTAAGATGATGCCAAATATCAGGGGTCCGTATGCAATTCAGTAACTTAACATGCAGCAATTCATTAATGTTGCCAAAGTCACTGCCCAGACACGGAGAGTGAAGCACAAACGTACAGGCGAAGCAGTGGAAGCTGTCCGCACAAGTAATTCAGAACTCTGTCGAGTAAGTTGTGATTTATTTCTTAATAAAGAGACAACTGAGGGAAAAACTGTTAATCGGGGACTTAGTAAAAATGAATCAATAAAGAGTTTTCAGGACATGCTCCAGAATGATAATAGTTCAGTTCAGTTTCCAACATTGCCGACCTCTATAGCTGTATATGGTCCTAACACATGATCCTAATCACAATAAAGTCACAAATCATCTGAGAGGGATGGTTTATGTTCAGGGTGCTAGACTCACACATTCTAAAAAGAGGAAAAGCATTTCAAACAACAAGAGTTACGATAAATGCTTCAGTAAGCCAAATAATTTTACAATTAGATTAACCGAACAAGTTAATTATGTAAATTATTGATAGCCTAGCTTATGAGTATTATAAGGATTTATTAGAATGATCAAATAATTTTATTATATAAATGTATTAAATATACTGATGAGTATTAAACCTGCATCAAAGCATTTGCGTTATGCCGTGAGCTCCACGGAGGTGCGCACTCTGACCCCCTGCTCACCACGGCGTCCCTGGTACCAGACCTAACACGGCACAGGGCGAGCAGTAAGCATCCCATAGTGAGCAAAGGTGCTTACAAAAGCCTCAGAGAAACAGACCAGGGACCAGCAAAGTTTTCCTGTAGCGGCCAAATAGTAATTCTGTTAGGCTTTGCAGGCCACAGGGCTTCTCTCCCAACTGCTCAGCTCTGCCTTTGTATCATGAAAACAATAAACAAACGAATGGGAATGACTGTATTCCAATAAAACGGAAATTGAATTTCATACGATGTTCATGTGTTAGGAAACAGTGTTCTTTTGACCCCACCCCCACCCCCAACTGTTCAATGGTGCAAACCACCCTTCGCTGCCAGTCGCACGGTAACAGACAGCAGCCAGATGCGGCCCGCGGGCCGTGTAGCTCAACAAGCAACCTCAGTTCCCAGGCCACGGTTAGTTTCTGTGACTGTAACAACTAACCCGCATGCATGTGCGAGCAGTTTAAAGGGGAACAGGTTCGGATCTGTAAAAACCTCTCTCTGAACCTCATCGTGCTCACCTGCAGTGCAGCTGTCATGCAGACGGAAAGTGCTGTCGAGATTCCGTGCAATGACCTGCAGAGAGCACTGGGCACAGACAGACGCAGAGCCAACGCCGCTAACCCTAACCCTAACCCCATGGCACGGAGGAGCCCCGAGAAACTGCGGGTGTCACGGTCGGCCACACCGCACCACAGCTCATCAGAGTCAACGAAGCAGTGTCAGCAATCTCCGAAGAAGAGCCGTGTGTGGATGCTTGTGAGAGTACTCTGAATTTACTCACAACTAAAAGAAGTCATTACAAGGCAATGAGGGTCAATAATCAACCTAATTTCAAAAGACCAAGGCAAAAACCGTTCGTTAGACTGCCATTCTCAATCACTTAATTTCCTGTTTGCCAATAATTTAACTAATATAGGTTAGTGAGTTTTTACATTTAACATGCATCAAACCTATCAGCTTATACTATGCTGTTTCTTCTCATACTCCTCTAATGAAAAAGAAAGCAGATCCTTTAAAAAATGATAACAGCATACCAACTGTTACCTCATACACTGAATTCAGAGAGAGACTTGCCCTCGTTGAAACAAGAGGCAGGGAGTTGAGCCTGGTGAAAACACCTCCAGATTTGCTACCAGCTCATTCATTCTAGGCTGAGTCCCTCAGTGCCCACCCACCCACCCAGGACAAGACGGGACTTGTGCAAACGACCCTGCCAAGATTTGTATGGGACCCAGAGACTGCTACTGTGACTTTTTGGACTGACCTTATAAGGTTAAGAATTCGGAAGTGTTGTTTCCTCGTAGGTACCATGCAAACCGATTTTAACAATTTATTTGGAGTGACTTACGCACAGCTTCTCACCTAGCACAATACAATGTGCGTATAGTTATAATCGGATGCTTCTCAATAAACTAAGATTTTCCCAGAAAATATAATCCAATTCTCTGAAATATCAGATGTTAGAAGGATCTAATCTTTAAATGAGAATCTTAAAATTTTGGTTTCTTGATAATTAACTATCTTCCTCACTAAATTAATAACATTAGCAGACTGACACCTGAGCACCCCTTGCGTTGTGTGAGATGTCAGTCACTTCCTATGAATTATGCTCTTGAACTCCACCTCAATCGCAGTGTCAGGGGAATGTAATTGCCACATTTCACAGAGGCGGGCCGAATAACCCGCTCAGGCGAACACGGCTGGTGAGGATGGGGCCAGGATCACGGGATCTGAGGCCCACACCCTCAGCCTGCGTGCTTGCACTTGGAAGCGCTCCGGGAGGAGCAGGCAGGAAATGCCTCTGTAATTTTTACTGGGCTTTCATGGAGTTTGTTTTCCCCAGCTTTAAATACCTGAAACCCCAGGAAGCCACAGGGCGCGCACAGCCACCGGAAACGGCGACCTTGCTGCCTTCCTAGCTCACTGTGCCGGCGCTACAGTTAGCGTCAGGCTCATGACACGGTTTCCTGTCTCTCGCTAGGACACAGGCATCATGATCAATAGCTCTGTTTGTTTCCTTCTGGTTGACTCCTTAGAATTCGCATCCAGAAATAAAGTTGCTAGGAAAATTATAAGCCTATTTTTTAAAAATCCTTGATATATATTGCCAGAGTGCTTTATAGGGAGGCTGCAGAAATGCGTATTCCTACTGGTAATAAATAAGGGTGAAGAGTTTCTTTTAAAATACAACTAACAGTAGGAAAGACAACTCACCCTGAATTTTTACTGTGAATTGATAGAACTGTCTTAATAGCCCAACAGAGATCAGTTCCACCCACAGAAAGTTGTCTCCCGTTGGGGAGGAAGGGAAGAGGAAGCCGAGATAATTTGGGGATGGTGCGAGGCAGGGTGGGACGGGAAGTGGTTCATCTGACTGAGGACGTCAAAGTGGAAGACAGCACGAAAGAAAGGGATGCTCTGCGAGGGGAACAGGTGTCAGCCAGTAGGGTAAGAGGAGGAGACAAGAAACCACCAAAGGCCATCTTTGAAGTGGCTCTGAGAAACAGGAAGTATAACTTACTATTCTACGACATTAGAATATTGATATCGATTTTTTTTGGTAAATAGGCAATGATAAAAGTTTTACTGAATCTGAAAACTGTAACTCCCACACACTTTATTATCCCCTATTCATTGCTGAAATTGTCTTTCTTCTTTTATATAAGCATGACATTCACACTTTGAAATATTTGGGGGAGACGTTTTCAAGAGTCTTCTAAAAACTGAATTTATTAAGATTTTACATTAAAATAAAATTTAATTAAAAAAAGACTGTATAAGAACAACAATTAAAATAAAATTTAATTAAAAAAAAAAGATTTTACTAATGAGTTTCCATAGTCATTCATTAAACTGACTGACCAAACCCCATGATAAGAAACCACCTGCCAGGTTAAAAGCCCAGCAGGCATAAAGCAAAATGACATATACTCTGGATAATCAAAGATACAGATCTAAAATTAGCCCAAACTCATTCTCAGACTTGCTAAGATTGGAATCTAAATGATCTGCGTTCCTGACGAAGGTCTGAAAACCCTCTTTCCCCTGTAGAGATGGAGTCACAAAGCTACCACTCCCCACTTTCCTCTTGATTGTACGCAGCATGCTGTGGTGGACTGCCTTCAGTTTTATTTACCAGCCTCCTAAAAACATCTCTACTTTTCACACTAAAAAGATGTTTTTAAACCATCAAATGACAGCCTACAAATAACAATTTCTTCAGCAAGAATTTCACATGATTAAACTCTAAGTAACAAGTTGCCTCTTTGGGGTTTTCTAGATGGGATATAAAAGAAAAGAATAAACACAATTTAACCTTGTGGCAATTCTCCATTCTGTCCCAAACATAAAGAGACATTGTAATCTAGTGTAATCTTCACTGCCCTGGGTGTTACAAGACAGCCTTTCCTTTCCACGTGGCGCTGAAGGAAAACTACAGCATTTCAAACCAGACAGTCACCACTTCATTAACGGAAGTCGAAAGTCTTTTTCCAACTGTGCAAGCTTTTAAATGATGGCTTTCCTACTGAAAGCAGAGCCCAAGTCTGGGGGGAAGAAGGTGACCAAGAGTTAAATTAACATGGCAGGGTTGAGACTGCTATCCTTAAAAAGGCCTGCTTGCACGGCTGACCCTTGGCTGACACCCGGGAACTTGGACGGTAAATGGTTGCCTGTACGGGCTAAAACAACAACAAACTCTCCCGAAGCGTTAACAGTGGCTCGCTGTGTCTAAACTATTTCCACAAACAGTATGGTAAGCACCTGCTCATCGTCTGGAGTTCCGGTGCACGCTATGCGGAGGGTGAGGGTGTCCACAGGTGCGAGCCCTGGGAAAATATGGGGCACCGAGGCTCCAGTGAGCTTCCCTGGTGGCAACAGCTCGCTCTTGTGGGCACAATTTGATGAAGCACAACCTGTGCGACGGCCCCGGGAAAGGGCACTTGGAACTGGTGACAGGTTCCCTCCAGACTCCGCTTGCCCCCGTGTCCTCCCCCTTCCACTGGTTCTGCTTTGAATCCTTCAGCTGCAATAATCTGAGTCCCAAGTCCTCCTAGTGAATCACTCAACTTGGGGGTTGTCTTGGGGACCCCCAAAACAAGGAGCTAACAAGATGCTTCCTCAAATACATGCCTGAATAAGCTTTTCTGTAATAGTCCTCAGATCTGCTTTGTCTGGGTGCTGTCCCTTTACAACCACTTAGAATATGTCGAGGAAAGAACCAGCCTCCATCAGGGGTCTCTACCAAGTCCCCCCAGAAAGGCAAGGGGGTGGGGGGGCAGGGAGCACTGAAGGAAGCCTGGGTGGGTACTGCTGCTCAGTTACCCTGAACTAAGTAGAAACAGAAGAGGAAAAGGTAAATGCTGACACTGAGAAAAGCAGGCACAGGATTTCCTCAGCTTGCGAACCCGATTCTCTCCGCGCTTTGAGAAAACTCCTTCTATTAACCTCGAGGATGCGGCCCGGTGGTTAGAGCAGCCGGGTGGGCTCCCACGTCCACCTCTCCTCGCCGTGCGAGCTTGGGTCAGACTCCACTCTGTGCTCCCAGTTCTCTGTCACATGTGGCTAGAGCTCTACCCTAACAAAGTCTGTTGCAAGGGCTCAAGGAGTTTACACATAAAAATACACATAGAAGCGTCCTGCGTCTGGTAAGCACTTTTTAAAAATGGTTGGCTATTTTTATTTTCAAGGTTGCATGGATTATCTTCTCTTACCAGCTTTTAAAAAGAGAGGAATCCTGTGTGGGTTGCTGAAAAGTTTTTGCGGAGTAAAACATCCTACATGCTCCTACACATGTAAACCCTTTAGCCTAGCTGGGAACCAACAAACCACATGAGGTGTTGGTGGGGAAAGAACAGTGTTGTTTGGACAAATTCACCTGAAAACACCAAGGTAAACTAAATTCGGTTTTTGGCAGACTTACTTAAAATGATATTGTGCACAGTGAATTCCAAAAGGGGCAGGCAGAGGGTCAAACTCACACACCCCACTGATGACAGAAATCCGTGCGCACCCAGTGCCCGTGGCACCCGCACTGTGCTGCTCCGGCTGCAACAGGAGAATCCGAGGCTCGCTTTCCTGGAAACAGGAACGGAACCTCCCCACCGGGGACGCCAGGATGGATGGCCACTGCCCGAGGCAGTAGGAGATCACATATTCTCAGGGAGGAGGAGGAAAATTAGGATAAATTGTTTCTACCAAGGCTGCGAGAGAAGTACCGAGGATGGATTACACCCAGGTGCAGGAGGTGGGTGCGTGAAGGGCGAGAGTCAGTTAGGTAGGGTTCCCCGCCCCCGGCCCCGAGCCAGAGGAATGAGGGAGGAGGGGCAGCCACAGAGGGCCTGGAGAACAGAGAGTAAGGTGACCGAGGAGAGGCAGGCGGGTGCCAAGGACATCACATGTAAGAGGCACCTGGGAATTCTTAAAACGTAAGGGTGCAGGGCTCTCCCTTTTAAATGCCTTAATTATGTTTAAAAATTCCAACCAAACCGGCTTTGGAAAATACAGACAATATAAAATACAGTCAACTTGAAAGGACAGCAACAGAGGCGAGCAGAAGACTTGAGGTGTGTTCACGAGAAAGTTTCATCAGCCCGAAGCGAGATGCCAGGGAGGGTGAGCCTCCCCGTTTAAGAACATCAAGTGAAGAACCTGTCACTCGGTTGTCAAGGAAAACCGCCTGTCTGTAATTCCCTTAACAAAGCCTTCCCATCTCAGCACATGTTAATTCATGTTAATGCTCAAGCCCCAAAATTTACTATACTCAAGGTTTTTTTTTTTTTTTTTTTAATTTAAAGAGATATACACATAAATGAAGCTGAGCTTTACACACAGTGGTACCTCGTGCTTGTTAACTTATTCCAGGACTCAAGACAAGTGCCGAAACCGGTGAGTACCAAGAGATGAAGCCTCTTCTCTCTGGGGCTGCGCTGTGACTCCTACGAGTTCTAGCAAGTGCGAGGCGTCGCCAGGAAGCGCCGAGTGCTGAAACATCTTTTTCTCGTCAAAATTCGATGAGTACAGGGTTTGACGTGGTCTGAAGCCAAGGAGTACTGAGGTATGACTATATTTTTTACAGCTGCCTCTGTTTGGGAAAACGGTCAAACTTGCTAACGTGTTCACACTTTCTCACAGTCCAGTTTCCCATGTGCTCTTAGCTCATGACTTGCACCATGCCTGACAGTTGCTGGCACGCGGCACGGAAGCAGGCCCGGGAAGAGGCACAGCGAAAGGGAAGAGCAGGTAGAGAACGATGCGGATGCTTTTAACTGGACACTAAAACCACCTGTGGCGATTCTGTGAATTTAAATAGAACTGAACCTGAGACGTTTGTCAAACACTCAAAAGGACATTTTAAGTGAGTTTGATTATGAGTTAAATCTAGGTTCATAAACTGTACACTTCTGAACTGATTAGAAATCTTTTGACAAGCAACATTACGGAGAAGTTATTAAAATGCTCTTAAGTAACCATTTTAGAAAGTAAAACAAAATACTCCCATCTTTTATTAAGATAGTTCCGTAGCGCTTCTAGAGAACTTCCAAATTATTTGATCATTACTACGAGGGTATGAGACAGTCAGGGCCGTATGGTTTAAATTCACATGCCTTGGTGAGACTTCCGGGAATGTAAACTAACTCTCAAAGTTGATTTGCGTCGTTGGTTCAAGAAACCACGACCACTTTGTTACTTATAAAACCTAAAAATTAAATGCACATTACCAATGGCCACGGCTGAGCCCTAGTTACTGGGCAGCCCTGAGTGCTAAACTCACCCATGCCTCCCACCCTCACTATCTGAGTCATTGTTCCTGAATTGGAATTAAAATACAGACATTTCCAGTAGTCCATTTATAGAAAATCAGACATTCTATTCAAATGTCAAACCAGAAGTCAATTTCCCATTAGTTTGACTGGGAAAAGTTATATTCAAATTCAAATCCTCAACCTCCCCAAACTTAAAAGGAAAGACTTTTATAAAAATGACAGCCACTGTAATGGGAGGGAAAAGACGAGCAATTTTCCCCTGCTGTGTGTAACACCGACAGCCGCTCATACTTATCCAAAGGCGCACAGATTAAAGACACGCCACCCTCACCCATCAAAAATGGTCTTCAAAAACTCAGATACGGTCACACCACAGTTAATGACAAGGGGAAGAGACCACCAAGAAACACTGATTTCAAATGAAATATTCTTCAATAATTCACGTATTTGCCTTTAAAAAACCTTATCTTTTCCGACCCTGAGAGAGATGCAGTGAGACAGCTGGCCGGGGGCCCTGCCTCCGCTCTGGAAGCCGGCCAGAGGCCGGCTGGCCTCGCTGTGTCTGCACAGAACACTGGTGGCTTAGCGCCCCCCCCCCCCCCCCCGGCCTTTCCGCCAGACTCAGTCATCCTCGGTACCAGGTGCCTCGTCTCCCTTCGTAACCGTGGCGGTATCAGGCTCTCCGGCCCATGCCGTGTCCCAGTACTCCTGACCACTGTCTGCAACACGGCCTCGTGCTGATGGCAACACCTTCTGGAATGAGTGCCAAACTACGCCCTCGTAGCACAGACGAAGACAGTCTATGCTTCCAGGCGCCCTATGCCCTTGCTAATTTTCTATCACCTTGGCTCTTCAACACTCCGTCTTGGCTCAGTCCTCTGTCCCGTGAATAGCTTTTACGTGCGTTACTCAGTGATTCACCAGTTTGTTCTGTCACTCTTGACCTGGCCCAGCCACTGCGCCCCCACACGGAGGGTAACAGGGAGCGGTGTGGTGACGACCGGCAGGTGAAGAGTCTGGTGATCACACTGACCACGATTGCGCTGATGGTGACACCGACGTTCATCTCCAGGGCTGCTGAACGCCTTGTGCAAGGGGCCAGACGTAATCTACTGACAAGCTGTCATAGCAACTGAGCATCAGTTTAAAAAAGGTTTTTTTGTTTTTACAGAAAACATGAATATTGACCCAAGAGCTGTCTCCGACTAGGCCTACTCTTTTCTTCGAGTCATTAAGCTTTACGAGCCTCAGTTTCCTCATCAGGGAATTGGGCTAAATAATATTTTAAAATGTATTCTATTTTAAATTATTTCACTTTTTATCATTATATTTATAATATAGTGTTATATTCTCTCCTACATCCCTGCATTTATGGAAAAGAAACCTTGTTACTCTATGGCTACTTAAGACATGAGTTCAACACTACAGACTGGTTCCTTGACCTCCTGGGCGGTAAGGAAGCATGGTTTAAAACCCCCTGTTCTACCTCCGGCAAAGATCGCACAGACCGTGCAACGCTAAAAGAATATCAGGAGCTACATGAGATATTACGGTTTCTTCACAAGTTCTCAGGACGCTGAAACACACGCAGGCACGACAATGGAATAATTAAGAAGATTGAGAGAGATGATTTGAGCCTTGAATCAATGGAGCACTGACTGACTCAGAAAGTGAAAAAACGCATCAAGGGGGACATTCCGCACTCTGAGTTATATTAACGAACAGCAGGGAAGAACTAAGACAAACGGGTAAGCGCAGAAGCACAGAGATTTTACAACTGTCCGAAGAGGACAGCTCTGCAGAGCACATTAAGGGGGCGAACCGCAGGTAGCAGGGAAATGGACGACGAGCAGTTGAGCTATGATTATGTACAACCAAAGCATCACATCTGTGCACTGAACATTGAAATGAGTTAAATGCAGCTGCTGGCATAGAAAAACACACCGAGAGTTCCAAGTCATGTTATACTTCGCCTAAGAGTTCAAGTCACAGCTTTAGCATAGATTCAGGGGCAGTAGCTCTGCATCCCTAAACTGCAGTTTTCAAACTGCTGCAAGTTAACGAGCCAAGGGAGTAGATGAACATCTTGTTTCTCACTCTGTGCACCATATGGGATTACGTTGTAGGCCAAAGCTTCCTCCCCCCCCCCCCCCCCCCCCCCCCCCCCCCCCCCCCCCCGTTTGTCCAAAACCCAAGGAAAAACTAATTAGGGCTGTGGACATAAAGACCAGCAATTGGGTTGTTGGTATGTAACTTGCCTTAAAGCAGGTTTTATCAGATAAAGACTGAATCAAAAAGAACTTGCTAATGGCTAGACTCTCTTCTTCCTTCCTACGTAATACTAATTAAAGACTGGGAATGCACTGTGACATCATGAGCACATCTCTCCCACTGCCTAACACTCGGGCTTTGTCAGCATGAAGTCTGTCAGATGGTGGGTACCAGCCTCCAAGGAGGCTGCCGCAGCCTCCTGCTTCCTGGGGCTGTTGGCCTTGTGCGTGGAGTCGGAGCCCCCCTGGTGGCAGGCAGGTGGGTTTGTGTGAAGGACAGCGTCGCAGAGATGCTGGGATGCTGCACCACTACTGCGATCAGCCACCAAACAGTCAGCTCCTGCTGCCGGGATGCCTCTCTTGCAAGTGAGCTCTCCTCTCCCTCGATCCCTCTCTGGAAGGCAGGCTGCCATGCCGTGGGCAGCACCGTGGCCAGGGGCGGATGCTGCCCACCAACAGCCACGTGGCTAACTAACCCTGTGAGAGAACTCTGTCCCCCCAAGGAGCCTTGAGGTGACTGAAAATCAGCTACCGGGTAATCTTGTGGGGAAGCCAGAACAACCCAGTTATAATTGACTTCCACCTTTCCTAGTCTTCACCTGGAGAGACCATGCGAGGTAAGTATGTGTTTGCTGTTTTAAGCTGATAAATTTTAGGTAAGTTGTTACACACCAACAGATAACTACAGGGGACGCTTGAACAACATGGCTGGATATGAACTGCATGGGTCCACTTACATGTGGATTTTTCTCAATATATTATTGAAAGAAAATCTCCATATTTTGAAGATTTGCAACAGTTCAAAAAAACTAGCAATTAAGTAGCCATGAAATGTGGAAACATTAAGAAAAAGTCAGGTAAGCCATGAAGGCATAAAATATACATAGATATGAGTCTACTTGATCTTATCTACCACAAAATATACACACATCTATTACGGAAAGCTAAGATTACTCGGAGCCGTGCACACATTACTGTACGCGGCACCACCTGCCGCTGAAGCAAACGTAAACGAAGGTGCAGCACCGAGCCACAACTCCCTGACGTCAACGGCAGCACGGACCGCAATCAACGCCACAACACTCTCCCAGCTACCTATGCGTTACCGTCACACTCGGCTTCCGTAAGGCGATCTGATGGCTGCTGCTTGGTTATCGATGCATGAACTGTCATACCTGTCAATAAACATGAACGTCTTCATCTTTCCATTTTTGATGTCTAGCGGTAGCAACAGCTACGGTGATGTGTATCACATAAGACAGTGTTGATGCAGGTACTGACTGGCAGGTGATTCATCTTGTAAACAGAAGATGTAAACTCACAGTGTCGATAAATGCAGTGCAGTGATACAAATGTATTTCCGCTTCCTCACGATTTTCCCGACAGCATTTTCTTTCCTCTAGCTTACCTTATTGTAGGGATACAGTACGTAACACAGAGAGCGTACAAAGTCTGTTTTAATCGACCACTTATGTGATCAGTGCGGCTCCTGGTCAACAGTAGGCTGTCTGTCAGTGGTCAAGATCTGGGGGAGTCAAAGCGACGGGTGCACCCGACGGTGCCCAGCATCAGCGCCCACAACCTCTGCACCGCACTGCAGACTGCAAGACCTGGGCTGCGACGTGCTCTGTGTAGAAGCTGACAAATCAAGCTGACCAAACATTTCATACTTTAGTGTTCTAAGAAATCGAGCAGGCAAACCAATTTAAAATTTTGATTAGTCATATAAACCTGGATTTTTTTTCCTGTAAGTCAAAGGTATATCTATTGGAGAAAATAACTTGTATGAATAAATGTTGGCTACAACACCTACTTTCTAATTTAATGATTTTAGCAAAACTTTGGCATTTCCAATTTCTTCTTTCTACCTTTTTCAACTTTATTAGAGCCCCAGCTTCATCTTCACTGGAACCCAGACCAGGTGGGAGGGGAAACAGTGTGTTGGAAAGCGGATGTAGTGTCCTTTAATTTGTACCAGAGCCGCTGAGAGACTGCTGAAATCGGAGGTAACGGCTTACAGGGACCGTGCGCGACGCCGCACTAACTTGTCGCCATTGTCATCACTATTAAAGCCGCAGCTACACTGTCCCCATGACCTACACCAGGCGCGTTAGCTCCATCAGAGACGTCGCCAAGGCCCTGCAGGGCGAGATCCAGAAAGTTCAAAAGCAGGTTGTTCTCATCGGTATGTGAGAAGCTGGATTGTACAATATCAACTCACAACTACGCAATGTAGGAATTAGAAGATGCAGCGAACCTTCCTTTCAAAATTAAACCTTGACAAATACATGTTAGTTTTGAGGTTAAAAAAAAAAGCAGAAAATATAAGAGAAATTCATCAGAAGGTATTAACTCAAAGCGTTCTTTTATCCCTGGCCCCACTGTACCGCACTCAGAAATTGAAAAGCCGGTGCCCCCTCCTTTCCTGTTAGTCCCTCACCTGGGACGGGAACAATCGGACGGACACGTCCAGTTCGGCCAGCCAGCAGCGTTTAAGGGAGGAGGAGGAAAGCCACATCTGGCCAGATCGCCAGCTTGTTTCTGAGTCTGCCTGTCCCTGCCTCGCCTGCTCTTTCTTCCCCTCCCGAAAAAGTGATGAATATCCATGAATCTATAAAACCCTGCCTGGTAAGCAAGGCTGAGGGCTCTGCATCCCAGTGAGGACGAGGCATGCAATTAATGAGAAGAGAGACTGTGGGGAACGAGGAGAAACCTGCCAATGTCAAAGTGACTGAGCGTGAATATCAGGCACCGACTTGGGAAACAGTCTTCATTTGCCAAGGGGATGTCGCACTGGCTGGTGGGCTGCACGCACTGGCTGGCCCGGAATGTCCACCGTAGCAGCCTCCACTTTGAAGCTGGGTGCCTGGCTTCCCCACCCCAAGTCACACTGCCCTCCTTCCCTTTTCCTCCTTCTGCCTTCCTACCTTCAAAAGGGTTCCTTTTCCTTCATTTTGATTTTATCTCATCCATCTCCAACCCTTATGACGAATTTCAAGTTTTAATATTTCAACTGCTGTTTCTTTTAAAAATATGTGTAACTTGCTAATGCCAGTTCAGAATAATACAGATGAGGGTACTGTGGCTAGAGTTGCTGACCCTACACTTTTTATTTTTAAACCTCTGCATCATCCTCCGCAGCAAGTGAAGGCCTGAATAACTAATCACTGTAATACTCCTGTGTCTTCTACCATTCTCAGTTACATCACCCGTGTGTTCTTCCTCGGTGGCAGGGATCTCAGGAAGACATCCACAATAGCAGTAACGAAATGAACACCATCAGCTGTACATTATTGTTAATGTCAAGCGGTAATGAATAGTTTTCTTCAGAACAGGACAATAGTTTTTAAAAAATCTAAATATTAATGAAAAAGCTGTGGTTCTCTCAGTATGCATTTTTATAAAAGTTCATTTACAAAGATTTTTATTAGTTTACAATGCAGAAAAATAGAAGCAAATGTAAATCAATTGGGAATTGGTTAAGTAAAATATACTACACTCAGTAAATAAAATTAAAAGTGATTTCTGAAACATACATAACAACTAAGGAGGATGTAGGTAATAAGAGTATAGTATCAAAGTAGCCCATAAACTACACGTGTGTAAAATATGTGTGCTTAAAGTACTCAGCATTAATTCTTACCTTGTGGTGGAAATGTGTACAACTGTGTTTCTACCAGTCGTTTTTAAAAATTCCACTTGAATGTGTATCATAGTTATAAAATTTTTACAACATAACCACGAGTTTCTCAATTCCTACCTGTACACCGAGGAAACCAGAAAGAACGTAGGAGAAGCAGTCATATGAGAAGTATTTTAAATGTAAAAGTGTTTATGGCTTACCTTAGCAGCATAGTATTCTTTAACTTCGGGTCTAATAGAATCAAAGTCTCCACTGATGAATTCAGGCAAAAAGCTGAAAGAAAGAGTTCTAAGGTCACTAATTAAGATGACGGACTTGTTAATGTTTAAAACTACAAGTACAAGGAGCAGAGAGAGAACTCGTATGCTCAGAAGGAGAGGGAAACACGCAGTGCATTTCTGCAGTGACTGGGACGTGGAACTTAGAGTCCTGGTTACAGCACAGTATGACAGGGGCGCTCCACGTCACCAGCTAATTCACCAGCTTCGTCAGCTATCGGTCAGCGTTTACCATGCTTTGAAAAACACATGCAGATGAAAGATTATTGTTTGTTTAAAAAAAAACTCAGGTCAACAACCCTAAAACAAAGACCCAGTCTTTGTCTAGTACCTTCTACGTACAGTCAAACCTCCGCGTTATACAGTCAAACCCCCGCGTTAGTGAACCCCCACGGAAGTTCGGAACGTGCGGCAGACTGGAACGGAGCAAAGGAGGGGAGGCGGCGGCGTTCCCGGCACAGCGGGCGTCAGTTCACAGGCATTTCCCAAATACCCTACCGACCTATTTCTAGAAACGGGAATCTGCTAGATAGTTCGAAATACTACAAAGGTCACAGTTACTAAATAGAGGGAGGGGACTCCCAAAAGTGGTGTTTCTAATTCTACTGCAATGATCTCATTGCTCTTTTCTGCCCTTTATATTTCCCCCCAAACTCATATTGGACAGCTTACCTTCCTAAGCTATCGTTTATTTCTTCTCTTTTTTTTTTTTTTTAAAGATAACACATCTTCCTGACCTGGTAGAATTCCTCCCCACTTAAAACACCTAACTGTGGAGAAGTGAAACTTCCCTGGACTTCTCAGCGCTCCTGCGAACAGCCCTGGCCTCCGCAGCCGCTACAAGGTACACGGCCCGAGGAAGGGACCGTCTGCTTTTGTGTCCTCCGGAGAGAGTCTCCACCTACCATGAGAATAGATCTGTAGCTGTTCACGTAATTAGCTGTTCTGATTCAATAGAATACTAAAACTTCTGGACTTCTGATCCCTAGTTAAAGGGACACCGGCACTTTATCTTCCTGGACATTACGCGTCAAAACAGATAAAGCCCCACAACTTGGAGACATCTCTAGGCCATAAAAACCTAGACACAGGAGACCGTCTGGCTCCTAGAGAGATTTTTACTGATGATGAAAACGAAAAACCCAATACTAGCATTGTTCTTTTGTATAATTTTGCGAAGTTCTTCACTCAGTTTGAAATACCACTTGTTACATCTAACCTGACCTAACTGGTCTGTGTCGAGCCAACACGTCTTTGAGTTGTGTCTTCCTGGGCCCGAATGATCAGAGAAATTTCGACCACGCAGATCTGCGCTGTGTATGTTGTTTAGTGTTCTTTTTGTTAACCGATAATGATTACTTATTTCAATGTTTGGTAACTAACAAAAAATTCCTATTAATTGATTCCAGAACTATCCACTGAACGTCAGCCATGTGCAAGTGACAACAGCTTATTTCAGGATAAGGCAGAATTGGGGAGCACAGTCCCTGGGTTTTCAGACCGCCATGCCTGATTTCAACATTTTCTCATAAACTTTTCTCCTCAAAGTGTCCCTGCTACCCCCTCTTACTTTCAACTTCATTTTATACCTACTTAGGTAAAAACCTTATACCTCACCCCCATTAGGACTGAAAACAGACTATTAGTTCTTTTCCTCTCCTGTTGCAAAAATTCACTCAATTTTAAATTTTCTCTAAAATGCCTGCACCTGCCATCATTCAACCACAAACAGATTCAAACTCATATGGATCACAGAATATCAGTGCTTCTAACAGTCTTATACATAAATACATTGATATTATATATATTATATAGATAAGAGAACTAACTTTGGCTTTTATATGATTGTCTCTAATATGAGGTATGTCCAGAAGCTATTCAGCTGTGTAACAGGAAAAAGAGGCATTTATTGGAGAAGATACAAGATACAAGAAATATTGTACACAGGACAATGATATCTCAAGTCCCCTTCAAAGGAGGCACCTTGAGACCTCACACAGTTCTCCCAATCGCCATCAGCTGCCTCATCCTATTTTCCTGAATCTCACTGATGGTCTGAAATCTCTTCCCTTTCAAAGGTGATTTTAGTTTTGAGAAAAGCCAGAAGTCATAGGGCGCCAAATCTGGGCTGTAGGGGGGCTGAGTCATGTGGGTGATTGGATGTTTCACCAAAAAACTCTGCACAAGATGTGATGCATGAGTGGGCACGTTGTTGTGATGAAGCTGCCAATCACCAGCTGCCCAGAGCTATGCCTTCTGAATTATCTGAATAGTTCCTATGGAGGAATGTTTAAGCTTAATGCAAAATTTGATGCACATTGGTTGCTCTACTCGCTCAGTCATTTTGAATGAGACAGCCACACAGTACACATGCTCACTCAATGGCATCTACCACCCCCACTGACTAGTCCAGTGAAGTCATCACTGTTCACGCATGCGCATTCCAGTCCACCCTCCTTGGCTGCCAGGTGGCATAGATGTTGTTCAAACTGTTCTTGTCATGTTAACAGTGGCTGGACTTTTTCTGGACAGATCTCCGTATGCTTTAAAAATAAACCAGGATGCTGATTTCTAAGAAGACCCATGCCAAAAACACAGCTGGTAGACAAGACTGAAGTTATTAACAACTTTTCATCATATAACACACTAGTTTTGAATTGTCTCGAAACGTACTTTGGGTACCACACTTAAAAGCCCATCTCACATTTCCTGAGGCACCTGTTGCCATAGTACCTGGGCATCTGAAGAGGTGCCTGTTGGGGCTGGCCCTCCACAGATGTAGAGGCACTATGTGATCATAGGAGAGGCAGTTTACGGCGGCGGATTATTTATCAGAACTCTCTGGGGATGACTGGACACAGCAATGACTAAGGGTCTAGGGATCTGTGTGGCACCGACCACATTTCTGCCCCTGTTGGCACAGGTCTGACCAGTGCCCCTCCTCCTGGCATCCCCAGTCCGTGGGCACTGACCTGTCACTACGAGAAGGTGCTCCAAACTCTCCCTCAGTGGTGCAGGCGCCTTTACATTTACGCTGGACTCCGGCAGCACCTGCCAACCACACTGGACAAAATAAGGGTTCAGAAAGGGCTGACGTTTTGGTGCCCAACTTCAGCTAAAAGTTGTAAATATAGAGACAGAGATCGGGGGAAGTAGAGCGATGTTCTCGTGAATTCTCCACATATAGGATATTTAATTCAACTGGTCAAGTACTCACCAAATATTCATTAAACATATACTGTACGGGCCACACTGCGGATACCAAACTCATCACAGCCCCAGAAGGTTTAAAGCCCACACGTGGACATTAGAGAACACAGTCACTGACACCACAGGTCAAGTGCAGAATGCTCTGGAAGAACCGAAAGGGCAGCAGGGACGGTGGAACAGGGTGAAGGGAAGCTCCACGGTGACTCTGGGTGGTGAATGCAGAACACAATATACAGATGATGGACTATACAACCGTACACCCGAAACCTCTATAATGTCATTAGCCAACGTCACCTGAATAAATGCAATAAAATTTTTAAAAATTTAGGAAAAAATAAAATAAAAGAACCAGAAAGAGCCAGGCTTGGGGGAGTTAGTAAGAGAGAGACAGACAGGCTTCGTAACAATGGATACTGTGTGAAAAGTTATAGATAAACGAGATCATAACAAGAGGGTTGGAGACACAAATCATGTCCACACTCAGGCAATGGAAAGAAGAAACGCAGGGAGACGTGAGAGGCAAAGAGACCGTCCGAAGTGACGGAAGAGCCCAAAGGCCACGCCCTCATTGCCGAGATCGCAGCTGCCCTTGGCTGTAAATGATTGTTTTCCAAAGGAGGCTGGAGGGGCAGAGGGCAGGAATGAGAGAGGGTGTAGGCTGTCTGGCCGGAGAGTCTAAGTTATGGGCTCGTTTCCCCAGCAGGAGGCAGGGAAGGTGCAGGTCTGTGCCAGACGATGCTGTGGGTATTGAGGAGAACGGTGCGAACAGTGCAGGGTGGAAGGTTTCATCTTTTCTTACTTACAACCACAAGAGAGACCCAAAGTACATGTACAGGTGATGCCAATTCTTCACCTTAACAATATGAAAGGCTGGCTTGCTCATAGTGACTCACTCTGCGTAATTTCTTTGTTTTATGCTTCTCCCTGTGATTCAGCAGAGACATAGCACACAGAATTCAGTAAGACCGATAAACGCCACTAGGGCCACTAACAGGCTGTTGCTCCTCCCAAGTTGTCCCCAAGTGTAACAAGCTGCCTAGCTAACGAGTCTGCTAGTGGTGTTTTTAACCCTTCTCCTTTCCCCCAGCAGGAACTTACACCTTACTGAAGAAAATGACAATACAAGAATTTCTTAAGGCATATGCTGCCCTGCTAAAGCAAATATGTTATTTCCCATCCTTGCTAGTTTCTGTTTTTATCTTGCTGCTTTTATCCACTATATTTGGATGAGTGAGCCATTATCTTAAAAGACAGGGATTGGAGCCTGCAAAGATCTCCACAGAACTTAAAAATGTCTGTCTCACAGAAAGCATTCCATCAGACGGTAGTGGCTCTTACATACACGTCACCTTGAAATCACAGAACCATGAGATGATGAATACCATTCATTACTAAAGGTAAAAGGCGTAACAGAGAAAACATTTTTTTAGAGCTTATTTATTTATTTTTAGAGAGGGGGGACGGGAGGGAGAAAGAGAGGGAGAGAAACATCAATGTGTGGTTGCTCTCATGCGCCCCCTGCTGGGGACCTGGCCTGCAACCCAGGCATGTGCCCTGACTGGGAATCAAACTGCGACCCTTTGGTTTGAAGGCTGGCGCTCAATCCACTGAGCCACACCAACCAGGGCACAGAGAAAACATTTAAATAAAATACAAAGGGTAACTATCTTCCAGTAGAGTTGACATCAACAGTTTATTCAAATAGAAATAAAATTACAAAAGAACAATCAAACAGACAAAAGGTATCACACAAAAAAGAAATTTAAACATCTTAATGTATTTCTATAATCATTTGTATACATATATGTGGCTCTTACATGCTCAATCTCCAAAGACTCTGTACTACCATATTGCTAAGCTAAATCTAGTGGTCAATTTTCCCATGTTATTCAACATTTTATCTGTCAAAAGGATTGAACACAATTGGCCACTCTCCGTCTCTTGATTCCCCTTCACTTGATTTAAGGAGTGTAATTTCCTGGTTTTACCTGTAACTCACTGGTTATCCATCTTTGTCTACTTGGTAGTTCCTACACCTCGCTCGGGTTTTTTAACAGTGGCGTGGCCAGGGCTCAGTCCCTGGGCCCCTGTCCTCTTCCGTCTGTACTTACTAGGCTCTCCTACCAAGACGCATGGCCGCAAATGCCCTCTGCAAACTGATAGCTCCGAAGCTCGCCTCTCCCCACGTTCATCTCCAGGTTCATACATTCAGCGAATTGATCAATATTAGATGCACAGTAAGCAACAAACTTGGCACCTGTACCACTAAACCTCTGCGCTTTTCCTCCCTGAGCGGCTCCTCTTACAGACTTCCCGATCTCATCCAATAAAAAATCAGCTTTTTCCAGTTGTTCAGGCCCAAATCCTCACAGTCGTCCCTGACTCTTCTTTCTTCCTTACCGTAAACGGTTTGTCAGCAAGTTCTACAGACTCTTCTTTCAGAACATACTCGAAACCTGGCTCTTTCTTACCATCTCCCAAGCTACAACTCTGAATGAGACATGTGGTATCACTGCTCTGCTCAAAACCCCTCCATGGCTTCCCAGCCCACAGAGAGCAAGCCTTAGCATTACCGACGAGATTACCCTCAGCTACCTCACTAACCACTGTCCCTAACAAGTTTCTTCCTCATATTCTACATGTGGTAGCATGTGTGTAAAATTATCCATGATTGTTTTCTTCTTTCCATCCATATTCCTTTACAATGTGACTTTCCAGACGCTTCCATCAAGAGGTGCTAACACAAGTCTATTCCCAGAACTTGAATTCGTATTCACCTCGAGACTTGCTCTATTCCATAGGATGCAGAAGCAATGATGATGGTGTGGCAGGTGTGCACAAGGCCTCCAGGCAGCCACAGCCCCTCTCTGTTCTCCTGGGACGCTCCCCGGTTGCCATGAGAACAGTGATGGGCAAGCCCGAGGCCGAGACTGAAAGACTCAGGATGAGAGAGAAAAGTCAGGGGGCCCAGCTCACCTTAGAGGTAGCCAACCTGCCAACAGGACAGCGAGTCCTGTCCACCTGCTGATGTCATCAGCAAGTGCCTACCTGACCTCCACGACTGACACCGGTGAGCCCACAGGACCCATCCAGCTGTCCCTCAGAACTGCAAACCCCACTAAAACGCTGCGGTTCAGAGCCACTAGGTGTCAGGTGGTTTGTTACTCGGCAAAAGCGAACTGCTACCCTTCTCAGGCCTGGAAGGCCCTGCCTCTGGACAGCTGAGCAGTTTGCTTCCTCACCTCGCGCAGGACTTAACTCGGAAAAGTCATGCTCTCAGTGAAGCGTCCCCTCACTTCAACTGCTCCCACTCCACAGCAAAACATGCGCCCTCTCCTCCTGCTCTACTGTCCTCCTTGGTCACTGGTAATGGACTTCCTAGTGTAATTATGTGTGACGTTATCTCTCGCTATGGAAGTTCAGCGAACTTGGGCATTCTGTTTCCTGCCACATGCCAAGGAATATATAATTATTTTTAAAAAGGTAAATACTGAAGAACACAGATTTGGTTCACTGAACTTATTTTTGTATTTGTAATTATGATTGTATCACAAATCACTTCAACACTGTTTTACTTACAGCAGAACCACCAAGGACAGTGTGGTTCAGACTGTGCAATGTGATGTGTCCAACACACCTCTGGCTTTGGTGGCCTTTGCCACCCGGATGCCAACTTGGATCCGTCCTATTAGTGGCATCAGATGCATCAGTGCAGCGTGTGACATGAACCCTTTCTCCCGCTCCGGAGAATGAATGCCACTTGGAAGGGACTCACTGCAAACGCCCTCCAGCTGGTGCTAGGACTCATAAGGCCACACTATCACGTGAACCTGTTCTTGCCACTGACCGGTACAATGCGGTCCAGTCACTAATAGCCCACTAATGGACAGCCCGGCAGGTCAAAGCCGAGTGCTCAGTGGAGGCCCCTAGTGGTAAGAGTTTTGCGTGAAGTAGAAAACATGAGAGCTGAGCACAGAACAGCACACCCTAAGCTCCTAGGCTTCGGTTGCCTTCCTGAGCACCATGCCTCGAGTCAGGAAAGTCTGTCTGTCTATAAACGTGTCTTAATTTTTTTAATAATAGAACCAAAGCTGAAGAGATTTTATCTTAAAGAGACAGATCAAGGAAATCTTGTAAAATGTTGTATGACTGCATTCTCAAAACAAAGCTGTGTATTTAAACTAATGAAACATTTTTACATTATTACAAATCAAAAAAAGTGTATTCTCTTACGGAAAGGTCACAAAGATTCAAGTTCAAGAACAGACATCCAGTCCACATTGTGTAACATAAACTTGTCTTGGCCAGATTTCACTGATAGTAATAATTTTTTAAAAAGCAAAACATATCTAAAAAAATGAATACCCCCTGAAAATCATGAATCATAAAAGTGGGCTTTAGAAGAGTTTACTTAGAAAAAAATATGATAATATGAAGTCAGGGGAAATATTCAGAATGTTTGATCAGCAGGCTTTTATGAAACTAAGGAAGCGCACACTATACTTTTTAAAAATCTGGGCAGAATGTTAAGTTTCTCAGACTGCACAAGAGGTATTTTTTTTTAATCGCTGATATGCATGCAGAAAACTATTTAGCTCCCTTTCACTGTCATGAAGAGAGTGAGGAATAAAAGAGTCTCCTAACAGGGGCATTTTACATCACAGTAAGTATTAAGGTAGGAAGGGGCATGCGGAGCAGCAGGCTGAAAAAGATTAATAAACCACACTGCGTGTCCTCGGGCAGGAGACTGGCACAGGCGGCCAGAGCGACGGTGTCCATGGGTATTCGCGGGCATTTTTTGGTTTTGTTGGTATTTGTATTTGCATTTGGCTCTCCCCACCTATGTTTGCAGAAACTACCAGTGTAGAAGTCTTAAGTGCCCATTGGAATTCTAAATCACAGTTTAGAAGTCAACATTTTTAACGCTCATGATTTTTTTTATTCTAGTTCCTTACAGTTGAAGATTAATGCCCTCTTGCCAATGTTCAAGGTCCCTTCCTCTGACTTCCTCTGGCTGTCTTCTACTTAAGATATATAATGCCCAGAGTTAAGCACGTAAGATATAACATATACACACATACACAGGTAATACATATACATATACTATATGTAAACACACGATGATTTTCTTGGGTAGTAAAATGTTTGCTGTTGCATTTTAAACACTCTTTTTGAGATAATTCAGCATGTTCCTGGCTACAGGGGCAGAAATGAAGTCTTCAAGAACTGCAGTCTCCAACGGCTCCCTGACCGCCAGCCCAGGACTGCACGTGACAGTCCAGAGCTCTTCTCGGTATAATTGCCGTTGGGCTATTTCCCACAAAATGTGCAAACTAGCTCTTGTTTAAATGGAATTCCAGCTGTCCCTCTTCTGTGCCCTAAAAACAGGAAGGCCATCGCTGGCTCAGGTACGATGTCATTATCAACTCAAATTTCAGGTCCTATGATGATGTGTCGACAAATCGTACTCCCTCTTGCTGTTGGAGCTATTCTGCTTACTCTTGGTCCAATCACACAAACCCAAAGTGCGATCACAAGAAAACCATGCAGGAGTATCCTGGTGGGTGTGTGTGTGCAAGCATGCACGGACATGCATTCACTTAAATGCATATGGAAATCAATCATACACATGCATATATATGGGGTGTGCATATATATGCAAATATATGTTCATACATATACACACAGATGGTATAGAGTGATTGCTCTCAATATTTACTTTTTAACATATCAATCAAATAATATATTGAATTTAAGCCAAAAATGCAGTGAAAAACATTACTCTTACAGCGTATTAACAAGTGCTACAACAATTCAATTTTTTTTAAATAAGTAAAATTAAAGGAGCCATGTGTTACTCAAAACTTTTGACAGATGACTCAGGCTTCTCTTAAAAATCTTCTGAAGGTCATTTACTTCTGAAGACCCCATCCGAAGTCAGGAAGGGGGAAGGGTTTTGTCACAAACCCACTGTACACAGCAGGCTGGCCGTAAAGAACAAAGCCTCTGATTAAATTTAGTTGTGAGCTGACTTTCTGCAGTGGCTGAAAGTGATCTCACACTGAAAATTTATTTTGGCTCCATGCGTGACCTGACAAACACAGCATCTACATACACACATCCCCCTGATACTCAAAATGATTCAGAGCTCCGCGTGGGTAGCTTTGAGATCTCTGATTTACAGCATTGGATAGCCAACAGGCCGGAATATATCACTAAACTAATCCAATCAATAAGTCAAGATAAATATGTCCTCAGAGTTTGTCATGTAGGATTCTTTAATATCAAGACCTTAGTATAAATTTTCTTTTAAATGTGCTAATCATTTTTACCTTCCATCATTTTGATTTAAAGATCCAATAATGTTGGGTTGCTTACAGACTTCAGTAATTTGATTTCATAAATACTTTTTAACAGAAACTGGCCAAAGCAGGGAGTAAACGTTGCTTAAGGCTAGGCTTATAAAAATCAAGCTAAACCAAAGACTTTTGGTTCTCCTTAAGCAAAGTGCATACTTTGAGGCGAGCAAAGGTGGTTTACAGCTGTTCGTGTGGAGGAAGACATACAGGTTTTATTACAATAGCTTTATTAACTCCAAAGAATGTTACAGTGGGACAGTGAACCCACCCTTGCCCACCCCTGCGTACGGTAAAGCTACTGAAAGTACATTTTTTGACTATGCCATTAAATGCTTGAACATTAGTTAAAATAAATCTAAGTCACTGAGAAAACTACAGTCGCAGGCAGACTGAAATCAACCGTCTCATATACTGGAGTTCATCAAGATCACAACGTATGTGTGGATACTTAACACTGACTTATTCCGCGATGGTTTTATATTTATTATCTTATCCCACAAACACCTCACACCATCGAGCAGGCTCTTCCAGAATTTTCATTACAATATGGCAAATGCAGGCTTTATACAGGAACCACTGCTACTATTTATACAACTTCCAGGGCTCAACTGACAATTCTGATTTTTTTTTTTTTTTTTGGTTCTAACTTAAAAAACTAACATTCCCCACCAAAGACGTACTCAAAAAAATAACAGATTCCAACTAAAAGGACAATTCTTAAGAACCACCCACCAATTGCACGGAATAAACAAACGGAACTACAGTGTACCATTAATGACCACTGCTCAGCACTGAACAGGGACAAAAACACCGATACGGTGACACGGATGAATCTCAACAGCATTCACTCGGTAAGTGAAAAAGTCAGGGTGGACCACAAACTGTGGGACTCCAGGGACATGACACTGGAGGAGGCTGCAGCGGCCAGAGTGTGGACGCTGGGGCCTGACTACCAAGGGACGGGAAGGAACCCTTTGGGTGATGCGTATGTTTTAACCTTGACTGTGGCGGTGGATAAAACGGTACAGCACTTCAACACTAATTGGACTGCAGGCTTCAAATGAATGCATTCTATTGTATGAAATTATATCTGAGCAAGCTGATTAGAAACCAAAAGGAACCAGAGAAGCCAACACTGCATTTCTTCAGTCCAAGCACAACATGCAAAGTGCGTCCTACCTTCCTAAGAAGTTGCACAATTAGCGCAAGCACAACGTTAGCTGTGACAAGGAGACTTACAGCTATTGCCTGAGACTGCATCACATGCAGACTAAACTCTTCCATCCTTCATCACACTACGGCTCTGAAAGGCCACCACCTGTCCTCCCAGCTTCTCCAGATCTTGTATAAGCAGCCCAAACAAGGGGTTTCCTCACGGAGACTTCTCTGACTACCTCAGGAGGGAGTGGCCTCCCCTCGAAATGTCAGAGATGAGGGAACGACAGCCCTAGGAAGTGAGACCACGTGCCAGGCGTCTCACGGCAATCATGTCACGGAGCCAGACTCTGAGCCCGGACCTCACTAACGAGTCCTGCACGCCCTTTCGCCACCCGACTCCCAATCTGGGGCAGCGGGAGGAGGGGGGCGGGGTTTAGTGGGGAGGCTACAGCCGCCTGCAGGGCAATGGACAGCAAAACTGTTACTCGTAGGCAGAACGGGGGACGAGCCATTGATTTCTTCGAGGGCGTATCAGAGTCCTGCTGCCAGATGCCTGCTGTAATTCTACAGATAAAGTCTTTCGAAGCTAGTTTTTAACAGCCAGCCTCCACCTTATTCAGTCATTTAAATTATATTTTGGAACTGGTTTGGGGGACATGGATAATTTTAGTGTTAGAGTTACAACAGGCATCCTCTCTTCCCACTTGATCACTCTGAAAAGTGGTATCAATTTACTAATGAGGAAGTTGGAAGGATATATAAAGCTAGAAAGTGCACAATTGTTACCAGGAGCAAATGAACAGGGAGGAACGAGAAAGCAAGAACGAACCTCGCTCTCTGTTCAAGCATCACGGGCTCTCCTCTCCCCACCCCCCCACCACCACTGCATGTTGAACTCAATGCCCATTTGTGTGAATCCAGGGAAATCCCGCTGGAGGCACAGCTTTTACGTTGAACAGAAAAGCGACTCCTGAAATTCCGAGCTAACTCGAACGACGTTTGTATAAAAATAATCTTCTGCCAAGCATCACATTTCAGAGGTTATGCTCATCAATCCCATCGAGAAAACGGACCTAAACACAACACTCACCCCCATTTCCAATTCGTTCCCTCTAATGATACCAAAATGCATAGCAATGGGTTAGACTATTACGCTGACGGGTTTGAGAGTCTCTGCAGCCCACAAAAATCACAATTAAAAAAAAAAAAGTTTCACAGTCAGCACTGCTGTTCATGTTGTTCTCCAAATAGCAATGAATTCAAAGACAAGGATCTTAGTTTCATGGTAAGAGGCTCATTCCAATAGAAATGAGAATGCAGTGACTTTCAAACAAAGTGGAACTTACCCTATACATGATTTCAGACAAAACATGTGTGATCTTTTTAGATATAAGATGCTGTGGATTATACATACTAATAAGATATAATTATCCAAATTTTGTCTACATCAAGATGCTTCCAACAGCTGATATTATAGCTTGGAAATCCCTGGCTAAAAAAGAAACTTAGTCTTTGTGACATTTCTGCTAAGGTACTGATGAAAAAAAAACACTAATTCAATAAATCTGCGGATGCTCATTAGTGTTCTAGATATTATGAGGAATGTAAGGAAAGTTAATTACGATCCCTGCCTCAAAGGAGTTCACCATGCAGAGATCAGAAACATCTACACATGGGTAAACCACAAGACAAAATGAGAAAGTAAATAACTATGAAGGATTACGCAAAGTTAAGGGACCAGAGACCACTAGAAATTTATAACCCAGTACAGAATGTAAGTCCTCACAGCTCTAAATCAAGGCAACACAAGCCTGACACTGTAATTTGCAGGTGTTATCACAGTGTAAGTGAGGTCGTGTCCCATCAGGCTGGAGGAGGAGGGAGTCCTGGGGGGCAGGCAGCACATCAGCCCCGCGCGGCCTCATGGAGAGGGCTGCGCGAGAAAGGCCAGCACGCGCCGCGCGAACCATCGGAGGGCCAGTGCGGCACCGGATCCGTGCGCACAGCAGGCAGCGCTGACGCATGCAGCTGAAGGTCGGCCCAAGGCCGGCCCGTGCCCAGGCAGGCAGGGGAAGGGCTCTGGGAGAAGGCAGACAGGAAACGGGGCATGGCCTAAAAACAAGTGAGAGTGGGCCCTGACTCTCAAGGTGATGAGTCAGATTTTACCCAGGACACGAGGGATGAGCCGTCCTAGTTCTGGATTAACTGCCCACCCTCGGGCCTCCCTGTGGCACAGGGCCTGCCATGCTGAACTAGAATCTTCTCCGTATGCGCTCTACAGTCTAGCATACTGAAGACTAATTTCCTCTTTACTTCTGTTACACGGTAAGTTTCTTGAGAGTAGGAACTGTATATTTTATGTAGTAACTATCAAAATGTTTAACTACAGAAAGGATTCAGTGAATGAACGAAAGACAAGTTAAATGCTACATTCTTACTTCTGCTACTGCATTATTCTAAAGACATCCTGTCTCATACCGCAGCTCTCTTTTTAATTTTTTAAAAAAATTTTGGTCAGTTAACCTTAACTTTCTAATACATTATGGTTTACAAATGTTTACCTATCTTTAAAGGCATTATTTTCAAAAAAGGATGATCAATATAAACAACTTCTCCCAGATGGCCAACCTACTCGGCAGCGCCCTCGCTTTGGTGAGTCTGCTTTGCTTCGGAACAACTCTTACTCTCTAACCCTTGAGTCCCTCACTTGCTCCACCCCTCACCGTCACCGGTGTGGCCGCAATTCTCCTGTGAGAAACTATACCAGGCTTTCTTAATCCTTTTTCAGGTTTGGAAAGATATGAATTCTACACCCTCCTCCCTCCAAAAAGGCCCATATGCTCAAAATTCAACATACTATGATTTTATTTTATAAAGTCCCAAAACAGGCGAAACTAATCTAACGCTGGCGGTGTCAGGGGAGAGGTCGACGGAGGGAGCAGGAGGGGCTGGCGCCGCTGCTAATATTCCATGTGCCGATCTCAGGGCCGGTGGCAATGGAGTGCTCCCTTCCGAGACAAGGCACTGATCTGTGTAACATCGGACGCTGTGCACTGCTGCATACGTTTGCTCATTCTCAGCCTTCCCCGTGGTGGAAAAGGTGGGTAGCACCACCAAAGGTGACCACATTCAGGTCCTGGGTGGCGCGTCACAGAGCAGAAGCGGTTCTTCTTCTTGAGCCCCGGTTCCCAGGCCAGAGGCAGGCAGAGGGGCAGGGTCGGGGAGCAGTGGCGGCTGCAGGGGGAGGGGCTTAACGCCCCCAGAATCATCGTTATTTACAAGGCGCATGCAAGTAATAATCTTTCATTGTTCTTTGATGTGCACAATTTTCACTTTCCTGAACTACGTGAGTATCAATAAAATCATCACTAGAAAAACAAAACAAACCTCCAATGCCTATTGGTGATGAGCAAGAAAAAAAAAAAAACTGCTCCATAAAATTTCCTTAGAGAATCTCACCCTGCTTCTCTTGTATTTTTTTTCCCCATCTGCACAGCTTGTGATTGTTCTGACAAAGTGGGGCCGGGCCATGCTGACCATCCCAGTTCGACCAGCGGTGGGTTTCGCCGACTTGGGAGACTCGGGAGGCAGATGTTAGGGGGCAGCACGGGACTTCTCTATCACCAGAATGTACGCGTGAGACTTCGGGCAGCGGCAGGTGGGAGCTGTGGATACTGGCCAATACATCTGGTACCCCACCTTACTGCCCCGCAGAGACATCTGGGGTCAGGAAAACAGTCAATTAAGAATCCTAGAATACACTACAAAGACCGAATCTCCCTCAAATGTCTTCCTCTTTAATGCCATGTCCGCAGCCCACGCCAGGATCCGCTTGTCACTGGCGATGTCCGTTCCGTTTTCCTGACTGGTCTCACCCTGCCTCAGTCTGACGTAAGGACCGAACACACACCCGAACCAGGACCTATCAGCTCTCGGAGCAGAGGCCCTCTGCTTATCCAAAATATGGGGTGACTAATCAGAGTCACTCAAAACCGTACGGGAAGACAAGACAGAGTGATTGCCGTCAAATATTCACTTACGAACAAATATTTATGGATCGTCTAATACCCCCGGGCACTTCCCAGGCCTAAGGGAGATTACATCCACTCTCACAAGAAAAAGTCGTCGTGTTTCCGTCCGTCCTCAGGACGGAACCAACAGGGACAGTCAGCCCAAGTCTTCGTTACTTACTAAGAAATAACAGGTGATTTTTATTTTTCTCTTGTTCCTCCCAACTCACTAACATATTCAAATCACCATAGCATTGTTTTCACAAAAGAAAGCAACATTTAGGCCTTCTTCACGCAAAAAGAACCCCAAACGAAGAGAGAGAGGCTGTTTTCAGGGCTGAAACGGAGATAAACATGCACGACAGGCGGAGTGGGGGCGGCACGCAGCGGGGGGGTCGGACCTCGGGCCGCGCTGACTGTCGCCTCAGCTCCGTCCCTCGGTTACCGCCTGTACCAGCCCTCCTTCCATTCCACATGTGCGGGCATCTCGCTTTGTCTTCCGCTGGAGCTGATTTTCAAAACACTCGTGCGTTACTGCGCAACTACAAGTATTACACTGTAGATGTGGACACAACAGGTAAACCAGTAAGAACCAACAAAGCAGGGGAATTATAATTATAATTCCACAAATTATACTTGGCTTTTTAAAACTCATGAATATTGTCTTCCTTTTTCATCGTGAAGCCCTTCTGTTAAAAAATACAATTAACAGGAATCATGTTTAGTCACCTGTATCCAATTAGTTTCTCAAGGGAGGGTCTGGGTTTAATAAGATTTATTGCAAAGGCTTAATTCCCACGTGGGCCAGTTAGCCTCACTCAACTCCCTATTAGAGACTCAGAAACTCAGGCCTTATTCAGGACAGCCACTCCTTAAGTATCAGAGAGGGAATCAAGGCAAAGACGTTATTACAACTAGAAAGTCAACCAGAAGTATATTGTCTTACTGAACATCTTCACATATGAGCAACCGGTTATTAGATAAATCTTCTGGGAAGACTTCGTAAGATTACTTACGCATGCGCTAAGACCTGTCAGAAATGATTATTTTGGAACGTGGCGAACCTAGTGGTGCTCGCTCCCCCGATCCGGTCGTCCATTTTGCTTTTCCCTGCGAATTAGCGCTGTGTGTTCTCCCTCTCACTCACGTCCAGCCCAGCGCAACAAGACTAACCAGTGCAGAAATGCTGTTTTCCCCAAGCATGCAAGATGTCCTTGTGATCAAGGGGCAGGTGGGAAGCGCTGCGTCACATCCCTCCACGGCTCGTTTGGAAAATTACGTTCATGAGCTACACCTACCATCAGAGAAACAGTGCTCAGGCCTAGATCACCTGCCAGCAAGCAAGCTTCAGCCAGGAACGACCACCCCCCAGTCCATCAGCTCCTCGTGGGCACTACGCTGGGCCCTGAATTAACTGGCCTGGGCACTTTTTACAGCATGTACTTGAGTATTTTCTCACACACTGTCCGTGTCAGGTCTTACTGAATACAGTCAGAGGAATCCACTCCGTTAAAAACTAAAGACGCACAAAACGTCACAAATCTAAATCATTTTCTAGGCGGCTACTATGGCTACATTCTTTGATAAAGCACTCACCCCTGGATGTTAGCATGCCCAGGCTCTCAGACACAGGCCATCCTCCTGTAAGCAGCCAGCTACTTTCAAAAAGCAGTTCCAACTTCAGAAACCCAACATTAAAAAACCTGATGCCATCAAGATGTATTTTACATCATTTCAAAATACACATACTTAATTCACACTTACGTTACACTGCATCATAATATTTTCATTTTATTTTTTTGCAGCATGGAGATAATTTCTCAAACTTGAAACATTTCACATTTAATAACATATGATAGAAGTGAAACTAAATTTCATAGCTAGTCTACTTATATAAACTATAAATTCTTGTATTTGCCAAGAGGTTCGCCTATAAACATATTGCCAATGAGCTAGATTTAAATTTTGCTTTCATCAATGTATCCTTTTTTTTCTAAAAATAGCTCACCACACAAAGATCAGGAAACCCAGGCAGCACACATAACAAATCCTTAAGAAATAAATTATTCATCTTCTAAATATGTGTGTGTATAATTCAGAAGTAACTAAGAGGAAATCATACTGAGCTTTGCTTGACACTAAATATAAAAATCTCGCATTTTCTACAACAGAACTTGTGTTCTGCGTGCAGGAGGAGACCCGCTCCATCCATTTAAATTGCATCGCAACTCCAGTTGCCACAGGAAGTTCTAGTGTTTGAAAGCTTCACAAATATCTTTGATAATGCTGCTTACTGAGATTTGGAAGTAGCAGAATGGGTTTGTGTTTTTTTTTTTTTTTTTTTAAATAAGAATATGATGGTTTAGTTTTACTAACAGACACCATCAAAGCAATCACACAACATGGCGAAGCGCCCGCCTCTCACCGTCTCCCTGGGATTCTGAAGGAAGGTGAACAGTCACCACTCACTGGGAGACAGCAGAACCAAGGGCAGGGCAGACGTCGAGGTGTCGCGGACCTGGCTGGGGGACAGCTTACCTTTCTCGCTCTCCGTCCGTGATGTCATACAAGCGGTTGGCACCTCCATCAGCACAGGCTCTCAGAAGAGCTTCACGCAGGGGAAAAAAATAAGGGAAGAAAATGAAGAGCACGTGACTACAGGAAGCTGAGAGCAACAGCTTCCCAATGTTAAGCGCTAAAGAGCAGGCACGCGGACAGAGTCACACCTCCCTCTCCCTGCTCGGATCACTTCACACCCAGCCAGCGCGGCTGCTGGTACCAAAGCGCTTGCACGTGGCACGGACGCACGGACGGAGCCAGCACACGCGGCGCCTCCCCCTCCTGCCGCCTCTTCTTTTCATTAGTCGGAACGTGCTGTCCTCAGCATCCCTGGGAGCCCGTTTTTCCTTCTCTCGGACGAAGGGAGACCACACACTCAGTAACAGTCATAACTCTGTCCCCCTTTTTTAACGTTTAAGGAACGTTCCATTTAGGGCTGGTACTCTGGGTTTCTAGATTTTATGGTGATATACAAGGCTTCTTTTAAAGATAAATCATAAGCACAACATCGTAAGTTTACTTGAAAATGTTAAGTAACTAATAATCCATACACTGTGCGAACGCTGTACAAACTGTGAAGGAGGTCCAAGCCTGAGTGAAACTGGCCAAGCACTAAGATATTCCAGCAGCTCTGGCTGGGGCTTCCCTCTGCGGCTTTCCAGAGTGGTCTCCCCGCTGCCACTCTAGCTAGCGTGTGATGTCGCTGGGTCGGTATTAGATATTGATATTGGTAGCAGGTATTAGTTACTGCTCTAAGTCCTGCTGATGCTCCTTGAAATTCTCTTAATCTACAGGCTGCTGTATGTGTTGTTGTTACTTCTCCAATTTCTCATTTTCTTAGAAATGTTTGTTTCTTGGCCTCCCTGGCCTCTCCCATCCTTTCTATAACACCCTTTATGTACCTAACGGCTTAAGATCGAACCTCATCTTTTATTCCGGGTGGTGAGAGAACACGCAGAGGTGTCTGAGGTTCTACCATCCTCACCCCAACAGACCAGAGCCTTGCCTCCTGCTCCCACACAGCTGGTAAAACAAGAGTTACCGCGTCACACAGACCAGTGAGGACCTTGGGCCCCAGCACCTTCAGAGGAAACAAACTCTTCTTCTCCACTACTTCTTCACTCTATGGCACTGAGGAAATCCCCTTACCTTTTTGCAAATTTCACTGTATATTTAAAAGAGCATTTACAACATCTACCTCCAAATTTCCAGGTATTTAATAACAGGTAGGCTATTGTAAAGGATTCCAATCGACCATATTGGCAGAAACAAAAGTCCCACTGTATTTTCCTCTAATCTACACATGAACTCTTTTCTTTGATCTGTATCAGAAACAAAATAGAGGGCAAGTGGCCAAAAAAAAATATTCCTTTTGTGCTTCAGCTTTTTCGTTTGTAAGTGAGGATTACATCAATTCTGACATAGACTATTAGGCAATTAATGACGTAATAGATATATACAGTGCTCCTCACAATTCTGGAACACAGTAAGCACCTGATAAACAAGAGTCCTGACACATGGTCCCCAGAGGGGTGGAGGGCACGGGAGGGCAGAGTGAAGGGGTGAGAAGTACAGATGGGCAGTTACAGAACAGTCATGGGGATGTAAAGTCCAGCACAGTGAATACAGTCAGTCATATTGTACTAATTAGGTAGGGGCCAGGTAGGTACTGGAAATTTCAAGGTAAAGTATATGATAGTCTAACCACCATGCTATATACCTGAAACTAATGCAAAATAGTATTGAATGTCAACTGTAACCAAAAACAAATAAAAAGTTACAGCACTTTGATGTGGTTCTAAATGCATGTAAGGGAAACTTTGATGATCACGTTACATAAAGGGCAGGGTAACAGGATATAAAGGGAGGTAAAAAGGAAAACAAAAATAAATAAATACAAGTCCTCTTCCTCCATTTTTGTTAGAATTAAAATGCAGCCTAGCCCTGCCTGTGTGGCTCAGTTGGTTGGAGGGTTGTCTTGTACACCAAAAGGTTGTGGGTTCGATTTCTGGTCAGAGCACATGCCTAGGTTGTGGGTTCAATTCCCAGTTGGGGCATGTATGGGAGGTAACCAATCAATGTTTCTCGCTCTCTTCTTTCTATCTCTCTGTCTGAAATCAATAAGCACATCCTCAGGTGAGGATTAGAACAAAAGTACAGTCTACAAAGGCCTGTGTTGCTAGAAAAGCAAAGCCCGGTATCTAAGACGGACATCTCATTTTGCCAGTCACCAACAATACTCAGCTCCTTATAAGCAAAGGCACCCAAAATTCAAACCAAGCCACAAAATCGACTGCATAAGATTAGAATGTTCTGCACATTTTAAACAATAACAAAACCTAAAAGTTCAAAATCATCAAAATCTAAGATGGCAAGATCATCTCATGTATAGAATAGAGCTTAGAAACAGATGGTAAACTACTAATAATTGCCCTCAGACTGTACAAAATGATTCTCTGTAACCAAAATTAACAAGTACATGGGATCCTTTTATGTAAAAAGTGATTCACTGAAGCAACATGAAAATCTAAGAAACAGATTTCAATGGCAAAGATTATGAAACAGAGTAACTTGTCCATTTTTCACAGTATATTATTTTGCCAAGATCAGGTGAATTCGACATTTATACCAATTCTGTGCCAGGCTTTATCTCAAATAGAAAGATGAAAAACAAACAGCTCTGGCCCTCCAGGCTCACGTTAGAGCAGAAAAAGGAGCAAGCGACAAGCAAACACATGCTCAGTGCACCGTGGACTCTAACCAATGCTGGGACGAAAGCAGCAAGACGCAGCGGCAGGAGGAGGAGAGGAGAGGAGGGAGGAACCTCGGTGGGCGACTCCGGGAAACTGCTTATTAATAAATCTGGCTCAGCCAAGACCAGGGTTACTTTTACAATCCAAAACCTTTTCCAGTTCCTGTTATTTCTCATTGCTAGATTTAAATGGATAGCTTAGAGGAGCGGATGAAAAGAGAGATAACTAAGTCACAGAAGGTAAATTTGTCCACACTTACTCCTGGCTTAAATCTGAAGAGAGCCCAAGTAACCACTGTGAGATCCCCTCTCCCCCTGGATGCTGGATTGCAACCCACCCGAAAGGAACAAGTTCCAGTCTGCCCCTAAGACTATTTTGTAAAAAAACTTGATTAAAAGTGATGCGTTCTAACACATTTAAAATTTCATTAAGAAAGTGTTTTAACTAGCTCAAAATATTTTCCACATGCATACGTAAATAAAGCTGCATTTGAAAAATAGAAATCTTCAAGCACATCATAAATAATGTTGGCATAAATTTGCTGATATCATTTTGAAAAATGAAGAACAAAATATCACTGTTAATGAAAGTGCCCAGCTAAAAGAACCAGAAGTAGATGACACTCTTTAATAAGATATTTTTGGTAAATCTTAATGAATCAGCCTCAAAAATATGCTCACTCCATCATCATTTAAATTGTTCTAAGCTTTAATGAGCAGAAGTTACTGCAGGAGTTATCTTTTAATGTAAAAACTTCCTTGGCTTATTCAGCAAAATCTCTGCAGATCTGTCACATACTATAATTTCAATGGTTGAGAGATCATTTACTATGTATCAGGTTGATAAACAGCTGAACACTAAAATGTGTTGAAATCTCTAAGCTAACAATCTTTTTTTTTTTTTTTTGGCCTGACATAATGTAAGTTAATGTTACCTACACAATGAAGAGTTTCAATCACAATAGAGGTTAACTGGCTATTTTATTAATTCCCACTGAAAAAGCTGGACAAATATAATCTGACTTTCTGCAGAGTAGACCATTAAATTAGTTCCAAGCATTAAGGTATAAGAAAAAATGAAGTAAAATTAAAGAAATATTTTTCAGTTTCTGTTATAACTGAAAGAACACCAGGTATAGAAGATTTCAATTCTAGTCCAGATCAAGTACTTATTAGTCCTATGACTTTGAGGCAATTCCAAGGGTGCCGATTCCAATGCAAAATGAAGATTATCATGCATACTTTACCAAATTCACAAAATTTTTCAGAGCCTGGAGAGCATGTGCAAACAAATTTTATAACATCCTACTGATGAGGCTACAACTTGGAGGATCAGTTTGGCAGATATATATATATATATATATATATATATATATATATATATATATATATATATATAAACTTACATGTGCATGCCCTTTGACCCAGAAATTCTATGAAAAACTAGCAGCAAACTTAAATGGGCACCAATTGAATATTGGTAAAATATATTCTAGCCTTATTATGGAACCATAAACAAGACCAGCTCATCTATTATGTTCATGTTATCTCTTTCATAACTTAAAATTTTAAGCAAGTCTTGGTCAAATCTTCCTTGTAGTAGCAACTCAAATGGATAGGAGTAACTTTACCAAGGTAACTTTGTAAAGGTTTATCAAGTAAATATATTGATCAATGGTAAAAGCACAAAAAAAACAAAAACACCCCACATAAGATACCATCATCTGTATATAAAATGATAGTGGTATTGATTTTTACTCATAAAATTTAAGCAGAAAACTGGTTACAGTGGCACTTCTGCAGAAGACGACAGGGCTGGAACAAAGATCTGTTTTTCTGCACAACTAGTTTTCTTTCAGGGAACCCCACTACTCTTGCATCTCAGCCTACACATGGCATTGAACCCACACCTAATGGCTCAATCCAGGCCATGACAATGCCCTGCCCAGAGTGACTGATGCAGAGACAGAGATGTGGTCCAACCACAGATAATGAGACCTACAGACTTTCCAGAGCCCCTTTCCACTGCCCTGCAACCTGACAGTGGAAGCCTGGGTCTGGGACCAATCGCACTGACCCAGAGATGAAGGCCACACAGGAAGGCGGAGCCGGGAGACCAAGCACTGCTTGAGTCCCCACAGCAGAGCGGTAGCCAGGCACCAGCCTCGGGAACATCTTCTCCAAAGACCATCTTTCTCCAAGCCGTGCTGCACTGAGCCCTTAGGAAGGGCTGGATGTTGTTGTAGATGGTTTGCCTATTATTTTATACAGTATCATCAGGAAAGCCTGAGTATGAGCCAAAGCAGTCAGTTCATGGACATGGTTAACAGACGGACTAGCAGGCTGCCCCTATTATTTCATGTAGACAAACCTTCGTGGAAAGCCTTGCAGGGAAACACAGGCTGAGAGACACTGCAAGAGCTTTGCTCTGCAGCATGGCAGAACTCATAGGAGTTGCCTAGAGAACTCCTGCCTAGAGAACTCCTAGCTTCAGATGAAAAGGTTTATTGATACTCTATTCAGGTGCAATTATAAAGAAGCTCACATTGTTTGTGATACCTCCCCCCCCCCCACAGTGAGTGGGATGAGTACAGAATTATTCTTATTCAAAATAGAAGTTAGTGGTGTTGATGTCGCGTGTCTGCACGCTCACACTCAGTGCTGTCCCGGTCCCGGTGACCTGGCTGACACCACATGAGGGACATTTGTGTGACCTTCAGATGAGTGTCGCTGTGTAAATTCTACTGTCCTTTCTCCTCCTCCCTAGTTTTGTGCTACAGAGAAAGTATGAAATTCACTCATTCTTGATACTATTTATGAAGTCTACAAGAAGTACCTCTTTAACACTGAGTGACCCCAAATACCTCATTACTAAAAAACCTTAAAAACAGCCAGACTTCAAGCTGTCTGCTTATCCTAAAGCAGCATAGGAAAATTCTAAAAGATGAGTAAAGCTCACTGTGTAAAAACTGCAACTAGCTAAGCTGCACACAGACACACGGGCTTGTATGTGAGGGTAGCACATGCATGCTTGTCCAAACGCCAGTTGTCAGAACACCTGGGGCTGAGTGCATTCTCACCATCACATTTTTACTAAAGACTGCGGCACTTCAGGGACAAGGCGGCACCTGTGCACATTCTCAGTCTACCTGGAGTAAGAAAACAACAGACCCGCGCTGGTGTTGCTGAATCTCGGCCCTGTTCACAGTTCGCGCCTGTGTTGTGTCAGGCTGTGCAGTACCTTGTCTGATGTTTGGCAGCATCCTCGGCCTTACCCACTAGATGTCCAGAGCACCCCTGTGTTGCTACCACCAAAAACATCCATAGACAATGCCACACATCCCCTCCTGGGCAAAATCACCCCCAGTCAAGAACCAGTGCCCTAACTGGAGGACCACTTACACCCCAACAGTCTGTCCAGAGTTACAATATGCAGCTGCAAGGTCATCTTGCTTGTGGCTATTCTCTAAACTTCCCATTTAAAAGCAGCACTATCACCCAGAAACGACTTCTACCGAGCTACCAAAGTCAGGTGAATTAACAAATCAACTTATGTCCTAGATAACTGCCTTCATGTCCATCCCAGACCAGACACAAAACCACCATGTACTCCTTGATTTAGGATTCTGACTCATCAGCAAGGCTTCACATACAGTGAGCACGTGTGTTGGACAGACGTCTGTAATACTCTGGTTAACCTTCCAGCATGACCCCACTCCCTACCTGTGTTTCCTGCTCATCTGAGACCCTGTTACCAAGCTATTGCCACCAGTCACAGCAGCCAAAGTCAGGTCCTCCTGACCGTCTCCTGGGGTCTGGTGGGCAGCTCATAACGTCTCCCACGTCAGACGAGAAACCCCCATCACTCTGGTACCACTTTAGACAGTGAGCCTGAAAAGAGACAGCTTCCATTAGCTCAGTTCACTTCGTAGTGTAAGAACACGGGTAAAGTGGCCGGGGCAGAACAGTGAGATGTGGCGGATCTCTACGAATAAGCAAAAAGAATGAGACACCTAGAACCTCCTAGAACCGCCAAGAGTTGGAACAGAAGTAAAGCGCAACAATGGTGGCTGGTCCCCTTGGCAAAAACAAAAGCTTTATTATTATTTTTTTAAATCATTTTGTTGATGCAAATAAATTACACAACAGAAGAACACAAAGATCTGGAACAGATTTCCCTCCTTTTCCTATTTCTTTGGCACAAGAATCCCTTTTCCTCTCCTTTCACTTTATGGATTAGTGGTAATAGATCTCAGAACTTAATATGCAGGGCACATTTCCAATGAGGGATTTATTGTTGCATATATAAAAAATGCAAATGTACCAAAATCAGATTGTTTGTTACACAAAAAAGTGACTGATTTCTTATTTTGTAGAGATAGAACACCTAATCTGATCATCTTCTACCTCCCCCAGCACCTTTGGAGTCTTCATAGAAATATTTTAACACAATTTACTAAGTGAGCATTTCCAGTAACACGTTTATTCATTTAGCTAAACAATAATCACTAAATGCAAATAGTAATAATAGCTTAAGTAATTCATCAATTCGGTCTTACTATGAAATAATTAGAAATTGAAAACAATCACAAATTTTTACTGCTAACTAATGTAAGAGTTTCACATGATAATCTTAGAACTTGACTGTGCTCAGTTGGAAAACCAACTGAGCACAAATAATAAGCTAATTCTTCTTCCTGCTTAGGGGAAAAGCGGGGGGGGGGGGGGGGGGTTGCTGTCCAAAGGGTTTGAGCAGAAAGAAGGGGAGAAAAATTAGGGATAATATTTCTAGAAAAAAGATGGAAGAAGAATCACTGGATTTATGTTAAGAGCAAGGCGTGAAAAATTCGTACCAGGCCTTCTTCAGGGCCAGAGCTCCAACTGTGTGCGACAAAGCACAATGAAAGAGCAAAGTGCCTCAGAAGGTGAACAAATGCCTTATTAATTACCACCTGTCCGTCACAGGGCATTCTTAGGGGTAAATTAATCTTAGCCTTTAAAACATAATTCAGTAAGGCATTAAAAAGCTCATTTTTAAAAATAATTAAAAGGCGGCCAGCTGCTCTGGAGTCAAGTCAGATGATGAAATGGCTGGAAGAGAGAAGCCGAGGGGAGTCAGAGGCCCCACGGAGCCGGCACGGGACACAGCAGAGTCCCGTGTGAAGGGCAGCATCGAGGGGGGTAGGGCTGAGTGGTCCACCTTTAACTTCCGTGTTAAAGGTCATTCCTCCTTTTCTGAGAGCAGGTTGTGGGGAGACAAGAATAGAAGAGCTTAGTCAGGAGGCTATCGCAGAGTCCAGGGAGGACGGTGGTTTGTGGCGTGTAAGGCAGGGAAATGCACGTGTATTTCAAGACCTGTCTGGGAGGAAGACACCTGGGTTGGTAAGACCCTGGGGGTGGGGGGTGAGAGGCAATCATAGATGACCCTCAGGGTCCTGTCTGGAGCAACGAGCAAACGCTGGTACCGGTTACAACTGTTCCGTGTCATGGTGGAGCCAGGATTAGAACCTAGGTCCGCCTGGGAATAAAGCCCATGTTTTTCTTGTGACACAGAAAGCGTCCGCTGTGCATCTGAGATGCTCAGTAAAGCAAACTGAAGTATGAGGGTGGAACAGCAAAGGCTCGGAATCTGAAACGCCTACTTCACCGGTCACAATCGCACACATGGCTTCTCCAGGGCAACAGGACACATGGTAAGGGCCAGAGATGTTCGTCTCTGGGAACCTAACAGCCCATCCAGAGGGCTAACTTCAGGGCTTTCTAGAAGAAGACGGAGAACGGGCGGAAGAGATCCCGAGGGAACTTGTAAATATTACAGTCACTTTTACTGACTTGAGCACCCCAGAGAAAACACAGTCTGCCTCCAGTCTCCATCGGGGGACACCATGCAGAAATTTAAACAGAGCAAGTCATGTGCGAAAGCAGCTGGAACATGAGAGAATGACTCACGGAGACTGGAGTAACAGAGGGGTGAAGGCGCAGAAGAGAGGACAGAAGGTGCCGGAAGCAGACAACACTGGAAAGGGCTTGGCGGTGGGACGAGCAGGAAAGTCTCCCCCCGATGAGCTCTGGACTCCAGTCACAGGGAGGTGCCAGCCCTGGAGCTCTCTGTGAAGCCCCCTGAAAAGGTGCTGGAGAAAGCCGGCCAAGAAGGGTGCCCCTCTGGCAGTAATCTGTTGAGACACCACCTGATGGGGGTGCCGGGGGAAGCCAACCAAAAGGGAAGGTGACAGGTACGACTGACCCCAGGCACTGCAGAAAACGGGGTGCTGCAAGGCACCTGCCGTGAGAAAGACGGGACGGGCAGAGAAGCCCGGCCGTCCAGCAGTGCCCTTCCCCTGCCCTCTGCTGACACCACAGGGTGTCCTGCTCACTGCAGGGGAGAAACGCTTGGAAGGGCGGGCTCCATCACAACCACAGAGCAGGTGGGGTCCTGGAGGCCTGAGGCGGAGCTGGCAGGCAATAAGCCAGTAACTTTGAGAAAGTTATCTGACAGTGCATGTTCATTCAGTTGGTCATTGCCCAGCTGTTTCGATACCCTGAGAAATCTAAAGGAGCCCCTTCCTGCTTCCCCTTCCGGTGTCTCGCGGTCTCCTGGTTGTCCTCCAGCCCAGTGCCACCTGGCGCAACGCCCTTCCGTAAGTGCTGGTTGCCCTGAACCGAGATGCACCACAGCCAAGCCACCTTTAAAAGAAGCAGGCTACTCTAGATTTTAAGTCACGATTTAGCTTAACTCACGAGGGTACACAAGGTCCTATGGGACACTGAATTTATTAGTTATTTTCCCGTAGGGGATTAAAATCCTAGCCTGAAATATACAGAACAAAGTAAATTCAGTTATAAAATGTACTTTTGTACTTGTGTACATCAGAGGGCACTTCTCCACCTGTGCGCCTTTTGCAACAAAGGACTGAAATAATTCACGTGAAGTGTTCCGCTAAAGAAAAATATCTCATGTTTTTAATCCTAAATTTTTCCTTTCAAAAAATATATAGACCCGAAGGAAATCCTCTGAATGTATAAAACATAAAATTTAGAACCATACATCAAAGAACAAGATAACACTTCTGTGACCTCCATCTAGAATTGCCAGTTTTTATCATTTACCACTTTGTGTTATGAAAAAAATTACGTAAGATTATACTCCCTAGACCCTAGATCTTGCTCTCCTGACCGACCAAACTGCAGCTGGTTTTATTCTTACAGTTTTTTAACTTCTACATGGTATGAGTTTGGATCAATGAACACTACATAACACTGTGCAATGTGTTTTTAATTTTTTTAAAAAGTGTTCCAAAGTTCACTTTTATTACTAAACATTATGTTTTTGAGGAGAAACAGTAATCTAATTCACCAGATTCATTTAACTCCTGTAGAGAGTCAATGAATATGTCAAAAATATCTGATCTCCCATTAATACACATTTAGCTGGTTGGTATGTTCTTACTATTTTAAAAAATGCTGCAATTATCACTTACATGCCTCCTTGTGCACAAAGAAAACCTTACCTCAACGGTATATGTCTAAGTGGATAATCACTGGGTCTTGGAATATGCACATTATTATTTACAGATTATATTGATTCACACAACTTTATCAATTTTATTTGTTCATCAGCAAACTAAAGCAGACACACTGACCTCTATTTGTTGTAAGGAGGAGCCCACAGGATTGATTATAAATTTAATACAACTACTGAGGTGGCAACGGCTTAGTCTCTCAGTAAAAGTGAAAGGTGCTGACTGACCAGCGCTGTGAATCAGGGACACCAGGTGGAAAGTATACCCAGGATGGAGACCGGCCACCCTCCTTATTTCCGCTCCCTTCTGTCCTCTGCAATAAATCCTCGGCAACTTATCTCTTCACAGCATGCCCCGACTGCCTTCTACATTAGTCAATGTGCCTAGTTCTCTTCATAGGAGGCACTGATGTTATTAGTGATCAGCACCCATCTGTGTATAAGCTTCCCAGTGTGTTTTTTCCACTCATTCAGTCGTTTGTAGGCACACACTGAATGAGCACCAACTGCAGCCAGAAATACAGCAACATGCAGGCACGGCTCCGCTCTCCAGGGGGCCACAGTCTAGAGCCAAGCAGTGTGGAGCACCATGAACGTGGTGGATTATACAGTGTGGTGCACCATGCAGTGCGGTGCACCATGAACGTGGTGGATTATGCAGTGCGGTGCACCATGAACGTGGTGGATTATGCAGTGCGGTGCACCATGAACGTGGTGGATTATACAGTGTGGTGCACCATGCAGTGTGGTGCACCATGAACGTGGTGGATTATGCAGTGCGGTGTACCATGAACGTGGTGGATTATGCAGTGTGGTGCACCATGAACGTGGTGGATTATACAGTGTGGTGCACCATGCAGTGTGGTGCACCATGAACGTGGTGGATTATGCAGTGCGGTGTACCATGAACGTGGTGGATTATACAGTGTGGTGCACCATGCAGTGTGGTACACCATGAACGTGGTGGATTATGCGGTACGGTGCACCATGCGTTGTGGTATATTATACAGCGTGGGTACCAGGCAGTGTGGGGCGCTGTGCAGTGTGGCGTATTGTACAGTGTGGTGCGCCACGCCGTGTAGCATATTGTACCGTGTGGTGCGCCACACCGTGTGGCGTATTGTACCGTGTGGTGCACCACGAAGCGTGGCAGCCTCTAGCCACTGTGGCACTGAGCAGCTGAGATGTGCTGTAAGCATAACATAAACGCTGGATGTTTTTAGACTTAGTACAAAAAGAACATTAAATTTATCGTTAATAATTTTTACCCTGGTTGTATGTTAAAGTGATATTATTCTGAATATCATGGCCTAAATAAGACAGTGTTACAATCTCTCCTGTCTCCCTTTACTTTTTAATGCAGCTATAAGAAAATTTTAGCGCATATCTGTGGCTCACATCGCACCTACTTTACCCAGCCCTGGTCCAGACGGTGGGAGACATGTACAGCAACGCAGCGAGATGACTCCTGAGTGAGCGGCTAATCGCGAAGCTCACGGGAGCGCGGGAAAGGACAGAGTCGGCTCAGCAAACCACAGGAGCTGAGACCACGAACAGTAAAAACTATGTTTTTATATCACTTTAAAAGCATGAGTTTGCTGAGTGGAAAAGGAAGCCAAGAAGGGAATCATGCAAGACAGAAGGCCAGAGGCGGGCAGGAGCGCCAGCGCCCCAGGTCCGCCGAGGCTGGGCTGGATCACTCACACCATCCCTGGTAACCGGGGCAAGATCGGCCGTTTGATTCAGAGCAACGACAACAATCATTTTTTTCATGTTATCCCTTCTTGAGCAACATTAGACAGCTGAGAAGAAACCCCAGGCACGCAGAAAACAGATGTGACTTACTATCTACCTCAGCGCTTACCACCTACCCCCACCTCTCAGCATCGCCACATCTGAAAACAAGCAGCTGTGCCGGGCACGCCCCTGATAAGGGGCCCCAGTGCCCAGAACGAAGCCTCTCTCGTCTATTACACCTACGGACCTGCTACATCTCGAAGGAAGAAGCCACCAGTATTTTATAACCTCAGGGCTTTTGCGCAAGTCTTGACTCAAACCTACACGAGTACCAGGATTTCCATATTATAGCAATTTAAAAAAATGCATAATATCATCGCTTGCCTTTCTCTGCTCTACAGTCTATAGGTGAGTCTTTTTTAAAAAATTGAGACAAAATTGATGCAAAATTAGAATGTTAAGCAGCTCTGTGATACAGTAAGCGGCACGAAGATAAGACTAGAAATGTCTTTTATATGTTCTGATCCTTTCTCATACACCATGCATTCCTGAAAAACACTTTCATGTGAAAATAAAAAAAAAATCAATGGATGTGTAAAGAAAGCAAAAAGAAAAAGTGATATTTGTTGTTAGATGATAGTTTTTTTTTAACAGGACCTAAAAAAAGAATTAATTTCAACAGCTGGAAACTGCATTTGGCTCAGGTTGCAGAAATGCTGCCGCTGCTATTTGCGAACATGATGAATGGAGCCCAGCTTGCAAGCATGATGGCTAAAAATAAATATTTCATTACGCAAAACGTGTTTCATTGTTGTGCATGTAAATCTGAAACAATTAAAAACTGCATGGCAGACACATGCTGTTAGTCACTTCCAATGACTGGCAGCTAGTGGGGTGTTTTGTTTTGTTTTTTTCCTTATTTTGGCTGCAGTGCTTTGGAAAGTAACTTTTGGTGTTTGACGAGAGAAACCAAAATAACTACCTCCTTTCCCAGCAAAGTATGTAATTTTTCTCCCTACAGCTTTGATTCTTGGCACTCAAAAAGCAACAACACTAAATAGAATTCAACAATAAAAGGCAACCAGTGCCTCCAGATACAAAGGCAGGCAAATAAAAGATACTTCTATTTTATTTAAAAAGATGTATTCAAGCTTGTTTTAATAATTCATAAAATATGCGCCCTCATCAATGCACAAGGAAGGACACAATAGCCCGAAGAATGAACTGAGACGGGCTGTGTTTAAGAAGCGCGCCACCACGGTGTGCCGCGACACAGACACCCGCACAGCGCGCTGCTGCCCACCCACGCCTGTCCCCAGTGAACCCGCCGGGAACCAGAGAGCGTGAAACCCGGTCCTGAAATACAACAATTAACCATCAGAAGAAGTCACCAAGCCATGGAAGGAGCCAAGAAGCCAAATTCTGATCATTCCGCAGAAGGCTTTTATTAGCTGGAATAAATTACTGAAAAATTTAAAAAGACAGCAGAGTGGAGAAGTGTCTGTCCTCTCTCCTTCCCAAAGCTACAGAATGAAACAGGAACGGGAATTACATCGCGGGGAAAATCAGACGAATTCTCTCACGCAGGCGCACTACGTGCATGTGAAAGAGCTGCCAAAGGCAGCGGAATGCAAGCAGCGGTGCAGGAAGTCGCCGAGGGGCGGCCTCCGATCAAGATCCAGACACAAAGTCAACGTGGCTGAGGCCAGGTAGGCAGACTGGGCGGTGGGTAGCCTCGGGCTCCCGCTGCGGCAGCAGCAGGGAGCAGACATCCAACACCCAACACACAAACCCCTGCCGTCACGTGGGGCTGTGAACGGGGCAGAAGTGCTGCCCCCTCTGCTTTCCCAGCCCCACACCCACCAGTTCCAGCTGAGGAGTTCAAGGGGGACTCAAGTCATCCAAAGACCAACAAAAAGGAAGGAGCACAGGCTCTAGAATGAACCAGGAAGTTAAAGGAGAGAGAGGAGGAGGAAAGACAAGGGAGGGGGGAGGAGAAAGAGACAGGAAAAGAAACAAGAAAAACATGACAAAAGGTCACCAGAGAAATGCTGCCATCGAGCAAATGAATCAGGACCAGAGACGTCACTGTAGCCTGAAGAACCTAATGAGTCGGGAAAACCACCGAAGGGACGCAAGGGATCCGGCAAGACAGAGCAAACCCATAGAAGATGAGTCACGAGCCCGCAGCGTTCATCAAACACATGAAATCTAAAGAAGTTGTTTGGCGCAGGGTGAGTGTAAGTGACGTAGTCTGTAAAAAAGATGAAGGAGTGTGTATTATTAAAAACAAAAAATCCCTAGATGGTTAGCCAAAATAGTCCATGTATATACATGGTATTCAAGAGCTTTAATCAACAGGTGTATGTGAAGGTCATACTATGTGTCCAATAGTTTTGAAAACCCCTATACTAAAAGAAAAAAAAATCTTTCCAGTTTACAAAAAAAAAATCCCTAGGAAAACTGAAATAATACAAGAAAAAGTGCAACTGAAGACTCCCTACCATCAACTAGCCACACTTACGTACATCTGGAAAGGAACCATCAATATAGGCCTTGAGAGAAGAGAAGGAAGCAGGCTGGACTGTGATGGACGAGCGGACCGGACGTCGGAGGAGAGAGGGGCAGGTCTGCAGACCCCGCAGACAGCGTACATCCCAGCAGGGAGGCGAGATGCAGCGTGGCCCAGCACGTGGGAAGGGCGCTCTGGGGAGCAGCTGCAAAGGTTCACGTTGGTGAACGAAACGAGGAGCTGACGACAGGCTCAGCTTATGGGAGAAACTGAGGGGGTGGAGCAGACCCTGTAGCTACTGCAAAGGGACAGGGTGAAAGCCAGGAGGGGCGCATGGCAGCAGAAGAGAAAATGGGACCCGAGAAAACAGCTTGAGAGACATGCAAGGACCAGTCAGGGAAGACAGCTGCCGTGGGCAGACAGAGTTAAAAGTCAAGTAAACAGACACTGAAGGAAGAAAACGAATCAGCAGATTTTGAAAACATATCAGTAAGTTGGGAAGGAAGAAAAGGGAAGCATCAAAGACGATTCAGTGGTTTTCCACCTAGGAAAGCAGAATGAAGGATTGGTAGCACGTCTGACCACAGCATCTGAAACATAAAATCTCCATCTGTTCGCCCATCTTCCCTGGGCATCTGGTTAATTCCCGCAAGCCGAGTGAGCCCTCTGGCATGTTTCGGCAGGAGAAGCTTAAGTATATCAAACTAGTATTAAGTGAAACTGCATAAAACAAAGACCAGAAGAAACTCTTTTAAAAATGCCCTTATTTGCGGCTGGAACTGAGTGACACCTGGCATTTGCTTTCCCGTAACCCAGTGAGGGAAGAGCGTGCGTGAGGCAGGACCGGACAGCAGCTGTGGCACGCGGGTGACAACAGCGCATGGGGCCCACTCCACTGTCCTCACCACACGGACAGCAAGCCCCCCACCACGTTTGTCACGCCACAGGAATCTGATCATCCACGCAGAGCTCCCTTCTCCAGGAAATTACTGTAGATGTGAGAATGTCAGGTGCAGGCAATTTTGACTAAAAGACAAGTCTAATATTACAGCCATCACTAAACATAACTGCAAAAGATTAAAAAAAAATCTAAAAAACCCTACCTATTCTGTCCTTCCATATACGTCTGTACTGTAGTTGAAGTTAAGATGAATGAATACACAGAAAAGGTTATTCAAATGTAGGCCCTTAAAAAACATTCATGGATTAATATCACAAGTCATGAACAGCAAGCACAGGTGGGGTGTGTGTGTGTGTGTGTGTATACACACAATCACTACATGTATCGTATGTTAATTTGGGTCAAACGTATTTAGGAAAGTTTACACCTTGGGTAGCTGTACCTATACATCTAAATCTTAATTGACAGAAATATTTTATCTTCTGTCATTGCATCTTAATAACAGCGAGACATAACTGGAGTGCATGAACATCAGTATTAATTATTCACCTTAAGCTGTAAGATTCGGCACACTGTTCTGCAATGGTTAACCAAGACCCCGAGATCACCTAAAATGCAGCAGACCCCCAGTGCTTCCGCTGCCTTCGAGTGCCTTTGGGATGCACAACGGGAACTTTTAAGCCCTTAGTGATGCTGAATGCGTGGGATCCCAAGCATGAACTCCTGCTAAAAATTAAAAAATTTAAACGTGACAGGATCCAAAGATGCTACACCTGAAGAATGCTGTATTGCCTTAAAAAGATCAATGTAACTAGACAAATACTTTACAGTCTCACATTTTTCTCTAGTCAGCTTTGATAAACACCTAAAACTAAATTTTTAAAAAGCTCATTGTAAGAAACTCCTTTTTTAAAAAAAGATATTTATTTATTTTTAGAGACAGATGAAAGGAGGGAGAAAGAGAGGGAGAGAAACATCAGTGTGTGGTTGCCTCTCACACTTGCCCTACTGGGGACCTGGCCTGCAACTCAGACATGTGCCCTGACTGGGAATCGAACTGGTGACCCTTTGGTTTGTAGGCTGTTGTTCAATCCACTGACCCACACCAGCCAAGGCTAAAACCAGATTTAATGTGCTAACAGCATCTGAGGGCTGGAGGTAAAAGTTGGACAGTGAAGAAGGATGATAAGGGGAAAAAAACTGATTTATTTGCAACACGGTGTTGGAGGAGAGCTCTGCAGGCCCCCTGCACCCACAGAGAGGCGAGCCAGCGGGTCCTAGAGCATCGCCGGAGGCCAGAACGGCAAAGCTGAAGCCGTCCTGCGTCTGACACACCTTGGGAAGGCAGGGGTCTTTGGAGAAGACTAGCAGGCTGGGAAGAAGAGAAGGTGGCAGGAAGAGGGGAGACCAGACAGGAGACGGGCCGACTCCAGAAAAGCAGCCGCAGGCAGCGTCTGCAGGGCTGCGCAGGGCGGCGCAGGGCGGGACGCTGTGGACGTCACCCAGGCGTGGCTCCCCCGGAGGCGGGGCCGACTCAACGGCACGTGACACGCACACAAGTGTTTAAAGGAGTGTATTTTCCATAAAGAAAAACTTAAGCCACTAGATTTTTATCATGCTTTGTAATCACTAACTTTTCAAATGGTAAGAGGAAATAAATCACCAATGACTCACAAAAAGTTTTTTTGTATTATGCATCGGTACATAAAAATTAAGAGTTATAGTCCAGGCGGGCTGCTCGTTACGTCGTAACCTTGAGCAACTGTGATTTGCTGTGACCTTGAGTGAATCACCGAATCCCTTTATGTCTCAATTCCCTCGGCCGTTACGTGGGGATAATCGGACAGAGCACCTGCTCCCTAAGGTTTGGCTATTTTTTAACAGACTAAAACCGAGCCGCAGCACTTCTGCTAGAGTGGTGCGTTTGGACACGCACGCAAGAATACTCCTCCCCGCATTCCTCTACTACAGAAGACTAACTAAACCAATTACGGTATGTCAGCAAAGCAGAGAATTCATTTGCAAATAATAGGTTCCATTTCAGTAAATGCAATCACACACACATGCATGACACACAAAATTAGAAAGAAATATCTGAGGTGTCAATGGGGGCTATTTTGGGATGGTATCGTTACAGACACTATACTATCATTTTCCCTTAGTGTCTTTTTCTTCTTCCTTTTTAAAAATTTATTTAAACTTTAAAAAAATTCATTTTTCCCATTCCTCACCCAATCTGTTCTCTGTATACTTTTACATATTATTCTACATATAAATGAGATCATATGTAGTTGTCATTCCCTGTGTGACTTATCTCACTTAGTATAATGCCCTTGAGGTCCATCCATGCTGTCACAAATGGCAAGATTTCATTCTTTTTTATGGCTCAGTAACATGACACACATACACTTCCCCAAATGAAACTGAAGCTATTTTTATGAGGACAGCATTACCCTAATTCCAAGGCCAGACAGAGACATTACAAGTAAAAGAAATTTATAGGCCAATATCCCTAAATGAACATAGATGCAAAAATCCTCAACAGAATATCAGCAAACTGCTTTTAATGATACATTAAAAGGGTCATACTATTCCAGGGATACAAAGATGCTCCAAATCCTCAAATCAGTCAATGTGCTACACACCACATTAACAAAATGAAGGATAAAAATCATACGGTCATTTCAATAGATGGAGAGAAACATTTGACAATATGCAACATCCATTAATGATAAAACCCTCAACAGAGCGGGTCTAGTTGGAACGTACCTCAATTTACTATGAAGGCCACATGTGACAGGCCCAGAGCCAACATGGTATGCAATGGTAAAAAAGCTAAATGCTTTTCCTCTGAAATCAGGAACCAGACAAGGATGCCCACGAGTGTTACAACCAATAAACAAGTTCAGTCACGTTTCAGGATGGGAAATGAATACACAAAAACCTGATGTCCCGCCCTTTCTTCTTCTTATATTTTTTTTACTTTGCCTACATCTTAAATTGTGTTTTCAATCTTGGTAAAAAATACTGCAGTTGGTAAAGTGCGTCGCTCTTTGTTTTTCATTGTTTTTCTTTTGGTTTTATTCTTAAGGAAGAGCCAGTGGAGTGCTGAATGCAGTTAAAGAAATGACCTAGCTGTGGTCCTTGAGCAGGACAAGGAGGCGAGCCTCGGGGGCACCGCGGTTCCCAGGGCCGTAGAGGCAGCGCCTTCACGGAACTCCCGAGACCCTAGGAAGGTGGGAAGTGCGCATTGTTCTTAATACCAACAATTCTAACAACAAGTGCCGTTTACTAAGTAGTCACAACCTTCCAGGTTTAGGTGACTCATTGTATCTTCGCAACAATCCAGCAAGGTAGCGTATACAGTTTCTACCTATGAGAAAACAGCGGTTCACCACACACACAATGGGGAGGACACACACATGCACTCAGGCACACCCGTGCACACACATACACCCCTGAGATCTGCAGTGGGGATGCTATGCTGCTCCCTCAAGGTTTGATAGGTTTTGTATGAAAACTCTCACTGCCACTTAATTCCTTTTTGAACTTTGATCGACTTTTTAAATAATGCTCCTCACCTTACAATGGGGTTATGTCTAGACAAACCCACTGTAAATTTAAAATATCCTAACTCAAAAATGCATTTAATACACCCAACCTACTGAACATCACGGCTTAGCCCGAAATGCTGGCAACCTGGGGCACTGCAAGGTGGCTGTTGCTCGCCCTGAGGTCGCGTGCCTGACCCACAGCTGTGGCTTGCTGCCACTACCCAGGAAAAGATCAAAATTTGAAACCTGAGTGTGCCTTATACTAAATGTGTATCACTTTTTCACCATTCTAAAGTCAGAAAGAGGCAAGCATTGTTAAGGCAGGGCCTGTCTGTATTTCTTTCAGTCACAAACAGAAAATGTCACACCAAGCCACCCACCAACGTTACGTCTAGAAATCCCACGTGGATTAGGGCAACGATGACTAAACATTGGTTCGAACCTCACACAACTGAAGATACAACATAAGCTGTATTAAATTTGCAGAACATGTCATTTGGAGCATCTACTTTTTCCTTTTCATTCTATCTGCTTACACAGGAAACGTAAGGAAACTGGTTAGCAAATAGAAAATGGCCAACAGAATGGCATTCTGTATACTATTTCAGATAAATTCCATTTCCAATGGATGGATACTAAAACTCTCACTTCTCTAAAACATGACCTTCCTCTTTAAACGGTCAGGTTGCCTACACTGGTATCCGTTCATGAAGTAAACGAAATGAAACAACTATGAATTTATTCCATTCAAACTCGCTAAAATACATCGTTCAACCATTTTGGAACTTCTTTATAATCAAAAGGGAGTTCTCAAGTTATCTCCCGTAAAGAAAGGAAGCAGACCTCAGCAACAGCAAAGGCAGGATCAGCATGAGCAAGCCCCCCCCCACCACTATGACACCCATTGGGACAGGCCTGGAGGGGCCTGGCAGCCACAGGAACCGCCACCAAAGGAACCCCACCCACCTGTGTCTGTTTCCTGTCCTGGGGACTCCCAGGTCTCTCATATACAATTTTACTTTAATAAAAGGATTTTGTAGGAAAAGCAGTGTTAAAAGTATTGAGTATACACATATATAATCCTATGTATCTGCATTCTAATCTGCCGAGTACACATGTGAAAAGAAGCTGGACAGAGCTCCAACCTACAAACGGACTAGGGTCTGGGTTAGACTGGAGATACTTCTATTTTAGCTCCAGCACTTCATTAAAAAGCATTCAACACAGTCTGTGCGCAGTATCAGTCAGTGTCTCTCACTCGTCAAATTGTTAGTTACAGTGAAATGGAAAGATAAAATAAACAGCCCTTCCCCATCGTATTCATCAAGCTTGAATAATAAAATGTCGTTATTGAATCATCATTATTCTAAACCAAACGTACTATATCCGTAAAATGCAGCATGGAAAGGGGAGAACTACACATTTTTCCCCGAACTTGTTAAGAATGACCATTAAACTCCACTTTAGTCTGACAATTGTGATTTAAATGGCAACTAAAACCCATGAAAATAAATGGTGTGTTCTGCCTCCTCTTTCTCTCCTTGTTTTCTTTATTTATGGGAGTTGTAACTCTGCAACCAATAAAGACCGGCAGTGATATTGTGGGGAGGAAGCAAAGCCAACTTTAACTAATAGAGGCAGGTCTTATCGGAGCACAGCAAGCCTCAGGTTACGGGGAAAATAACACGTAAATCCACAGCAAGACTTCAGATATGAATCTGTGTGTGCCGACTACTGAGCACACCTAATATATATTTTTAAACAGATGACTGAATGAGCCAGTCGATATGTGTAAATTCACTTAAGTGTCATTAACCAGATGTCCAAATCGCTATGTTTAATGTTACTGTCTATTTAGGAAAACATACCCGGAGTAATTATAGAGGCAAGGCTGATCACTCTGACTTTAAAACTAAGCACAAAATCAAAATAAATTTAGCCTAAAAAATAGCACACAGAAAAGTTATACTTAAATTATTGTTTCTGCATATATTATACTATAAATATGTTCCAAAATCATTTTCTAGCACATATGGATCACTCATTTCCTTAGGAAATTATTTCGCTGAACAAATATTTTCTTTCTAATGTTTTATCCAAAAATAAAGTTCTATTTAAAAGGATTTTTATGATGTGGCTGAACATTATATAAAACGTCAAAAATTATGAAAAACAAAATGAAGATTGTGCCTAAAGAAAATAGTCTTTTGGGTGGTTCATTATTTCCTATGGGAACAAACAGCATCACTTTGCAAAGTAGGTACTCTTCTTCCCATACAAAAATCAATCACATTTCTAAAAAATGACAATGACCATGTGAAAACCAAAATTTAGAACACGGTGTCACAGTCACCTCGAAGAAATCAAAATCCCTAGGTACAAACCCCACTATGCATGTGAGGAATCAGGATGGTGAAAATGGAGACCTAGTGAATCCGAAATGCTGAGGAGGGGCCTGCCACGCGGTTCTGACGGACGTTCAAGTTCAAAAACCACAGGCCCGAACAACGTGAATATACTCCAGAGTGAGGACCAAGTGTCAGACAAATCTTGGTACAAATTAAAGCTTAAGAAAAATGAACATCCTAATCAAGACAAATATGAAGAGTTATTAGGATAATAAAGAGCAGAAAATACTAAATTATACCCTAACATCTATTATTTTTTTTTTTCTAACAGCTTACTGAGATGTAGGTCTCATACCAAAAAACTAACACATTTAAAGACTTCACTGGTTCTAGAAACTCCCGAGTTGTACAGCCAACATCACAGTCAAGTTTCGCATGTTTTCATCACTCTAAGAAGAAACTCCACACCTTTCCATGACTCTCCCATAACCACCCATTCCTCAGCCCTAAGCTTCCAGGAACGTACTTTTCAGTTCTGGAGATCTACCAGTTACGGACTTTTCACATGAACAAAACCATATAATACGAGGATTTTTGTGTCTGGGTTCTTTCATTTAGCTCAAGGCTTTTAAGGTCCCTCTGTACATATCCGTGTTTATTCCTTTTTATGGCCGGACAGTTTTCCATTCTGTGGACATACCACAGTTGTTTATCCACTCAACTGTCAGCGGGCACTAGGACTGCTTCCACCTTTCAGCTATCTCACGATCTCAAATAACGGTGCTGAACATCTGTGCCAGGTTTTGCGTGGACATGTTTTCCTTTCTCTCAGGAACATACCTATGAGAAGAACTGTTGTGTCAACTGGCAACAGAGCGGATTTCGTTTAAAGAGTTGACAGAGTACCTGCTGACGTGACTGCACCATTTTGCACTCCTGCCCGCAGCGTGCGAGAGCTCTGACTTCTCCGCACGCTCACCCACGCAGGTCCGCCTGTGATGCCAGCCACCTCGGTAGGTGGGAAGTGGACACTCTGTGTTCTGATTTGGATTTCCCTGCTGACCAGTACAAGCCATGTGTGTTTCTGTGTGCACGTTGGCTGTTTGTGTATCTGCCCGGGAAACTGTCTATTCAGATCCTTTGCACCACTTTTAATTGGGTCACTTATCTTCTTATTGATTTCTGAGCGTTCTTTATAGTTCTATACACAAGCCTCTTATCAGATATACGACTGGCAAATATTTCCTCCCATCCTGTGGGTTTCTCTTCACTTCCTTGGTAGGGTTCTTTAAAGCAAACGGTGATGATTTTTGTTAAACGTGTCCTGAAAAAGTATCAGCTCTGAATTCGCTGTCTAACGCTAAGTGTAATGAAGACACTGGATATTAACATGAAAACCTTGAGAGTTCTGTTGTGGAAGTTTCACCAGATTAGGAGAGACGCTGCACAAACCACAGACACGCGCCACAGCTGCCCACTGCCAGCGTTTGGAGTGAGCGGGCCCAATGTGGTGGCTCTGCCGTCCCCTGGAAGACTGACCACTTCCACCGCATGAAAGGTAATCACAAATGTAAACATACGCAGGGTACACACTTCTTGGGCCTTCTGCTTCTAAAGTCTTCACAATACTGCACACTCTGCAAGGAAAACTTTTCTTGGCAGATGCACCGTGTTATGAGGGACTGAAAAAGGCAACATAATGTTTTGGGAGGGGGACTGGTTTTGGACGTCTTAGAGGTTTAGAAAAAGAGTGGGAGCTTGGTAGGTTTACATGCCTACAGAAAAGGCTGGGGGGGCAGTCAGGTGAAGCAGCTAGCAGACATCGGACCAATTTTCCTCCAATGAGCGATGCAGGACAAGAAATAGCAGTAAACAAGTTGGCACGGATGGAGAAGTAAGCTGGCAGTCAGGAAGAGAAGCAGACAGACAGAGGGACAGGCAGCAGATTCTCTCAACACACGTGCTCATGCTCCACAGTGTGCAGGGTGCTATTCACAGCGCTGACAGAAGAGATGGAGAAAGGAGAGACCTCCCTCTGAAAAAGAGCAGAGTCTACTTGTGAAGACAATGCATGAGAGTAAGGATGGTAAAGAAATGCTGACTCTAAAAATGAAGGGAATCAGAACTCGATCCTGTGGGCAACTGTGACACCTTCCAGGCTTCTGAACAGGGAGAGTAAGAACTCTACAGATGAATCTAAAGGTGGTACACAGGAGAGACAGAAAGAGAAAAACACGAGAGGTAGGCAGATTATTCCGGAACAATGAGAGCTGACTAGGACAGGATCCTACCAGGAAGAGATTAGTTGGGGTGGGAAAAAAGAATGGTTGAGAATCAGTGAAGAAAAACTGACAGTAGTGGATAAACATCTGTAGGACGGGGAGAGGAGGAAGAGGAGGAGAAGGGAGCAGGCGGGTTAAGGATGGTTTCGAAGAATGAGCCTTCGTGAATAACAATCAGGTTAAGACCGCAGAAATTTTTATTTTGAAGACAAAGGTGAGGTAGTTCCAAATTTGCTGAGTAAGAGACATATATAGAAAAGCCCAGGGGAGAACATATTTCAGGCGAAGAATAATTGGGCTGGCATCAGTTTAGCAATTTGGAAACAAATCTCCATCCAATACGGAAAGTTAACAGCTTTAAGAAAATCTATTGAATGTAATCCTCCATGAAGAACTTCCACACTGTTTCACTAAAATGACCTGTTGCTGTTCTTCGAGCACAGTTATAAAACAAAACTGGGAGGTAAGACACAGCTAAGAAGCGCTGCTTCACATTGACTGTAGTGGCAAAGAGGCTGAAAGCAGAATAAAAACCGAACGGAACTAAGTACAGCCTCCATTTCTGCTGTTAACGTGACCACGTAAAATCTTGATTCTTTTGTGTGACTTTTCTCCTTCCAGTGCTCATGAATTTCACACTTATGAAAAGTTCTCTCATTTTATCTGACACCATATAACTCTTATCAGCAAAGTTCAAAGGAACATTAATTAGTTCATTCATCCTTTCCAAATCTATTTAGGAACGATCCCATTTCCTTGAGAAAACAAAGAAGTAAAATAATTTGTGAAATTGGAAAAAGTTCTCTAAATCATCTAGATGTGGAAATTTTGTTTTTGTTGTTTTGGCCTGTTGAAAAGTACTGTTATTTGTATTTCCCCTTTACAATGTTGGTTACCTACAGGCTTATTTTCTGATACTCATGAGTAAAAATACATTTCTCAATTATTTTATTTCCTTAAGTAGTATTAACATAATTATTAGTATATTTAAGAAAAAATTCCAACAGCTACTTTAAAAATTAAAAGCATCTCTCTTATCTATTATATCATCTAAGATGCCAAAATAGGATCTTAACCATGCCAAATAACAAGAGTAGTGAATAAAAATGGACAAAGATCAAGCAAATTTGAAGAAACTAATCAGAATAACAAATTTCATAAGTTAATAAAAAAATAAAAGTCCACGTGATTACCAACATTGTAAGAAGTGAACACAGATTGGCTTGTTTTGGAGGAATTTTCTTCTCACTGTTATTTTATGATACCAAAGAGGAAAATGTGCTATTTGGCAAGGTCAAATGACATAAAGATAATGACAGCATCCACTCAGTCAGTCAAGGCTAACAGTCTCCCGGTCTGATGGACCGGACATCAATCAGTGCCATCCTCGTGCATCTGAGAGAGAGACAGAGCCCTGTTGACACCAAAGAGTTCAGCGATGAATGTTCTTCTATATACATTTGTAAGTCCGTTCAATTTGACAATTTTTGATTCCAGAACTGTAAATGTCTTGTTGTTTATCTTTGGAACTTTACTTGTTTTGCTGACATATTTACTATTGGTTTTCTTAAAATGAGTTACAGGACTATGCTGGTGGCATTCATTAAACTGAAAGAGCAGCTTTCCATTAACTTAATAATTTTCACTTTTACTTGAAATGCTACTCAAATTTATTGAAGTGACACTATCCATGTAACACCATGAATAAATTTCCTTTAATTCTGATTCGAAACTGAATATCAAGCAGGTGAAATTATAATTAGGTCAATGTTCAAAAACAGAGAAAGAAAAAGAGAAAGATATCATCAGCAATGGTATGATAATACAAAGTTGTCTAAGAAAAACAAAATACTCATTAGTAGACACAAGTAAATTTCACATTAATACTGAAGTTGAAGCACTGACAAAGCTGCTATCTATACTACACTGAGGTAGAAATAATAACAGGTGAGCATTTCCAGTTTATCCCAACCAGTACTGAACAAGTATTAACATCTTCATATAAAGTGATTAGTGAGTCTTCCTGATGCAGTAAGAACCATTTGGAATACGTAACTGAAACCCACTTCAATGGCAAACGATCTCCAAGTACCAAGGTCCCTACTCAAAATATGACATTTCATTAGTGCAGAGAGTGAATAAAATACTGGAGAATGGATGAAATCTCTACCAAGTTGTTTTCACGCTAATTGAGAGTTTGACAATCACGATTTATAACTTTTAAAAGTAAGGTTACCAGAGAAATATTCTAGTTTGCTGAAATATACAGGTAATCAAAACTCACCATAACTAAGTATTTTTGATAAGGAATATGGGTATTCCATAGCTCAATCTTCCTTCTAGACACTTAAGTACCAGTTCTGCTTAATAAAGAAAAAATATGAACATTCATGCCACAACCTGAAATTTTTAAAACTGAATGAACGGTACAGAAAGAAGGCCTCCAGTTACCATGAGAGGACGAGCGTTCACGGCTGCATGCTTATTGGACGGTAGCAGATGCCGCAGACCTGACTTAGCACACTGTCCCCATCCAAACGTCCACGGGGACATTCGGTCCATGCAGAAAGGTCCTTGAAACCTGGTCCAGTCAAAAACATCCACGAGCATATTGGGTCCACACCAAATGGTCCTTTCGAAAGTGTCCACTCTTAGAAAACACCTCTGGGTTCAAAGAGCCTATATAACTGAATGTTTTCAGCTACACTTCTGGTTTACCTACAGGATTAGCAGATAAACGTGCAATCACAGTTTACTGGTCCAAACACTGTAATGGCTGTAGTTGCCAACAGTAATCCTGTTTCCCTTGGCAGCCTCCAATGGCACATACCAAGAAACAAACGTGCCGATAACGGCACATATCAAGGACCAAATGTCAAAGACCTCCTTGGCATGGACCAGGCAGCTCCACAGACAGTGGACAGGACCCAAGGTCCTGCAAGGCAGACATGAAATAAAAACGTTCCTGTGCAAGCAGACCCTCCCAGCCATTGTGCAGCACATTTAACTCAACACGTGTAGAGGAATCCATACACAGCCTTTAACGCTGCTAAGTATGAAAAGATCACTATTTAAAAAACAAAAGCTTGAATATTCTTTTCGATTTGTTTTTCTCCAGTGGAGGAAAGAAGTGTTACTTCTTCAAAGTCCAGAAGGCAGAAGGATTTTTGTTTTTATACTCTGAGAAGGTAAATAAGTTACCTCTCCAAGAAAACATTAGGAAGTTATTAAAGGATGCTTACAATTCTGTTACCATTGGAGGAAAATGCTAAAAATACTAGTTTTAGACTAATTTGTAGCATTAATTTTTTTTTTGCTTTGTTAGGTAAGGCAAGATATAAAAAGGCAAAAATGGAGTAAAAGTTGTTTTGGGGTCCTCTGCTAAAAATGTCCCATAAAAACTGCACTCAGCGTTCCATTTGCAATGTCATGACCGTGCTGAGTGGGGCCACCGACAACCCAGTCTTGCCCGCCCTGTATTCCTCTCTCGTTTCCAACAACAAGAGATGGTATTTTGGAGTAGAGTACTCAGAGGCCCACTGAATGTTGTGATTCAAAGCTCATTTTCTCAAGGATGTCTTCGGTTGAGTAAATAATTGAGATTAACAAAATTAACACTAAGGAAAATAAAACTGATAGGTCTGTCTACATAACTAAAGTAAAGGAGAATCTGGTGAATTTAAGCATACGGACATGGATAAGCCATATGGATAAGAGAGAGCAATTAAATCTCCTGGGTGAAATAAATATTTAGTTGTTTAGGTAGGCATATTAATATTTCTCAAGTTTCCTAAATTTGCTTTCTGTGTACATTCACACCCATTCTCCTACGAACTTCAGTTTACATTTGTCATTTTTCCTCCCTCCAAGATGACAAATCCTGCCTCCTTCCGGCCAGTACAAGACGGTGCCCCTGTGTTGCACCTGCCGTGTCCTGTGTGCTAGTGAACACGAAGAATACACGACACCGTGAACCACGATTAGCTGCCAGTGGCAGCGCAGGGAAGGGGCCGGAACCGTGCAATGCACCCTCTCGTGCGGCCCCTGCACTGCAAACAGGCCAGCCCTGCTCAGGAGTAGGAAGAATTCCGGTTAGGGGTGGCCTCATGTGAAACGACCTGCACTGGACCCAGACTGAAGTTTGTAACAGGCGCAAAGCAATTCAGCGAATCTTTCCAACTGGGGTTTCAGAGGAAAAGCAGATTCTTCTCATCTTTACGCAGGGCAGTAGATCAATGCCCAAAATAATCATGGATAATTGAGTTATCTAAATTCGGGCTTTAATCTGTTGGTCTATGGTCTTTTTCAGTATCTGTTTAAAGTACCCAAAATTGATTTCCCAAACTGATTATAGGCATCAAATAAATATTAACATATGGATTATTTCTACTGTTTTCTGAAGTCAGTGAACTGTCTTCTGTAAACAAAGGGGGACCAATATCAGTCTCAGGCTATATAGCATTGACTCCAAGGGAAGTTCAAGGCCTACCAGGAACTGATTGGAGCTATGACATATTAAGGCAAGACCAGGACTGTGTATAATAATTCCTGGCACCAGACTTACAAATCAAATGGGCCTTTGAGAGCATTGCTGTTCTACCAGGAAGAGAGAGCTGAACAATTCTCAACTTGCCAAGAAGGCTTATACGTAACCGTATTAGTTTGCTAGGGCTTCCACAGCCAAATACCACAGACCTGGGTGACAAACAACCAAAATGTATTTTCTCACAGTTGTAGTGTAGAAGGTGAAGATCAAGGTGTCAGTGGGGCTGGTCTCTCCCGAGGCCTCTCCCCTTGGCTTTCAGACAGCGCCCGCCCACTGCCTCCTCGCGTGCCCTCTCCTCGGGGAGCACCATCCCTGGCGTCTTTTCCCTTACGCGTACCAGCCCTGATGCATCAGGACCCACCCTGTGACCGTATTGAACTGAGTTACCCCTCCAGAGGTGCCATCTCCAAATGCTGTCAGTTGGGGCTTACGGCTTCAACGTGTGATTCGGGGTGAAAGCAATTCAGTCCACAACAGTAACAGACTTTTATTCACAGGGGAGGCTATGGCGCACACATGCAGCAGGGCTGTGTGCATCGGACACCAGAGTGCAGGCTCTTTACAAACAGGATGAGTGTGCTTCTCACTGGCATCCTAGTCCTTGTACGTTGCTTGACACAGACAGTGCTAAAAAATATATAGATTAAAAAACAAAACATGGAATTTTTTTTACCTCTCAGTAAACATACTAGAAAATGGAATGCTGTGAAACTCGGTACTTAAAGACCTTTCCCTTATAGAATACAACATGCAACAGCTCATATAAAGTACCATGGAGTTAGGAAGTACAGCAGAAGGTTTACGAAAGCGTTCCAAAAATAGAGTACTTGAAATTCTGGTGCAAATCCCTAAATGCCCTATAATCCCATGACTATTAAAACAAAACACAACACAACATAACACAAAGGCACAGGAGTGAACGCTGGGAAAGAAAGCAACAGAAAGGGCCACTAAGTGTCGGGCAGTATTTGAATTATAGTGGCCAGAATGACACGGGGTCTGCTTTTACCTTGGGGGTGGGAGTAGCAAAATGTGTCTCTGGCCTCATAGCAAACAAGGTATATTTTGTTCTGTGCCACTATTATGTTAAAATGCCTTAAATATTTAAATAATCTTTTTATAGTCCCTAAACGTTTCTGTGTGGCTGGGGTAGGTCTTCCAGCCTTATCTACAGGGGCTACAGCTTGTAGGCAGCTGTTTCTGCTTAATGGACCTGAACCAAGTGCGCAAACTCCTCAGGTCTTTGGCTCAATGTTCGCTCAAATCTGCTCCGAGCATAGGTTCTGTGAAACACTAAGCACAGGAAATAGCCAACTAATGTCGATTTGGTCGTTCAATAAACAGTGATCAGCCTACCAATTACGGGATTCTTAAGTGTAATGAGTAAGCTACTCACAACTGGAACAGAACCCTCCTGGACCTCAGATCACCCTAACTAAAATATAAATACCCTAAAATCTACAATTTTCCAAGCTAACATATCTGTTGGGTCTTTGCTGGGATGCATTTAAATGACGAAAATGTACATGATATTGTACCTACCCAGGTAGTTACAACCAGCAAATCCTTAAAAGCTAAACTCATGATAACTAGAGGGCTAAGAGGCCTTTTCAGAAGGTCTCACTTTCACTTCCACGGAGACTCCCTTAGATGTACCAATCATTTCATACTGCATGTGTTCTGTTGAGTATGTTTTTTTTTTTTTAAAGGTAGTTTCTTCCCCTACTGCTCCTCCCCTTCTGGCTTAAACAACTGTTGTACCCTACCATCCCTCTATACTGCCCCATTCGGTTTGTTCCAACTACCACCAGGAAACTCTAGACGCAGAAAGAATGTGGAGACATTTTCTCCCAGCCGAACACCTCTCTCCCAGTGAGGTGGTACAGAAGGTGCACACTCTCACCAACTTTCCTGTTTCCCACAGACGTCTTCTTTCCAAATACTCACTCAGCTAAAATGAGAAAACTAAAAGCTCAGAGAGGATCAGCTCCTGCAAAGACTAGCACCACAAAAAACAGCCAAGTTATTTTTTAAATCCGTAACTGTACACAGACAGTGACCAGCAGAAATAACCTTTAACTCACCTGTATTCGGGAGCTAGCATAACCTCCTAAGTCAACATTCAGACCTGGCCTTGATACAAGTATTACAAGGGAGAAGCCACTCAGCAATGTGGGACAAAAATTTAATACGCACAGGAATACAAACACTTATCTAACACCTAAGAGTACATGCAGCTGAAACTGTAAAGCAGGGCCAAGGTAAAAAACTCATGTTTCCAGACTCTTAAAGGAACGATGCACTACACACCATGGGAGGAAACCCAGGGGAACGGCACCTCGTCCCTGCCGACAGCCTCTCCCTCCACAGCCTGCTCTTTCCGAAGTCCTGCAGACCGACGGGGAAGCTGCAGGTGAGCAGGGCAGTGCAGACAAAGCACCTGGACTTGCCTTCTCCGTGGTGAGTACCTGGGGAGAGCGGCTGCACAGGACAACGCCTGCGTCTCCGGGAAGGCCATCCATGCCCTGAGTACTCTGCCCTGAACAATGATGCTGCCCCTTCCAAGAGCAGGCGGGACGCCATCGGTGTCTTTAAGAAGAGAAATGCAGATCCGCCACCTGGTTAGTGCAGAGAGGGCACCCTTTGTTTTGTGCCACTGTCCTGCTGGCCTGCTCCCCTGCGCCACCACACCACCGAGGCCCAGCCCTCTGGCAAGGCCGGCTGCTAACAAGTGCTCCTGCTCCTCTATTTAACCACCGCCAGACCCACTTCACTGACGCTTAACATTTAGGCGCTAAGTGTGGGTAAGCCAAGCATGGAGCGACTCCAAGTGAGGGAATGAGGCTGTGCTAGCTGGGAAGCCCTTTCTGGGCACATTAAACGCTGACAGACCACTTAGGACACAGACCTGCGTGGCATAAAGTCAGTCGGTCGGCATGTCTGTGCCGAGTGCCTGCACAGTGTGCAGATTCCCCTGGCCGGCCATCACCATTTTAAGGGCATTTTCCTATTTAGTAGTAGTTCTTCCATTATCGTAACTGATGGCTAAGAGTCATTTCAAGGGAAATAATGAAAAATATAAGCTTAAAATAAACAACAAAGGGAATATCATTAACGGGGACTGACACTTTTTCATGATAAGCTGTTTTGTTTTAAATGTTCACAATGCACACACATTTCTGAATTAAAGATGGAAGTCCAGGGAAAAACCGAAGCATTCTCCAAGCATTTTGGTGTTCTCAAAAGTAAGGCTAAGCTCCAGTTCTCACAAAAATTATTTTAAAGGAGTCTTTACAAAGATTACAATAAAAATATGATAACTCTCTTTAGACTCTAGGGTTAGAAGATAAGGATATGGTTAAATCGAATAATGTTATATCCTTCATATAATAAAAGATGCACCTTATCATAATACCTCCACGAACACGGGTTATATTTTAATGGCACATTTGTCAGCACTCCAACTATCAAAGGCACATAACCACAGAGTCAAAAATAGAATAAATTCCTGCACATGAGCTATGAGGAAAGAAGGATACATTAATAAAACTATCAGTTCTTACCGGCTGTAACAGGAAATACCAAACAAGCATCTGGGAGTCATAGAGCAAAGGGGAAAAGAATGAATGATGGGGCTCACGTGAGCAGAAATGGGAAAGGGACCCAACCTGGTCTGAGAACCAGAGGCACACCTGGGGGAGAGGGAGCGGCAAGGGGGGAGGGAGGAGGAAAAGTGGGGAGAGAGGGGGGAGAGAGAAGGTGAGAACTAATGAGAACTTCCTGCTGATTCACATCAGGCAAGAGGATTTCCAGGATCCAGAAAGCATCACATACAGACCCTGATCTTCAGCAGCTGCCAGCTGACCTACAGTAACGACCCCTGGGCTATTCTCCCAGGAACTAAAAGGAAAACACCTTCACCTAAGCATTCTTGTATCCATTCTCAGGAAGCTCATCCTCAAAGAGGCAAGCAGTGACATGGATCAGTAATAGGAACACAGCAGAAGTGCCAGGGAGACAATCCATCTCTACCTGGGCAAGGTAAGGAAGCCTTCCTTCACGAGGGGCAACATTTCAGCTGGACTTTAAAGGGGCGTGGAAGTCTGCAAGATGAATAAACATCTATTTTTGGCAAAAAAAGAAAAAGGCAGTTCAGTACCAGTCACTAAGTACACAGGAAGGGACAGCAGTGGCCTATGAGGCCAGAGAAAACACTGCGCTAGAAACACACTCTTAACACACACACACACACACACACACACACGGTCCTTCCAGACTCAGCTTTAGGAACAGCTCTGAGGTGATTTCTAAATTATAAGGCATTATCAAAACATGTTTCCCTTGGAATTCCTCTAACAGGGATGATGTACACAAAGAGACTTAATAGGATTAAAGTATCAATTGATACCAAGCATTTTAAAGTATATCAATATATGTATGTGTACATATATGTATATAAACATATACTCACACACATGTTACACATATATAATGTATACATACACATACACGTATATGTATATACATACGTATGTGTGTATGTGTATATATACACATCTGCATCATGTATAAATGCATATATAATGTAGATGTATATATACATATATATGCACACACACACATAAATCACAGGTATCTGATTTCTCTTATTTTAATGAGAATACACATCCTGGATGCCAAAAGTGACATAAAGAGGCCTACAGAATTAAGAAATGGGAATTAAAAAAAGAAATTTTAAAAAAACTTTCCTTAAAAAACTTTCCTATATAAATTTGCTAACTTTGATTGAGCTTAACATCAAAAAATCAGTTTAAAAAAAGGCCTACAGGGTCCTGTGTGTATAATTTGAGAAGGAAAAGGGTCAGTACAACCAAACCACTATTGAAGCAACAAGCTGCTCCACAGCGGACGTCGCTGGTTGCACGTCGCAGGGATGGAGCTCATTCGTTCCAGGGACTCGGGGCTTGAAGGGCCTCTCATTTGCTCACCAGAGACAGGCACCCTGTGTGCCCTACTCTCCATTCTGGCCACAACGGAGAGCCCACAGTGCCTCCCCCACTGGTTGCCCACCTCCCCCCAGAAAAGGGCATCGGCAGGTACCAGTCAACTACAAGCAGAGCAGAAAGAGAAAACTAATGTTATAAAACCAGAGATCTTGCTAATATTTCAATTCCTGAATTGCCACATGTGTCTCCCTTTAATGTCTAAGACCTGCCTGATCAGTCCAATATTTTATGACTTGAGCCTCATCCTCTCCACCAAAAAAAAAAAAAAAACCAGAGTATGTTGCCTATACCCTGGTGTGACCTTTAGATTTGTTACCAGAGAAGTGAAAAAAGAAAGAAGGAAAAGCAATTCTTTGTCAGAGGAAAAAAGGATCCCACTGAAGGTAAACACGTAACATTAATATAATCTGATAATGGTTTCATAATCTAATAAATACTGTCCCCACATTCTGTGGGTCATATGGAGGAGACAGGGAAAGCTGTGAAGTCAAATTAAAAATGAGGATACACTTTAAGAAGTCCAGCTCCTACAAACCTGTACATGGTCAATCTATGTCACCTTATCCCAGGTAAATGAATATCTGTTAGGATTCTTCTTTTTTGTATTTCAACTTTATGTAGCTAGGTGATCTCTCCTGCTATCTTTGAGGACCCTGGTAAACCTGAGGACCCCAAGTTGAGAAAACCTGACCTACCGCAAGAAACAAGCAGAGCTGCTCAAACATAACCATGCCTATTTCTTTTCTTACCACATATTTCAGGGTCAGAAATATACTTAACTGGAAGAGAATGCCTGATGTTAAAAAAAAAAAAAAAGGTTAAGAAATCTAAGGGCAATCAATGTCCACTCACAAATGACAATAATCTCTGTTATAGAAAAGTGAGATACCAACTACTTTTCTACCTGTCTCTCTTTTATCAGTCTACCTGCCTACGACGTACTTACTTTATCTGTCCATATTAAATCAAGTGTACAGAATTCTGGGACTGGTGGGGATCTATTCCAAGGCTTGTGAGCAAGAAAATCATTGAGACTTCACGAGGTTTTAAAGAGAAAATACATTTTGAAACTTTTATACTTTTAATCTCCGTTGAGTCCTATTTTTCATCATTTGAACCAACTTTTGTGGCATGTCATTTAAACATTGTAGGAAGAAACCCCAAAAATAAATCTTCCAGTAGTCTTTTCCCTGAAACAAATCCCAGGAAATACCTATTCAACAGAGTCCTTGGCATAGGCCCAAGTTAGATTGTCAATTTCATATGAGACTTACACTATGTAGAGAAGCCTTCAAATTTTTCTGTGTTTTGGTTTAAGAGCCAGCTTTTACCACCTGATTTCTGTTCTCACAGTCTTCACCACCCGCAGAACAGAAGTTACGAAAAAGCACTAACGAGTCCCAGGCCTGGCGGCCTGCAGCCTTTGCTCACTGCTGAGCCCCCACACCACAGTGCTGTCCCAGATTTCTTCCTAGGCCTCTCTTGGAACAAATGGAAAAATGTCTAAATGCCTTTTCTCAGAAGAGGAGAGAAACAAACATAAAATCACAGCTTCTGCTATGAGAATCACAACAAGCCTATTCCCCTATTCCTTAGTAGTTATGAACAAATCTGCTTTTTGTAATGATTAATGGATCCAAAAAGCCAAGAATTATCCTAGAGGTGTATACGAAAGAACTCAACACTTCAATAACCTAAACAAAGTTCTTGTGGAAATGAGAATTCTCTAACCATTTCTGTGCATCTGACACCTGAGATACCTTTCCTACTCTCCATATATACACACTGACCACGTGATCGTTTTGTATGCAAAATAATTGATTAGTGGGTAGCTGTCAGACATGGGGATTTTTCAAATCAAGTTCTGTACAGAAAAACTTAGGAAATGAGGAACTTCAATCAGCTCAAAAATATACATTATTTCACACCTCATGCAAAATAGGAACCCTCACCTCCCCCAAATATAAGACCTCCTAAGATGTAGTTTTTATTATACATGGTTTCTAATAGATCCTATCAATCATTATTATGTCCATTCCTAATGTCTGAAATAAAACACAGTTGTTCACACACTTTCCTAAAAATTTAATAAAATTTGGTATGATAAGTTCAGATGAAAAGAATGTACCTACACTACTTTGGTATTTATTAGCAACATTAACATAATAAACTCACTCTTTCATTTATTGTAATCAGTAGCAATTACGTACTGGTCACAGACTAGGTGCTAGAGATAATGTGACAAAAAGGACCTTACACCGTCACAGCACCCAAATAACTACCTAATTACATGTAAGCAAGCAGTAAGGGCATTGAAAGATAGGTTAGTAGTTAAATAAATGTCCAACTTCGAGGGCAAGGCTAGTACAAATACAATGTGAGATTTTAAGTTGGCTAACTTAAAGATGACTAAAGTTAGAATACCAAGAGTTTTCATCACAATCATATTAGACACGAAAAATTCATTATGCAAAATTCTGTAATGATCTATTCCTTCTATGCACAGATTAAGCTATTAACAGTACGTTTGTATTCCGAGAAACACAACCCTAATGTTGAAAATACTAAGAAGTCCGCAGTGATAAAAGAGGATGAAGAATAGGCATCAATATACCGAGAATCAAGTTCTTCTACCTACCTATAACTTGGCCTCAAACTCACACTGATAACTTAGCAAAGGTAGCCCTTTGGCAGGAAGAGGGGGGTGCGGCACTCAAGATTTCATGGAAGAGTAGAGGTTCAAAACAACAAATGATATTTAATATTATTTTCTAGCCTGAAGTTAATGCTATAAAGTCAAAGAATTAAAAAAAAGTTAATAAAGCCAGTTTCTCACACAAACCTCAAAAGAGTATTAATTCTGTGAAACTACTCCATTTTTTAACCACATTTTCCAGCATCCTTAGAGATTCTAATATGCTGGTAACATGTCTTTTTTAATTCTGCAGATCTGGTCACCCTGCAGATATCTTAGTACTGGAAGCTGAGAACAGTGAGATTTGAGGATGCTTTTTGCCCTCACTGTGCCAAAAATATTTACACTTGAACAAACAGCTGTTGAGCACTTGGGATTAACACCCACACAGGAGTTCTGAAATTCACCGAGAGATGCTGCTTTGTGATTCTGCCCTTGGGGGCCCCATGCTGAGGAAAGCACATCTATAAACAAGTCAACAGAGAAGCAATAATGAATTCTGCTGCTAATTCAATAAGTAAATTACCTCATTATGAAAGCCACTGTTTGCTATTACATTTAGGTTCCAAGATATTTAAGAGTCAGTCAATCCCAAGTAAAGTAAGAAAGGAAAGAAGTATACATACTAATTAAAATTACCTTTGCTCCAAAGATGACGAAAACTTCTGTCCAAAGGCTGATTCAAAATCACAAGGCAGAATTTCAAATTTCCTATGGAGAAAAGGAAGGAAAATACACAGTAAACTGAGTTTTTTTGTTTAGTCTGGAATCACACTCTATTAGTCCAGATTTTCAATCTACATTGAGCTAAATTCCAACTGCAGTCAATCTCTCATACTCTTATTTTTTTCTTCATACCTTAATTTTAAAGGATACCATAGATTAACTGTATCAACTTTAGTCAATATGTCCATCACATCACTATATCTATTAGAAAGTTTATTGTAAAAAAGGAATTTATTATAAAAAACAATTTATCATAAAAACAATTGGGTAGATTTTGTTTCTTGCAGTTTACGGTGCCCAGTAAAAGTAATATGGCAGATTTTTTACATAAACAAACCCTCACAAAATGGCTGAGTAGTTTTTAAATATTCTTCTACACATACTGAGGATAACACAAATTCTGTCAAAGCATAATCATACAAGAAAATGGCAGAACTGATCATTTGTACCTCCTATAGGTGGCTCTTAACAAGCTTCAAACAATCTAGCTGTGTTGACAAGAATTTAGTGGAGGGAGGGAGGGAGGGAGGGAAGGAAGAAGGGAAGGGTGCAAGGAAAGAGGAAGGAAAGAAGGATGGTAGGTTGGTTATAAAAACGATGTGAACTTTGGATTTATAACAATTATCGCAAATGATAAATCTACTCTTAAGTATACATAGTGGATCTCAAGCTCACTGTGTATCAGTCACAGATTTAAAAAAAAAAAAAAAAAAAAAAAAGACAAACCCAAAGCAAACCTGCTTCCCTAGAGATTCTGATCAATGTTCCTGAACTAGGCCTGTGCATTATAATTTTAAAAAAGCATCCTAAGAGCGCTAACGGGTACCCAAAGTTCACAACCTGGTATGGTACCTTAAAAGATTAGCTAATGATTGTGCAAAGCTATCACAAATAGCAACATTGTTTTAAAATACTATTTAACTTTATCTTGCCCTTTTAAATTACTGTTTTGTGAAAAAATATGTATAGCACACCATAAAAATTATTTGTAATTTTTTATAAATAAACATAAATGCTTTACTTTCTTAACTGATATGGTATAAGATTTTTTAAAAAAGGGATTAAAGACCAGTACTCTCAGTGAAAATATATTGAAATGAAGCACAATTTACAACAGAAAAAATTTACTGAAAGGCATTAGCAAGTTATCAAGAGTTTATGGTCTCTGTTTAAAAAAAATAGTGGAACTCAGATAAAATCAATATTAGCCAAAACACATATCAGTCATTATGTATAAAATACCTGTTTTCTTAGAGAACCAAAAACCATTATTATGAATCTCTCATCCCTGAAAGTATTTCAATTAAATAATGAAAACTCCAGGGCATGGAGGTTCATTTTCATATTGCACAACTTCTATATATAAGAGGATATTTTTTAAGTGTACACTGGGAAATCAAAGCTGTCAAGTCAATTTGTCCTTTGAAGAAATAAATTGCATATGGACAAAGCAAAGCTATTAAAAAGCTCTGAACAAATATCCCATACCAAAGTCTATTAAAAATAATCGAATTACCAATAGACTAAGAATTGGTAAGTCATAGAAGAAATTGCTTCTGAGAACATAAACACAGACAGACAGGTATTTCTCTGCAACATCTCTCTTGTCCGCGCCCCCACCATCCCCAGCACCCAGAGTAACAATTTGAAATAGCCCAGTGACACCCCCTGGTTTAGATGGCAAATTAGATGGTCCCGCTGCCGTACATCATCGTCAGACCCCCATTTCTCTGTTTCAACCCTCAGCAAAACTCGCTTCAATGAGGTTTTCACACACCCCCCATTCCTGGAAACACCTAAGGTCAAGGTCTAGAAGTCAATGGCTCTATCTCAGTGCCCATCTTAGCCAAAGCAACTCAGTAGCCTAACAGAGCAGGTTACCCCTTCCTTCTTGAATTGTGTTCTTCCCTTGACTTCTTGGAAACCCCACTCGGCTGCCTCTCTTCATACCTGACTGGCCACTCCTCCTCGGCCTCCTTTCCCACTCTCCTTTCATCTGAGCAGAAAACCCTCAATACACAGTTGTCGAATGAAGGTTGAGTATCCCCAGCCTCCAAACCAGGAGTGCTCCAGGTGCCTTTCCTTGGGCCTTTTCTGTACCAATCTATACGGACTCCCAAGTAATGCTCTGTAGACTCACGGCTTCTAACACACTCTGCAGTGAAAACACCCACATTCATGTCTCCAACCTGAGGCTTTTGTCCTAAACTCCAGAACTATATAGGTTTAATTGCTTATTCCACAACTCCTCCTGGATACGGAAAAGGCATCTCAAACTTCACATGCCCACAGTGAAACACCTGACTCTGCTCTCTCTATTGAAACCTGCTCCTTCCAGCCTGGGCCATCTGCTACCAACACCACCACTGATAACCTATCCACATGGACATTTTCCATCTCCAGATTCTACCATACAGCCCTCTCATCGGCCTCACTTCCACATCTGCCTCCCCTAAAATCTGTTCTCCACACAGTAGCCAAATGGATCTTGTTAAATACAGTCAGATCAAGGCATTTTTCTGTTCAAAACCCTCCCCCAGCTTCCCTTCACAGTAAAACCCAAAAATTCCCAACAAATCACCTACAAGGCCCTACGTGATCCCACTGTTCTCTCTCCCCCACCTTACGTTATATCCCCTCCCCCACCGTCTCTGCGACAGACACACTGGCTTCCTTGTTGTTCAAATACACTAAGAACGGCTCTCCCATGCATGTCTATAGTACAGAGAGCCACATACTCAGTGAGCACCCCACTTTCTCCCTCAGTCTGAACCCACGGGTCTCTGCTCCAATGTTGGTTACCAAAGAGCTTCCTTGCCCAACCGACCTTCAACAGTAACACCTCCACGCTATGCCAGCACTTACTCTTAACCTGATTGGCTTTTTCTAATAACCTTGTAACCAGTTTGGTCATTTACCCTTTTTTCTAATGTCTGTGTCCCTGCACAAAAACAGAAGCTGCTGGGTTAAGTACCTACAGTAATGCCGTATACACAGTAGGTAATCAATAAACATTTGCAGCTCTTCCAAGTCTGACTTTATGTCCATTCACAATAAATTGACTCCAGCTCTTCTCTCCCCCAGTCCTTCCGGGGACAAATGGTGCGGTACCCAACACAACTCCTCACTGAAGGAAAACACAACGGTCTTTTCTAGATGGCAGAGAATGCTCCAGGAAGGGCGCTAGAAGAGACAGCAACAAAACCAGCCATCTTGTGTTAAAATAGCTAAATGGTGTTTTGATTGTTATTATTGAAGAGAAATCTAAAGAAAGTGGAGGTGGTCCACAGAAGTCCGATTATATAAATAGTTCAGAAACGTTTTCTTTGAGAACAGATAAAGCTTTTTCAGGCTACGATGATGTCTACGCTAACTACCTATTTAAGAATAAAGAAATCCAAGTAATATGACATTGAGCCCTGGAAACCCAGGAACAGGTCTAGTTACGGTCACTCAACCTTTCGGGTGCGAAGTGTAAAGAGATTCTGAAAGGTTAGGTCAATTCCCACTTAGGAGCATTACCTCGCACGACGCAGTGGTTAATGAGTCTGCCCACGTTCGGTGACACTAACGTTGTACAAACCGTGCCTCTGGAGACAAAATGCCCCAGGAAATTCTCACAGGCATCCACATATGCTAGAAATGCATGTTAGTTCAAATAAAAAAAAGAACATTTTGTATTTTATAACTAGTAAGCTTCTATCGTATAGGAAGTAGAGGGCATAAGTGAGAAGGTCAAGCCTGACAAAGTTCCCAGTCTTTCTTGACATAAAAAGAGAAGACTCTACCAAGAAATATTTTCCTTACCCTTGCAAAGGTTAGCCATACTCCTGTTCCCAACACACACATTCTCACTAAAACCCAAATGCAGGGAGCCGAGTTCTTCATCTTGGCACACTGACACGGCGCGAGCTGCCGACACAGTTCGAAGCGGCCGTCTGCTGTCAGGGGCGACCTGGGCCACGGTGAACTGTGTTTCCCGTCAGTCCAGAAAAATCAGTCCCTGCAGATGTAATGTCACAGCCCTAAGGGTTCATCGGAAAGGCCTGAAACACCATAGTCCATCACATCGGTTTTGACGTGTTGACAGCTAAAGACCACGATAACATTCTCACTCGAAAGGTTGGTTTAAATGTCTTCCAAAGGCAGAATGCATCAAGGTTTGGTAAGTGCTTCTAGAACAGAACGGAAGCCCTCCTTTCCGACCTCCTGGAAAGGCACAGAATCCCTGCCGCTGCCCAGGAACAGGAGGAGGGCCAGAGGTTCACCACGCAAGCACACTCTCCCTTGTTCCACTCCTTCCCCAGCCCTCCTGCTGGGGTCTGGCTGGGCGCCGGAGAGGGGTTTTGGGACGAGTGGGTTTCGAAGGTTCAGGGCTTCACACATGACTACTCTGTGATCGAACAACAACAAGATGGGTAACTTTTCTTCTTTTCTAATATTCCTTAAACAGGATTTTGACTCGAGTCAAACCAATATTTATAATCAAAATATGTCCAAATTAAGCTAAACTGGGACATATTCAAAGCACAGACTGATGTTCTCCAAGACCTACAATTTGTAAGAATAAAACAAGTAACATTTACTTGGGTTTTCAGAGTTTACTAAGCACGTTCCACAGCCTTCCTAAACTGACACTGATTAGGTAGCACCTTGCCATGAGGATCTAAGGACTTCTGAATAAAGCCGAAGTCTTTTTGTTCACTTTTTTAAAAAAGAAGAAAGCGCATAGATTTAAATTCAAAATAACTGTGTATTGTGAATTCTGACTGCGCACACAATTGTGTATTCCGTCGCATCAAGAGTCAGTCTGAGGAAATCTCACTCACCTCAGGGGAGGTGAACATCCTTACCTTACAGACACCGGGGGCTTTAGAGAACTCAAGGGGAACTCCTGCCACCACCAGGCAGAGCTCGGGCACCAGGCGCACCGCCCCGACACAGAGCACCTCAGTGGCCCTGCCTCAGACCCAGGTCCAGGTGAAGTAATTAGAACTACTGCTTTGTGTTCTTTTCCATGGAATCATACGTATGCAAGACACTCTGTAAGCAAAGACATCCACAGGTTTTGTTTTTAAGGGAAAAATAATGGAAACAGCCCATTAGTATAGGGTTATGCTATGTCCCACACAGTAGAACAGGGCTATATGATCCAATACGGAAACTCCTTCAAGGTTAAAATAAGTGGAAAAATCAAGATGCAAATGCAAAGACGTATCACAAAGCCATCTGAATTTAAATGGCTTTGTACAAATTTAAAAGGAAAATACATACATTTTTGCAAGTATCAGGTATACTTATCAAAGAGGAAAATTTTTTGCTGGAACAAAAATATAAAGAAGCATTACTTTTTACCTGTTAATCTTTTGTATTGTATAAATGTGGTACCCTGTGATTATCAAAAAAAAAAAAAAAAAAAAAACAACAACAACATAAAATTAAAGAGCTTAACTGACGAAAAGAAAATAACCTTCCCAGGTAATGTGTCCCACACCAAAGAAAATGATGACCAATAATCTTTAAATACCACATTGGAATACAACAAAAATTTAGTCAACTATTAGGTTATTTGGGTTTCAAATCAAACGTGAAAAGCAGATAACTGGTGAAACACTATTGCATCCTTTCCTCCCAAAATCATTGAGTAACCTATGCTAATTAGAGTGGATTTTTCAAAGTTTGTTTTGCTTTTTTTTTTTTTTCCAAGAAGCCAGGGAAAGGCGGTTAGAACAGGATTCTTAGGGCAGCAAAGGAAGCTGCAACTCACTCTAAAGATCAAAATGCAGGGCTTTTCATCTACTGAAATCTGTTGGAAAGAACTCAGAAAGCATTTATTCTTCAATGCTTGGGGTAGTATTTTTACAAGTCACTGTTTGTAAGTCACTCAAGAATTTACCCATGTCCCAATTCTATTAGTATTTTCATACTTTTCTCACATAGAATATTTCTCTTCATCAATAGTTATCAGACATGAACACAAAAAGAGGTAGAACACGTTAACATTAATTACCTTAGAGAATGAGAAAGGGAAACCACTAAGTTTTTCTGTATTTTAATTTTAAAAAAAAACAAAACACCGTATGTTTTCCATTACCATTTACCCCCTTAGAATTGGAGAGCAAACTCATGAATCATTCTCACCTATAAACCGCAGTATTTAACTCTTTCTGCTAATAATAGTTACATGCTTCTCATTTAAAAACAGACTATACGTTTTAGGTCTGTAGAAAAAAGTCACTCATCCCTTTCATCTTCAAAATTTCACCTGGGCCCTGGCACAAGGGCATCATGAAATCACTGTTTCTAGCTTGAACTTGAACTTTGAAAACATTCACTCTGTGGTTCCTACCTCACTGAACCAGTTACAGCCCCCCACATCCTGTGCCTCACAAAACACACACACACAAAACTCTAAACACACACACAGGCAGAGAAACCACTTAGAACATTCTGAAATTATTATGGTTTGCTTTCATTCCAATTAACCTTCAGGATGTTCTATGTCTAGCAGAGTTGCTTCCAACGTCACCGTGCCTTGTATGAACAGAAACAAAACCTTCTACCACTTTCTTCCGTAAAGAACAAACCACAGCTGAGACAGGGTGTGTGCCGGAAGGGCTGTCGCTGATAAGGGCTGCAGGGACTGTCAAGGAGAGAGTCAGACTGACCCCCACAGGACTGAAGGCTTAGAACCAGCAAAAGACCAGCTGGTGCTCACCTTGTGGGGACCCCTGGCCTCATTATACGCTCACTGTCATATGTTAGCGTACTAAGCCACGCCACCGGTGACTCCAGAAGGAGAGGGAAAGGGAAAGCCCATTAAGATCACAGAATGGCCAGCTGAGCTCTTAGGAGAAGTCTCCAGCCCCTTCCCCGTCTTTACCCCTTTCCCTGAAGTCCTGACTACCCCTCTGTTAAATGAGTCTCAATAAGAAGAGTACATCCCACCAGGGAGGGGCTGCTCTGTCTGTGGAGTAGCCCACCTCTTCATCTCGCTGCTTCCCTAATATGTTCCCTTTCACGGCAAACTGCAGGCTGGAATTTGAATTCTTTCCTGGGCAAGCCAAGAACCCGCTGTGGGTCGGACCTCTGGGTCTCCAGGCCCCCCGATCGCCTGCATCACCACAAGCTCAATGCTCTGCCCCTAACTTAATGCATGCGGCCCATTTCCAAATCAGCTACAAGTGGAATTCTATTTCTGTGGCTTTCGTTATAAAGTCAGACATTGATTATCAAGGCAGGGAAGGGAAGAAACACTCCAAAGGCTTCAGGCCTGTTAATAATCAATACAGCTTATAATTGTGTTGCAAATGCCTGGAAGGTTTCCATGTGAACTACGCACCTGGAGATGATGGGGGCAGAAAGGAGGGAGCAAAGAGAGAAAATGCAGCAGCTCGGTTCCCCCCCTTTTCCTACCAGAACACGTACACAGCGGTTTTACTCTCCTGGGCACACATCCGTGAACCTGGTTATAACTTTACCTCTTTCTGTACCTTCACAGGAAGCATTTCAGAATGTAAGGGAGTACCAATAACATAAGGTGATAAAATGTTAGCAACCCTGCACTGTGAACCACTGGCCCAAAGAGGTAGGGATGGGGGACACCCTGATTTCTAGCCTTTGCCAATTTCCATGCGGTCAGTACCCCACCAAGGCCAGTTTCGAACTAACAAATGGCTCTCAAATTTCCTGAGTATTTAGCATTCGGCTAGAGAATTTCCTTAGGAACAACTGTTTTTAAAAAAGAATAAGAATGTTTTGGATCCCTGTATTTCTGGTAACTTTAAAAGAGAAAACACAGTTCTTGAGTTCTTGACTGTATGCAAATAAAACTTAATAATCATTTTAATTTAAAAATGCTAGAATAAAGAAGTCAGGCTTCCAGTGAGCAATGGCAGGTGCCACAGAAGACTCACTCTAAAAAAGCTGTGAAGGCTGAGTAAGAACACCCCCCCCCCCCCCCCGCGGGAAAGGCAGGGCATTCCGGCAAGACAAAACACCAAAACGCAAAAGGGTCAAACACACGCTGAAGAGAGTGGCCCATATTGTGAATGGGGAAAAGAGGTGTTAAAGTAATTGAACCAGGAGACCATCAGAAGTGGATGGCTCTGTTACGATAGATACTTAGGTAATTATTAATAAGGAAGGAAGCAAAGGAAATTAGACATTGTTGAGCATAACCAACAAGGAAGCTACAGCTTCGTACTCCAGGGGATCACAGCATTGCCCTGCCAAGGATTAACACCTTTTCCTCTGCCCCCATACCAGACTGCTGAGGGGACTCAGGGGGAGGTAAGCACACGAGCAATGGAAGTCAAAATGGCACAGAGGGAGGTGCCTGGCCATGAAGGCTTGTCAGCCTAACTAGGGAGTGAACCCATGAGAAGGACACAAAGGCTTGGGAAGTTCACTGGTTATTCTGAAAAAGTTCCTGGTCTGTCCCAAACCTGAGCTAAAATAATTGCAGGGGGACAAAGAAACTCCCTCCAGCATGTGCAGGTTCTCTCTCCCTCTCTCCGACCCACACTCGCCCTGAGCACACACGTGTTCTCTCTCCATCACCATGGCCTTGGCAGCATGGGGCCAACGGCTGTGTGGACTCCAAACGCAGGGCCCAGGCGGCAGCCTGGCTACCGCAGCACAGCGGATGGCAGCCGGAACACGAGCTAAGCTAGCTGGACGGTGAGAAAGGCCGGAAGGGACTCAGCTTTAATATGAAACAGGAACTCTAGATGCTGGTGTTCATTTTGGACTTCTTCCATAGCGGGACAGAGATGAAACACTGGGGAAGCCTTCCATCCAAGTAAATCTTGCCACGCCACAACCTCCTGTGGGTGGGTCATGAAGTGCGCTTTCCTGTCTATCCTGCAAAAGAGGCCCCCCTCCCCGCTTCCACCAGTGACAGTTGCACTGTCCTGGTGGTCCAGGTAAGCAAACCAATCCTAAGCCAGAGGCATCTGAGGGTATGCCCACCTCTGAGAAGAAACTGAGGAACCAGTCACAACCAGCCAACTAGGGTAACCGCTTAAGCCATAACCAATCAAATAATGTCCTTACTTGGCTGCTGAGTCTGCCCTAAAAGAGCCTCTCCCCAGCTCCCTGTCCGAGGAACACCCCTAACCAGTGTCAGTGTGGCAATGCCTGATTCAAATAGATGCTTGCTCAAACAAACTCTTGAAAATTTTAATGTGCCTCAGTTTGTTTTTTAACAAAGGCAATGGCAGTAGAAAATGCTAGAGAGGAGGCACACAGTAAAATACAGTTTAGACCATTTTAAGTAGCAATCACTAGCTTACTACCGTCCCAACCCTCATGAATTTCAGGCAGAGATTCTAAAGAACTGAATAATTGATTTTACTTTTCAATCTCCATTCTGATATGGCTATTACTGGCCTTACTGCTTAGACCAATGTCAACGTGTTCCAGGTGGCTGTAAAGGCTGTGAATGTCTTCTTTAGGCTTGACACACTAAAATTAAGATGAAATTGTTTTTAACATTATTTTTGTTAATTAACTCATGCTCTTTAGCATTATGACTTCAATAGGTAAGACATCTAAATTAGACCTCTCGAACAAGCTAAAAAGAACATCTGAATAGGATTATGAGTGAAATCTAAAGGCGGCAGGTTAACTCAGACCTGAATGTAAAAGGCAAAGAATTGATCCCATTAGCTACAGAGTAATAAGCGCCTGCCAGCCCTGCAAGCTGTCACCTGAAACTCTCGGCAGCTTCCTCCTTTGAGCACTGAGGAAGCAGGAGCCATAAGGCAGGGATGCGTGAGATCATTAGAGCTCTCATGTCCCCAGGGACTGCCAACCCCAAAAGAATAATAAGATGCTGTTATCTGGTTATCAGCAAGCCACACCATTGCATAAACTGTGCCATACAATAACTTCCTATGCAGTAAGGTGATGCTGACTGCATGCTCTACGTAGCGGGTACCGACATTCTCCCCTCTAGGAAAAGGGCTCAGAGAGGACAGGAATTTTCATGCTCTTGCTCACTGATGCATCCTTGGTGCCTGGCACCAAGGAGAGGTTCACTCAGTGAGTACACACTGAATACAAGAATAAGAAAAAGTACAGTTAGAAACCAAGGTATTGTATGTGCACTATTTCACATAATCGCTGCAAATAATGGGGATGATCCTATTACTTTTTCCATTTCGCCGAGGAAAAAATCAAAGCTTGAGAAGCAAAGTAATTTACCAAATGGCAGGACAAAGCCAGACTTTCACACCAAGGTCCCTCTTCATGGCCCTCTCCACACCTAATGCTGATTTCGACTTATTACCACTCTTCTTGCAAACCCAGAGGCTGAGCCCTGGAGTTTGATTTAGAAAACACTCAGCAAACTGAAAGATTCTCTTTTACCCATCAATGACCACTGTGTTTCCAGCAGAATAACAGGCTGCCTATGAGCTTTGGAAGAAAGAGAATAGATGGGAAAATTAAAGGAACCTCAGATTAAAGGCAACTTTGGTGGAGATTTCAGCATTTAAAAGTCCTGTTTGAGTGTCTTCAATTTTCCTGATGACTAATGTAAATAAAGTCTTCCTTTCGTACTATTATTTTTCCTTCTATCAACCTTTAAAAGTTGTTTCCTAAAGGGCATATATTACCATTTAAAGTAATATTTGTTTCATGAAATCTGAGCCAATCCCTAGGTTCAAAGAATGGTTTTTCATACCATGAAGCCATCACTGCCACCTGGCTGACAGTGACTGCAGGAGGCCACCTCCATTTTAGGAAGGTTAAACATGACCTCCCTAAAGGAAGACGTCTCTAAGGATCGATGGAAGCAGGGAGAAAGTGAGAACCTCCCAAACAGACATATCTTATTCTCTTTTCAAAGAGGCTCATACAACATGGAGCACCAAATAGCAGCTCAGGAAGCACCAACTAGGTAGCTCATCTGGTTAAAGCATTGTCCAGATACGTCAAGATTGCAGGTTCAATCCCTGGTCAGGGCACATGAGAGTAACCAATGAAGGTGTCAATAAGTGGGAGAACACATCGATGTCTCTCTCCTCTCTCTTTTTCTCTCTCCTTCCCTCCATCCCTCTCTCATTCACTCTAAACTCAATCAAAAAATAATTTTAATTATTTTCTTCAAAATTTAAATTTTTTTTTAAATTAAGGATCAACTGAAAAGACATAAGCAATTACTGACTTGCTTTGAAATTCTGTATATGTCAATGAATATTTTTTAAAAAGTAATCTAAAATAATAAGGTAATTTTTTTCAGTAGAAGCATGTATTAAATCTATTTTTTAAAGGGCCAGATAAATTGGAAAAATAGGTTATTTTTAAACTCCTCAGTATGTTAACATTTCAAGAGAGACTGCATATATAAATTTAAAAATGTAAATGGAAAGAATGCATAGGAGAAAGGATTACTTCACTCATATGTATGACTTAATACAAGGGCAACTACAAATGATGAAAGGTTTCGAAGAAAACAAAAAATAATTTTTCTTGCATAGACAATTGACCAGGCACTCACTTTAGGTAACTGTAATAACTGCAGTTTTTATGGATTTTCATATTCTAGTTTCTTCTTCCACTATGCCTGACTTCTGGACTCCACGATCATCTATGCATTGTCCAATTTTAACGTGAATCCTGCTCAGTCGTTTGAACTGGCACACGCTCAGGTTCCTCGTCCTCCATCGGCCACCCCCACCCCCTCCCCACACACACTGGTGGAGCTATCTGAAAACCCTGGCCCCTGCCTGCCTCCAGCAAAAACCCTGTTATGTGGATCTGCCAGGACGCCCTACCGCAGATGTTCCCGTAGTATTGTCCACCCACTGACCCCGCCCTGATCCGGTGCTATAAAGTCCCACCTGCCTGTGCTGTGTTCCCAGTGGGGTCCAGAGTCCCTCCCCCATACAGGGCCCCACTGCAGGGGTCCCTACACCTGCTGCTGAGGCCCCTTCCAAAATAAAGTCTTCCTTATTGTCCTTTAACAAGTGTCAGTGAAAACTTTTTCTTTAACGATTCGAATATCTTTTCCTTTAATACCTATTAAGAGAAAGTGAAATAAATCCTAGATAGTGGCCTGGTTATTCACTTATGGATGCCCTCCTTTTTCTGAACAGAATTTTATTGAAGAAGAAACAAAAAGTAGCGGGCAAAAGTTTTTGGTCACATTTCAGCAAGGTCATTAGGACCAAAAAAAAAAAAAAAAAAGGGAAACACCTATAAAAGAGTCTGATAGAACTGCATACAGCAGAGCTCAAAGGAGGCTGAGTCAACCTGGGGGAGAGGGCGAAGACACACAGTGATGAGCTGACCGGTAAACGCCGTTTTGATTAGTCCAAACAAACCAGTTACAAAACAGAAATAAGACCTCTGTGTGGGGGCCCATCCCCAGGTGAAGAATATTATTTCTTAGTGCCGTGGGGCAGGATCAGGGAGAGAAGGTGAAACGGGAGCTGATAAGCACCTACATGGGGAACCATGAAGCAACGTGAAAGGAATCACAGAACTATTTTTTGCCTTGACTTCCAAATGGCAAACTCTCAAAAGGACACATGAATGGAGTCCGAACTAATGGAGTCACCCACGGCACCTCTCCTGCGCTTCCTCACTAATTCCCTGCAGCTCAAGCTGGAGCAGACACAGACAAACGGTGGGACCTGGGCCATGACGAGCGGAACCCAGGCTCCATGAGGCCTGGAACACATCCCTACTGCATCACCCAACAAATCATAAACACTCACTATGCACCTGTAGCTCTTTAAAAGTCAGTTTCTGGGCCTCAGTTTTCTCATCCATCTGTTTATTCAACACATTTTATAGTGTTTAGCATTTTTATGATCTTGGCAGAAAGACATCAGAGACAGAAATATTACACCTGCCCTCAGAAAGCCCACAGTCAAGAAGGAGATAGATAATTAATATAAGGTTGTGCGAGAGAAATCAAATAAATAAAAGTATAAGAATAAACCTATAATTGGAATGTGTGGCCTCAGGGCTAAATGTATCCTGAAAATTTTTGCCAAAATTATTATTAATCTAAAGAGTTAATAACCACTATCCATTTCTCAAAGTATAGCTACCACCAACTGTTTTGGAATAAATTTAAAATTACACTTGAATAAAAACTATAAAATGGATTCATTCAAATTTAAAACTAAGTTATTTCAGAGGATTAGGAAAAAAAGGGGAAAACTCCACGCACTTGAATCACATCCAAGGGTCGTATTTAATAGAGACCTTCTCAGATACCCCATTGGTAGCAAAACAGAAATTCACGTGTCCCCAAAATTGTACCAATTTCCAATCACGAGCCTGCTTAGAAAAGGTTTCCTTCAGGGAAGACCCGTATGGATACATATAAGCCTGTATAATCACAAAGGAAATCCACACCAGCCTGAACCAATCCAGGAAATTTTTCATTGCCATATATATTTTAAAAACAGAGTTCAAAGACACTTGAGGATAAGTGGGATCATTAAAGAAAAAGAACAATGAATTACAGAGCCACCTCAAGATAATATGTAAGGGTGAAAGGACACTTTCTTTTAATGAATATCCAGAGGTTTGAGAATATTACAATAACAAAGAAAGGAAATTAATAAAGGAAGGGAAAGAAACTAAAAGTAAACTAATTCAATACAAGCAATATACAAAATAGTTCCTGAAAACAACTTCATTATAGACATAAAACACAAAATAACAAAGAAATAGAAGTATGATAGATATAAGAAAATATCAAGATCTGTCCAGAAAAAGTCCAACCATTGTTAATATAATAATAATATTTGCGTGCCATTGATGTAACCTGGATGCCAAAGAGCGTGGACTGGAATGTACAAGCGTGAACAATGACGACTTCACTGTACTAGTCAGTGGGAATGGTTGAGTGAGCCTGTGCACTGTGTGGCCATCACATTCAAACTGACTGAGCAAGTAGAGCAACAAATCTGCATCAAATTTTGCGTTAAGCTTGACCATTCTTCTGCAGAAACTACTCGGATGATACAGAAGGCCGCAGCTATGGGCAACTGGTGATTGGCAGCTTCATCACGACAATGTTCCCGCTCATACATCACATCTTGTGTAGAGTTTTCTGGCGAAACATCAAGTCGCCCAGGTGACTCAGGCCCCCTAGAGCCCCGATTTGGTGCCTTGCGACTTCCTGCTTTTCCCAAAATGAAAATCATCTTTGAAAAGGGAAGCGATTTCAGACTGTCGATGTGATTCAGGAAAACAGGACAGGGAAGCTGATGGTGACTGGGAGAACTGTGTGAGGTCCCAAGGTGCCTACTACGGAGGGGACTGAGGCATCATTGTCCTGTGTACAATGTGTCTTGTATCTTTTATCTTCTTCAATGAATGTCTCTTTTTCATATTACATAGCTGGATAACTTCTGGACAGGTAAAATTAAGAGGAAAGACAACTCAAGTATTTTCCTCCTGGGGAAAATATTATAAAAAAATAAAATAAAATTTAACTCCTTGAGCTGAAATGAAGATGCTGTTTTTCTAAGACCCTGGTAACAGGATTATAATACCTTTTTTATATTTTTTATATTTTTTTATTTTATTTTATTTTATTGATTCCAGAGAGAGAGAAAAAGAGGGAGAGAAATATCAATGTGAGAGAGAAACACATATCAGCTGCTTCCTGCACACACTCTAATGCCCAGGGACTTAATGTGTAACCCAGGCATGTGCCCTGACCGGTAGTTGAACCCACTACCTTTTGGCTTGCAGATCAGTGCTCAACCAACTGAGCCATACCAGCCAGGGCCCAATTCCTTTGTTTAAAAGCAAGTATACACTCTGTCTAAGTGTTTATGTCAGAACTTGTTCAAAGTCAGCCAACTGTGAGACTCTCGATTTGCTTTTATATTCTGTTTGCCCCTTTATCCAAAATTCCCTAAGCAGTTGGCACTGACACTGGATACCTACGGTGCTCATAATATTTCTGGTAAAGATATCAAAACCAACAGGATTTAGTTTTGTTCTTTGAAGACAGATTTACAATGTGTATTCATGAAATATCTGTAAACTAGAAGGTCTGGGATCAGTTTCTTCCACTGGCTGGTATTTAAAAAAAAATCATTTTCGTTTGTTTGTTAAAGAAATATTTTGTTTGCTATGCCTTTTGTGGGGCTAAACTTGCAGAAACCTGAAAAAACTTTTAAAAGCATGACATTTACACACATTCTGTAAATATGAATACTGAATATTTTCCAAGAACAATGTAAAGATTGAATGCAGTCAATTTTTCAGCACTTCTACATGAGTTTTATGACAAATTCACTCCATACAATAGTAGTGCACTTTTCCTTCCTTTGGATATGAATAAGCAACAGTAGATCTTAAGATATGCAAAGGCTCTTGGAACTATCCTAGAACTGTTTCCCATTGATCAACACTGTAAGGATATTTTCCTATTTATCAAGTAATACACTTGGAGTTAATGTAAAAAGATATGATGGTGTACAGAGTGAGACACACATCTCTCTTTCCCGCCCACTACCCACCAATTCCCTTCTCTGGGGTGTACAATTTCACAAATGTTTTCGAAGTCCTATTTGCATGTTAAAAAGGTCTATCTTTAGTACCCTATCACTGAGAATACGCATATAACAAAGCAACGCCATGCACTAATAACATTTAAATGGGTTTATGCTCCTTTATCTCAATGGCACGTGTGCGCAGCCAGTCAGTTCACAGGCAGTATTTTGTGTTCCCGTGGATCTGCCACCTCTGGCCAGAGTTCTGGTGCGCCCGAGAATCACCAGCACCAAGCAAAATTCCTTTCAGTACAACTCCTAGAAGATGGTCACAGATTGGCTTAAATAAAATGTGAATAAAGACTCAGAGTGAGTTTTCTAATTAGTAGTGGGGAAGAAATACCTTCTGCACCTAGAAAAACTACCTAGCTGTAACCTCTGCTCACAATTTCTACTTGGTTGTGTCTTCCAGAGAAGGTCATTGAGTCACTGACTCCTAAGGGACGCAATGGATGATGTCCCTTTAAAAGATGCTCATATCCAAAAAACATGCCTACAAGTTTAGGAAGTGAAGTAACTTGTTCTTTAAAATACGTATACTCATTGCCTTCTTCCTCCAGTTTCGGCGGGCCAAAGCAAGGCGGTCCTGTGCATGCGTGTGCATGTCTGTGTGTGCAGCGGGGGAGCGCCAGAGCCAAACATGGCGACCCACCCTGAGACCCAGAGCTCAGGGATGGAGAGGGGGACCGCACCACTCTCGGCAGGCTGCTGGGAGGAGTAGAGACTACGCAACACTTAGCACATGTCCAGCAGAGTATGAAGATCCAGGGGGGAAGAAAGTCTTTGCTGTTTATTCATTGCTGAAGCCTCAGCGCCTAGAAGGTAGCTGTCAAATAGTAAGTGTCCGATCATGGTTGACAAATAAATAAGTATCAACACAAACCTCTACTGAATAACTACCGCTCAATAGGAGACATTAAAAGGAGCTACAGGATACCTGACCGCACACCTCTGCCAGCAAAGGTGGCTGGTAGACCTTTCGTGTGCGAGAGCCTTCTCCAGTGAAATTTCTTGGCACAATGTAGGCAGATCCATGCTCAATCCCCTCTGGCAGTCAAGGAAAACTGCTGTCTTTCCAGCCCCTGCCGCCACAAGGGGGTGCCAAGCCTCCCTGGACTCTCTGGGTTCTGGAACAGTGTGTGCCTCACGCAAGCATCCTGCTTTGTACTTTATATTGGCTCAGCCTACCTACACACAGCATCCCTCTGACACGGCCCAACAGAGAAGCCCTGTCGGCAACCATCCACCAAGCGGCAGCACGCTCTCCACCTCGGGGGCGCCACAGCCCCAGCGACCTCTGAGCCACTAGCCTCTGTGACTGAGGACTTCACCCACTGCTTTACCAGCGAGCAAAGGAGGGTGGCCTCCAACCATAGCTCTGCATGGGCACCCTGGACTCATTGCCTTGGAGCCAAGGTTAGCTGGGCATCCCTTTTAGTAAAAGGTGAACGATTTACGTGATGTGAAGAGAAACCAGCATATTTCCCTTTAAGCAGCAGCTCAGAGCTTGCTGCTGGGCTCTTGCTGAAACTGGTCACCTGACCCCCGGACACCTGGTGACTCTCTGGCCTGACATTCCCACGGAGGGACGGACGATTCAAGTCCCACTCAGTGACCACCCAGGTGGGAAGGGCCTGACAAGCCTCATTTGACAAACAGGAATGACACACTCAAGGCCCAGCTGCGGCCATGGCAACTCAGCTTTTCACGAAAAGTGGCTGCTAGCCCTCCGGGTGGAGCTTTGCCTCCCACTCGGCAGAGTCACCAACTCACGGAGCTCTCAGCTAAGCCCAACCCGAGGTCCACTGGCGGCTGCAGCTGTTCCATCTCCAGGCCAACCGCGCAGACGCGAGCACGGCCGCGGCGCCACTGTCCCGCGGAGGACACGCAAGGCCATTCCTGTGGCTCTGTCCGACGATGGACCTTATCTGCCATCACTCAGGGCGACGCCAGCGGCACTGGGGCGTACCTCCGCCAGCGAGGCATCGGCTGTGCTTCCCAGGCTAGCCTTCCGGCGGGGTGGGGAAGACGAGGGCAGCGCTGCTTCTGGAGCGAAGGGCAGGCATCTTCCTTTTCACCAGGGGAAGTACCCGATCTCCTTCCAGGGCGCTCACGTCCAGTCATGTAACAAAACACCGGCGATTCCTAGCTCGGGGCTGCTCCCTGTAGCGCCACCCCTGGCACACGCAGGTGCCATCTGACCCCCTCTTCACACCGTCCTTGGGAAGTGAGGTGCAGGAAACGAGCACGAAAACGCTCATCTTCTGGCTGCCCTGCGAGCGATGAGGTGCCCTTCACCTCTGACCTAGGAGTCTCCGTGTCCCACTGGTCTCTGCGCCACGGTGGCCAGCGGGCTCCTACGCTCGCAGGTTGGGGAAAATCTGAGGTAGTTCACAGTTCTTGACATTCATAACCTCAAAAACGAATTATCACAGTTTTAGGACAAGAATGAGCTGCCTGCAGCCAGTTATGAAGCCCCTGAAAAGTTTTTTTTAACTGTTAACACATTTAACAAAGAACACACCAAGCCCCCCCGCTGTTCAGCCTTTTCCCCCACCCACAAGTCATCAGTATTGGTGGGCACTCAGTCTGATTACCCATATATCATGCCATTGAACTTGATACATTCCCAATACTGTTAGCTATGAAATTAGTAAGAGTTGAAGTCACACGGCTGAAGAACACTAGACTATAAAAGGCTTTTATTTCAAGAATTTTTCAGGAATTAATAAAAACACTGATTGGTACCTAAAATATTGTGTCTTAGGAAGTTATTGTTGTTTCGTTATGAATTTCTCTCAGGATTTACAACTCCGTGCTATAAATAATATATCAGAAGAGGATAAATATGATAGAAGTCACAATTCAGAAATGTGCAAAAATAGCGTGGTTTATAGAAACAGTAAATGTGCCAGAAGAACGCATATTCAGGCTTACGGATAGCAAGCATCTGTCTGCATCAACAGGGCTGCTGAAAGTGACAGCTGATTCTCCTTCCTCCGTCAGACAGTACTAACTACCCCATAAAGCGCGAGACACTTTGGTTCACATCATAAGCCACCACGTCAAAGTACGCGCACGAGGATGGCCATGGAATACGTCTCTGTAAATGCCAGTTACCTTCGTCATAAATTTCTAACAGCTCATTATACACACAACTCAGGAGCAGGACTCAAAATTAGATTATTTTAAAGACAGGTCATCATTCATGATAGCTTCGGTACACAGCTGAGGCAGGGGGCCACTGTGTCACAATAATTTTTGCAGTCTGAGAAAAATGATGTTCACGTTCTTCGAGAGTTTTTTCAATAGGAAGGCAGCAAAAACATTACCAAAAAAAAAAAAAAAAAAAAAATCCTAGACATCGTATCATCTCATCTGTGTCTTTTTTAAAAGACAGTACCATTATCACGTCAGAGAAAATGAACGCTTGCTTAAACCAGCTCTTCAGTGTGCACAGATATTCTCGTGTACCAAAACCTTTTTATACTAGGTTTATTTATGTGAGAATTCGAACAAGGTCCACACACATATCTGTTAAAAGTCTCTTATAATCCAGGTTTCCCTTCCACTGCTTTTTATTGCTTTCCTCCCAATGTATCTGTTGAAAGAACTAGGTTCTTTATCCACATTGTGAATTTGGCTGATTGTATCTAACGTGATCACTTGGCACTTTCCTAAATTCCATGCAAGCCGATGGCTTCTGTTAGTTACCAGTGTTTGCCTCCTGGCTCCGAAGCTACTCTCCCCTGCCTGGTCCGCAACAGTGGGGCTGCGCGTGCTACTTACTTCTCCCTCGCCAGCGGGCCAAACTCGAGGCTTTGTCCGTGGACGGCCGCTGAGGAAGGGAATCGTATGCTGTTCTTTCAGCCCTGCTGAAGGCCAGCATCCAGGAGCAGGCCTTCCCAAGGACAGCTTCCTTCGGCACAGCCCCCCCGTTTCCTCCAGAGATGAGGGCCGAAGTGGCGCCTTGCTCCCCCACCACCACGCCACCCCAGGTGGGTTCAGAGCAAAGTACCAGCGGCTGCCACTTCCCTTCAGGTGGCCTCTCCAAAAAGTGATGGCAGTAACAGGTGGGCCTTGGGGAGGCGCTTAGGTCCCGAGGGTGCGTGAGACTGGGGGAGCCCACAGAGCTCCCTTAGCCCCTCCAGCAGGTGAGACCACAGGGAGGGGCCCCCTCACTGGAAGGCAACCGTGCAGGCACCTGGACCGGGGCTTGCAGAACTGTGTCTCTAAGCTGCCCGGTCGGCGGTGTTTGGTCACCGCCACCCAGCGCTACCGGCCCAGCGACAAGTCATAGCAGCACTTAACAAGCACCACAGGGTAAGAAGTTAAATTGGGTCACTCTGGTTTCATGGGTGAAAAAAGGGGAGAACAGACTAAATGCGGTTCTTGTAAGTCTAAAATTTTATACCACCTCTATCCCACACCTCAAGGGCAGAAACCTGGGTTTTATTTCCTTTCTTCCTCCCCTGTCGCACCCTACACAGGGCTCTGCACTCAGGATGTGATCAATAAATGCTTTTTAACTAAAATAGCCAAGAACTGGCCCCAATACTCCATGACTCCTCTGCTTTCATAGAAGATTTATCCTATTAGCTCCCGTGTCAGGGCCCACGGTTCACTGAAACTCAATTACAATGGACTATTTTACAAAAATGTCTCATTTTAACAAGTGGATCTCCCCTATTCCCAGTAAGACAGAGCATTCATTCTGTGCGTACTAGTTTTAATCCTCTGGCACTTCTGAAATTTTTTAGGGTGCTAGCATATCAGTAAATGAGCACCCCAAAATGCCATGCTTCCTCAGAATATATGTACAAACTTGTTGAGTTTGTAAAAAACTAATAAGATCGCCTGCTTGGAAGAAGTTTCTAATTTAAGGTAAATACACAGAAATTATCTTTTTCCTGCATCTCAAAGGAAGAAATGTTTAATGAGCTGTTTTAGTCATGACATAGAGAATCGTGTCCATGCGTCCAGTCTGCGGCGTTCAGCTGTTCTTGGCGTTGAGCTCGGCTGACGGCAAACCTGTGACGAGCCCCCCGAGAGGTCTCTCTCGTGTTACTGGAGCCGCTCCCGCCTGCCAGGTGAGGAAGACATCCTCGGTGGAGGCCGCCAGTCAATCAAAACCAGCAGGAAGGTCCCGGTGACTGTACCACAGGGGGATCTGGGCCTCCCTTACTGAACAGAAAGCTAAAACTCTGCATCTGCCTGCGTTTTGCACTTCCATACATTGCAGATAAACTGAAGGGACCTACAGGGAGAAAGCAGACCTCAAAGAGGCTACCTACGTCCCTCTGGTTTCCAGCTCACTCTGCTCACTGTGGAAGAAGAAGGGTGTGAATAATGGGTCTTCACAGCTAGCACTACTGTTCTCAATGTTTTATCTAATCCTCAGATAACGCTACGTGTGAACTGCTCTGAGCTCATTTGGCCAAAGGAAAGAAAACCGTGAACAGTGAGGGGTCTGGCCCACACTTCCCACTTGTGAACCCTGCAAAACATTAAATTATGTACATTTTTGGACTGCATCCTTGGGAGAATACTGAATAAAAGATTTTTTCCCTCCAATCTTTACAACAGCAAAGTTACAGAGCTTGAGGGCATTTCAAACACATTTGAATTATACACAGGGATTAAACTATTTGGAGACTGATAGGAGTAAAAAAAAATATTAAAAGCAGCTGATATGCTTCTCGGGAACAGAGAGAGAGCAAATCTGAATTCAGTGGGACACAGGCCCCACCAGGTCTACACTCTCCCACTCTCTGCTAGACTCTGAATTTCACTCCTTTCCCCACGTACCTCCTTCCCCAGCCTCTCCCCTTCTAACATGTATACCCCTCTTTAAGGATAAAACAGAATCCGTGGGAAGACTTCCGCTGATTCACACAAACACACCCACCCCTTGACATCATCTCTGTGCGGACACGCTCGGCTCTTCTTCCTAGACAGACACCTGCTGACGCCATGAGGCCCACCCTCCTCTGCGCCCCGGACCCCACCGGCTCTCGGGCTGGGTCTCCCCACCAGATCCCCTCCTGCCTGTAGTCCCTCGTCTTCCCTCCTACAGTCACCCCTCCCCTTTCTGCCTGCCGCTACTATCGGCCCACAGAACGCTGTTGATTCTCCACGCCTTAGTGCACACACGTCTCCCTCCCGCTACCGCCCCATTTCTCTGCTCTACATTACAGCAAAGTGCCTCAAAAAAAAAAAAAAAAAAAAAAAAATCTTGAGAACTCTAAAGACTACCTCCACCCCTAACATCCCACTCTCTGGAAACCCTCCCAATGACTCGCCCCCCTGGCAGTCAGCGGGGACTCCGAGTGGCTGAGTCTAATCTGACTGTTGGTCTACCCACCCCGTAAGCCATGAACAGCACTGCATCCAGTGGGTCACCCCCTCCTGCCTGGGAGCCCTGCCTTTACCTGCATCCGGAACACCGCATCCCTGGTTGTCCTCCTGCCTCACTGTGACTCCTCTTCTCCCAGCCCCTTAACGTCACAGGGGCCCCTGGCCCCCTTCGACTTTCACCCCTTTCGTGATGGCATCTATTCTCACGCGTTATCTGCCATCCACGTGCTGCCGGTTCCCAGCTGTGCACCTGCAGCCCTCGTCGCTCTTCTGAACCCCAGCACTGGACAGGGAGGGGCGAAAGTAGGCTCACAGTTGTTCATGCAGAAAATAATGCAATGATCAATAAATAACCATAGAGGAATAAACTGTGTTTTGTGTACCCACAGCTGTAAACCTGTTTTGGCCCTGCTCTGTACACCTGACAATACATCATGTCTCCACACGTATACTCATGTATGAGAGGCATCTCAAACTCAACAGGTCCAAATCGGCACAGTGTGGAACTTCCCCCCAAACCTGCTTCCTCCACCTACGGTACTCCCCAGCTCAGTTCATGGCAGTTCTGTCTGTCTAACTGCTCAGCCCGGCTCTCTCACATCCCCAGTCAACTGACTGGCAAATCTAGTAAACTCTAGTTTCAAAAACTACCCAGCCCTGGCCGGGGTGCTCAGCCAGTTACCACGTCGTCCTGATGCACCCACCGAGGTTGCAAGTCTGATTCCCTGTCAGGGAACACAAGCAGAATAACAAATACCTGTTTCTCTTTCTCTATCCTCCCCCCTCTCTAAAAGTCAATAAAGAAAGAATTGTTTTAAACACGCAGCATCCCACCTTCTCCCCACCTACACCGCTGCGACCCTATCAGGCCACTACAGTCTTTGCCAGAGAGCTGCGGAACTGTGGTATCCCCCTCCGTACCTGTCCCCTTGCCGCCACCTTCATCTCCAGGTGCACAATTAAATCGGATGTCGATCCTCTGCCTCTGCTCAAATCCCTCCAATGCCCCCTGCCCCCCAACCATTTCACACAGAGAAACACCAAATTCAGGAAGGCCTTCTACAACTCAGCCCCAGGTCCCGCTCACGTCGCCCACTCAATGGCCTCCCCCTCGGCTCCAGCCACGCCAGGCCCCCTGCCCTGCTGGCCTTCCACGGCCAGGCCCACCCCCGCCCACAGGCGTTCCCACTGGCTGCTCCCTGTGCACAATCACATTCCCACCACCTCTCCACAGGTGGCTCCCTCACCGTGCTCCACGGGCTCGTGTGGCCCGCCCCCACCTAACCAACCACCTGTGGAGGAGGGAACTGCACCGCACTCAACGAGAGGTCTGCCTCTGGTGGGTAATCTCCAAGTCCCTGGTTCGGAAAGCCTGCGAGAGTGTCTCCGTGTGCCTGGGGACCTTGGGTCAGGCAGCATAGCCTAACAAGGTGCCCGAGGGTAGGAAAGGCCCCCCCAATTGCCCAAGGAGCAAGAGACTGCGATCAGCCACACGGTCCGTCACCATGCCCACATGATGGGGTCCCCATAAGATCTCTGGACACCAAGGCAAGGTGAGCTCCCCTGGCTGGCAACGCTCAGCGCCTACTGTCCTGCATCAATGCCAAGGACATCACACCTCATGCCGAGGATGCGACCCACAGCTGCACAGGGAGAAGATAACGGGAAACTCTGCTTTTGGAATGTCCCTCAATTATGCGCTTTAACTTGTACCTTTAGCTGTAGTAAACGACAGCTGTGAGTACAAGAGCTTTCTTGAGTTCTGTTTGTCCTTTTAGCAAATTGGCGAACCAACGGGCAGCCTCCTAACCCTGCCCCACTCATGCCGCCCCTGCCACACACACTTCCAGTCCTTCTAACCCAGCTCTTCTTCCCACCACACCCAGCACCTTTGAAACACGCTGTCTGCGACTGCTTTGTGATTGCCCATTTCCCTTCAGCGGAACAGGCCCTCCACCAGCGCAAGCACATCGCCCATGCCTGGTCTGGAGCAGTGCTCAGGCATCTATTTAAACTGAAGCCAAGCAAGCAAACTGCACCTGGCTGCTTATAAACAGGTTGGTTATTAGTCTTAAACACACACACACACACACACACACACACACACACACACACACACACACACACACCACTGTGGCCAAAGAGGAAAACTTTCATTAGAGGCAGATTTGTTCCCACCATCGGTTCCTCAGGAACCGCCTGACCGCTCCCTTTCACGTGAACTTGGCCCTGCTGGCGTCTTCAGTCGCCCTCTCTCCGCCCCTTCACACCCGTTGTGCTGTGGTGTAAAGCTATACAGCAACCGTCGTCCCGACGTGCATATTAAGTGCGTATTAAGGAGGACTGTGCCCAAGTCCGAGCCATTTGCAGGAGCATCGAAGTTCACGTGTTTTGATACCGACTGCTGTACACACCTGGACTAGGGCACGGGCACACCACATGGCGACGGTCGTGCTGTGATCACTCTGCTTCAGTTGCCCGAGCTGAGCACACACTTGAGAGGACAGAGACTATGTCCTACCGACATTACCTGGTACGCAGCACAGTACCCGGACCATAGTCTGTGCTCAAAAGCAGCTGCTGAAGTTCAAATCTACCCATGACACCAATTCTGCCTTGGGGCAGAGAAGGGTCCTTCCATCCCATCCTTCCACCAGATGCTCCAGTTCAGGACTATTATAGGCCAAGTGCATGTTCATTACTGCATCTCTCAAGATTAGCACCGTACCAGGCACAAATTAAGAGTTTTAAAAAAGTGCTTATTCAAACAGAATACTACAGGGTCTGGCACAAATAAAGCCCCCTTTTTATCACAAAATTTTTTATTACAAAATCATAAGCCTGTAATTCTGTAACATCACAATATCACACTCAAGCACACCATACAAGATTTTAAGTGAAATGTCCAAATTAAAACTATAACTTATCACACCCCTATCATTACCCTGCTGCAGGCCCTACTTCTGCTGGACACTGTGTGTGTGGAGCACGGGGGAGAAGCAGAAACAAGTACAGAGGAGCGGTATCAACACGGCAGTATCATTGGAAAAGAAAGCATTAGCGTTTCATTTATATTAGTGTAAGGCTGCCCTGAGATTCTCTGAAAACACTTTCACCAAGGAGTTTCAGAAAATTAAGCAATTTTTAATGTTTTGGTAACTGTATTAGCTGGTGTAGAAGTATTAAAAAGTCACTGAGAGGCCCTGGCTGGGTGGCGCAGCTGGTTGGAGTGTCATCCCGTACACCAATAGGTTGTGGGTGCAGTTCTGTGTCAGGGCACACACCTAGGTTCCGGTTCGATCCCCGATGGGCGCATGTATGGGAGGCAACGGATGGTTCTCTCTTAAGTTGATGTGTTTCTCTCTCCCCCCCACTCCCCACCCCTTCCTTTCTCTCTAAAATCAGTAAATATATCCTTGGATGAGGATTAAAAAAAAAAAGTCCCTGAGGGATCTAATCTTTGCTGAACAGGAAGGTGATTTGAGACTGACTTCATGTGTGTATCAATATGTGGAAACCGATCAGGGAAAAGACTTTTCTGGCTATTATGCATCAATGAAACTTTTTTATTTTTTTAAAATGTTGTATTTATTTATTTTTAGAGAGAGGGGAAAGGAGTGACAGAGAGAGAGACAGAAACATCAATGTGTGATTGCCTCTCGTGTGGCCCCCACTGGGGTCCTGGCCTCAACCCAGGCATGTGCCCTCACTAGGAATTGAACTGGCGATCCTTTGGTTTGCAGCCTGTGCTCAATCCACTGAGCTACACCAGCCAGGGCTGAAACCTTTTTAAAATAGTGAGTGGATCATACAAATTTAAAAATTAAAGAACACTTAAATGAATTGTAAGAGGTTCATTGACTTACTTCTGTAGCTTTTTTTGACTTTAGAGAGAGAAAGGAAGGGGGAGGAGGAGCAAAAGGGGGAGAGGGGGGAGGAGGAGCAAGGTGGGGGGAGGGGGGAGGAAAGGGGGGACGGGAGAGGAAGAAGGAACATGGCTGTGCCGTTCCACCCACCCGCCCACCCACCCACCGGCTGGGATGCCTCCCACGCGCACCCAGACTGGAACCAAACCCGCAACCCTGGCCCATCCAGATGATGCTCCAACCACCCGAGCAGCCGGCCAGGCTTCGTCGGCTTATTTTTAAAGGATTGGCAAACAACCTCTACTTCCGAGCACACCTGAGAAGGCTGAGCAGGTGAGTAATGGGAACCTTGGGTAACTGATGGACCTTAAAACATGAGCAGGTTGTTCTTGCCGATTAACTAGACAGCTGCTCTGAATTACACCTCACGCTGTTTTCACAAACAGCTAGTTTCCTGCTGCCAGCAGTAAGACTACCTGGAGCCACACATACTTATCTTATTACCTTTTCTTTTACCTTTCAAAAAAAGAGCTTTCGAAGTTAACTTGTTTAGTTAGCTTTGGACACATCCACAAACATCCTCCTCCTCAACACACTACTGGTTAGAATATTAAATTCACAACATTTATTCCAAAATTACTAAACAATATGGTGCTTTAGAACAATACTAGTCTCCCTCCATTGCAACTAATCTAACCCTCCCTCTTAAACTAATCTAACCTCTATTTTTTATGCTTTTTCAGGTCATAATATATTTCTAAAGGGAAGGAAAACACTTAGTTGTAACCAGCCTTTCTGATTGCAAAAACCAATTTACATTTTATACCTCCAACCTCTACCAATCAGCATCATGCAAATTATAGTGTAACTTAACACAACATGCAACCTCAATTCTAATAAAAATTTAGGAAAAAAACTTCAAAAGTTCATTTTTCAAGAATCAGAATTTTAACTTAACATTAAGGAAATATTTCTAAAGTAATTACAAAAAAACACATGTTGGTATGCACTAAATGTCAGTAATCCCGATTTAACATCATAAAACTCAAGAAATAGGTAACCACACAGATTCTACACCCTTAACAAATTGAGCAAGCTCAGGGTTCTGGATCTGTTTTTTAATAAACTAATTAAATTTATGCAAATTTCTTTTTGTAGTGAAATTTTAATGAAAATTCTGATTATAAAAGAAAATGGTAAGCTAGTCTGTGCTCTTGTAGTTATAACATTCTGTTAAAATAATTTACGCTGCTGCAATTCAAGTTTCAGTTCTATGCTCCTTAGTTAAGTGTGTAACTAAATGTAAAATGGATTCTAACAAACGTATATAAATACCACTGGAGGTCCAAATACAAATATTTTCATAGCAGATTACACTCATTCTTCTCTATGTACCCTGCAGTGGCAATGAAAATCCACTATTTTTTTGTCATAAAGTGTAAAAATACACTTTATTTTTTTGTGTATTATCATAAAGTTTCACATCATTAAAAAAAAATTTATTTTGAATCTTAAGGTCACTGGAAAACTCCAGCCACGCAGGCCACTTCTGTTATACCTCGCCTTTCAACAGCGCCCTCTGCAGACAGTGTCACAGACGGGTGGCGTGGGCGGGCACTGCCTTCCCAGGATGTCGCTCTTCACGTTCTCTCACTGTTCTCCGGGGGGGGGGGGGGGTGCTTATTCCAAAGTTCAGGGATAAGGGCCAGGATGGATCATCTACAATGTCTGTAATGATATTAAATAAAAACCCACCACTACTTTTTCACTAAAAATACTTTCTTCAGCATGTTAGCTGTTAGCTACTTCTTCCCATTGGGTCAGAGCAGAAGCCTTAAATGAGCTGGGGGTGATTCAGACCATCGGGTCTGAATTCCTTAGCTAACGACCCTCTCCATGACGCACTCCTGTCCTCCCAGGCCTTCTCGCACAGGAAACAGTCTGGATTTCTCCATCACCCGCAGCCGAGCTCCCCGGCATCCCTAAGAGCTTCCCATGACCGGAGACACTGTGTGCTTCATGTGTTAACAGTGCACCCCAGAGGGGCAGGCCAGGACCACAGGCTCCTGGTGGGAAGCGAACACAATCTAACCCACCGCCCGTCCTGTAGGACTCCACAGCCCTCCCAAGAACAGGCCCCGAGATTCTGCTCGAACGCCTCAAGAACAGTCAAGAGAACCGTAAAAAAGGGAAAATAAGAACAGGAAAGTGTCCCCCTGACGAGGATAAAGATGTGCAGAGAACAGAAATGCCAAATCTGAATTTAGATGGCTACTTCGATCTAAAGCTAATGTTTTAACATCCGCAGCCTCGCCCAAAAATACAGAAAGCATAAACCAGAACAGAACTGTAGCTGCCCGATCGCTGTCGATCAAAGCCCAGGTCTCCTCTGCAGCCCTCACAGCCCAGCACCGTTACTTCCCTCTGCAGCACAGCGACCTCGTCCCCTCAGGGCCAACGGCAGTGCCACCGACACAGCCTGAGCTACAGAAGTTGAGGGAAAGGAGGAAAAAGGAACTGGAGAATCACAGCTCTGGAAGTAACTCTAGTCAACCATTCTTTCAGAGAGCAGGACTCCCTGCTGGAGGCAGCACCATGAAACCTTCAGTTTGGAGTAACTCAGCTTATTCTGTCGTCCCTCAGACACTTTCCATGGGAACTACCAATAAAAACACCATCAACTTTAAACCTTGGCACGTGCAGACTCTCGGATCAGCTGCCTGGCTTTCATGCTTCCATGAAGACTGAGGAAGCCTGAAATTACACGTGTAACATAGTAACAGTTACAGCCCACAAGAATTAGTTGCCTCATTCTCTCGCTGGTTTGACAGTGATGCCACTAAACAAGGAGGAGAATTACTTTTCAACCTTCCGTGGGAATTCAGCCTGCTCTCACTGGGTGGGACTCTGACATTACAGGGAAAAAGAACAGCTCTTCTGAAAATCAGTTCTTATTTTAGGAGCTTAAGTTAAGATACTGAGCAAAGATGAAAGAAAGTAATTCTGAAAGGAAAAGCTGCCAATACACTCCCAGCTTCCTCGGGAATGCTCGGATTTGTTTCACGGTGTGATGACCTCTCGCAGCGGCAAGTCACAACTGCTCACGCCCAGTGACTGTGTGAAGTGGGGGAATCTTAATGCTATTATAATGCAGTATATGATTTATTGGGCAAGTACAGCTTTTATACAAAGAAGGAAGCCCAAAGAAGAAAAACGCATTGGAATATGCAGCGCAGGCAGTGTCCGCCTGCCTCTCACCGGGACTTCGGGCCCGTGGGTGTCCGAGCAGCGCTGCAGGGTGCGTGGCAGCTGGGGCGCTCTGGCCACGGCCACGGCCACTCCTGGAGCCCCGGCCAGCCTCTCAGGAGCCAGGAGGAACCCGTGATGGTTACAAGGATTAGCGTTCTGCCACACAGTGCCTTAAACGGGCGTTTATGGGCTAGTCCGAGATGTAACCACCATCACAACTTCGCGTCCATGAGAAAATGTATTGAGTTTAAAACAAAAAAAAATACATCTGGGGTACAGCTGCCCGTACAAATTTAAAGTTACTGTTAGTGACAGCTGATTAGCACAATACTGTATTTCTTTTACAGAGGTAAGTAGGACACTCTCCAGTATCAACCACTAACTCTTTCTAAATTAAACTAAACCAAGTATCTTACCCTCCAGTATGCACGAAGGCCTCAAATGACATGCAATAGTGTGGGGAATGCTCACGACCCACAGCCCTGGCCCTGGCCCTCGGAGCACACAGAGGCGATCACCACGCAGCCCTCCGCCACGGTGACTGTCTGCATGGGATGTCCATGTTTTCAAGTCCTGCTGCTTAGTTCTGTCAAAAATGGAGTTTACTGAGACATGTAATTTATTGACCAAATTTTGTGTGTGTGTGTGTATACAGCATATTTTATTGATTATGCTATTACAGTTGTCCCAATTTTTTCTCCCCTTTACCCCCTCCACCCTGCACCCCCCAACCCTCCAGCATTCCCCCACCTTAGTTCATGTTCATGGGTCGCACATATAAGTTCTTTGGCTTCTTCATTTCCTATACTATTCTTCACCTCCCCCGTCTATTCTGTACCTAACAATTATGCTTCTTATTCTCGGTACCTTTCTCCCATTCTCCCCGACCCCTCCCTCACTGATAATTCTCCTTGTGATCCACATTTCTGTCTCTCTTCCTGTTTTAGTTGTTTGCTTAGTTTTTTTTTTTTTAAGGTTCAGTTGTTGATAATTGTGAGTTTGTTGTCATTTTACTGTTCATAATTTTTTATCTTCTTCTTTTTCTTGGGTAAGTCCCCTTAACATTTCATGTAATAAGGGCTTGGTAGATTGGTAGATGATGAACTTCTTTAACTTGACCTTATCTGGGAAGCAATTTATCTGACCTTCCATTCTAAATGATAGCTTTGCTGGATAGAGCAATCTTGGATGTAGGTCCTTGCCTTTCATGACTTGGAATACCTCTTTCCAGCCCCTTCTTGCCTGCAAGGTTTCTTTTGAGAAATCAGCCGACAGTCTTATGGGCACTCCTTTGTAGGTGACTGTCTCCTTTTCTCTTGCTGCTTTTAAGATTCTCTCCTTACCTTTAATCTTGGGTAATATAATTATTGTGCTTTTAATAAATGTAAACCAGCAATTAATCTTTACAGGACCCAGGGAATTTTGTTTCCTGGCAAATCCTCCGAAGACAGACATTAAAGCCCGACTGTTTCTGGTAGACACTGTACTGTACTAACAGTAGTGATGAATATATTTACATTTTCACAATACTTTGACAGCATTTATTTTCTGAAATAAGGTATTTATTTAACAGACTATAAACTGTCATATACACTTAATTTATTTCAATAAGCTGGCCATTATTTATATGGCATTCACTTGGATGATATCTAATGGAGTTATTTTTGAGATGATAGACTGATACTGTACATACATTCTTCTATGAGTTATGACTCATAAGAAATATGCTAGTCAGAGCAAATATAACTATTGTTTTACATCCCTTTTAAAAATCCCTTGTAAATATGCAATCACTATCTCTCTTCTTACTATTTCTCTTCCAATTTAAATGTTTCTATTTAGTCCAAAATCCTATCCCTGCCTTATATTTCCTAAGTCATTTCCAATTACCCCTAAATTAAATCACAACCTTAGTTCATTCAGCATTTCAGTCACTACCACGTACTCATTCAAATTAGATGCTCTGAAAGATAAGAAACCTTTTGGACTTTGTTTTCTCTCTCCTAGTCTTCATTTCTTTTTTAAATGTGACCATCCACATATAACCAATAGACGACCTTTCACAGTCTTTCTCAAACCCAGTCTCTTCTAGAAACCGGAACAATAATTTGGCCACTGTCAGAGATACCTAATGCATCAAGCACTGATCTCCTCAAAGCATACTAGAACATTCTAGCAAAACCAGTAAAGCTATCTTTAAAGTAAGAAGAAATGTGTTACCTAATTATTTTAAAAGAACTGATAAATGGGATCAAGCTGAAAATGTATAATGCACCATTCTCGTACATACTATTAACTAATTTTTATGTGCATATCAAGAAGAAAAAGAACTTGGCCTTTCATATTAACAGTTTTAATAATGCATCAATTAAAATACACAAATAAAATGTTTAAAAACTGTGTTAATATATTCACCTCTGACAAACTGATAACTGGATCAAGATCGTCTAAAACACCTCTGAGCAACCAACGCAAAAGTCAAAAAGTCTAGGAATCAAGAGAAATACACTTAAATACATACAAAACTTCCTCAAAAATTGGCCCTAACTCTTTCATTTATGACACACTCTTCCTTAATTCTTTTTCAGCTACTCCTTTTGACACAATTCTATTTGGTACGTCAAATGACAGCACATTAAAAGTAACTTTAAAAAACAGCATTTTGACTGGATACTGTAAGGCTCACGACAAAGAAACTACATACAAATTCTATCGTCTAGCCAGTCAACTGGCTTCTCCCAGGGTTAGCGATTCTGAAAGCACTTTCACGTGCACTAGTGTAGAACAGTAAGTGAACACACAGCAGAAAACGAGAACAAATAAGGACAGAGGAGGTCTCCACGGGTCCTGTGACAACAGGCTGTACTCTGAGAGGCAGCCAGGAGGAGCTCACGGTGTCTGAGGAAACCCACGGACCCGCACGTACAGGAGTGTGTGAGCACAGCTCAGCACCTGCACGCGTCAGCACGCAGGCCCCGCCGGCCCTGTCCACCCAGAGGGCTCACAGCAACTGACGGAGGGGCAGCGAGGCGCATGGGTGGCCCTGAGGCCTGGGCTTCTAAACACCGCTCTCCAGTGAAAGGAGGTGAGGCTCCTCGCAGTGCTTGTTCCCAGGGCCTGGGCAAGGAAAACACAAGGTGCACCTGGAGCGGTTCAGCCAGAAGTTAAGAGCGCTCAAAGAGTTTGCGAATCCATCCAAAGGGCCAAGGAACCCATCTGAACGCTCAACGGTCAGAGCCCGAGCGAGCTGGGCGACAAAATAAATAATAATGTTGAATTACAATCCAACAAAATGAAACATCTGTGGGTTTGTGCTGATAGAGAAACAAATAACTGGAGAAGGGCCGGCTCTTCCTTACAAAAGAACCCTACTTAGTAAACGTCAAAGGGACGAGGGAAAGAGGGCATCACCATGGGAACACCAGAGTGGTAACTCCTGCAAAAACGCATCGACAGACACAAAAACAGTCAGCCAAAGTTCCAAGGGAAACAGGGTATTTGCACAATTTAAAAATACTACCTGAAGATATTTATTAACCGCAAAACGAAAAATATTCACTTTATAGCAGAGAAGCCTGTGAGCAGACAGCTGCTTTGATCTCGTGGGAAGGAGGCCACCAGCACCAGTAACAAGACATTGACCTCCTGGGCCTGAGATGAGGCACCGAGAAGGGCACACCACTTCTGGGGCACAGCCGACAAAAAATGCCTTCCCCGGGCCTCACCTCGGGGAAACACCAGACAAGTGCAAACGAGACACACTCCGTAAAACAGCTGACCGCTATTCCTCGGACACGTGCGGCCGTGAGAGGCTGGAAGGTGAGGGAGATGTCACGTATGCAGGAGGGCGCTCAGCGGAGTGAGAAGGCGTGTCCTCACCCCCCACAGGCTCGGGCCAGCACGCTGACCAATTACAGTACAATCAAGAAGTGGTGTTGCCTTGTGACCCTCGACCTATTTCTCTGACACCCTCTGACTCTCTTGAACTTCAGAACTAGACAATCCTTTCTCTTAGACATAAACAGCACACTCAGAAATATTAAAAAATACTAAGTGTAAAGATCAAAACTAAAATTATGCCCTAACCCACTACAGTAACATTCTAGGTATTTAAATGTCATGTGTCACTTACTTGTCAAGTCAACACATTGTAGAGTTGTCTAATAATTTTTAATGGAAATTGGCATTTCAGATAATAAATCATTTTGAGTGAAACTATGTCCCATAAAATACCTGCTACACCTGGGGAGAGTTTTCACTGACAACACAGGGTCTCTATTCCTGGGGCAGGGAAGGGGAACCTCAAGGAGTTTCCTATGCTGTTGCTCTCAGTTTCAGCACTCACTGGCCAAGTATCTACGCACCTGCTACCGGCAAAGCACTGTCGGCATGCTCCTGTCACTTTGATATGCTTTTCGGCACAAAACCAGACCCCTAGTTATCCCAATGATTAGGGACACCGTGAATGAAACTACTGCTTTAGGAAGGTGCCATGCAGCCTAACCCGAGTTCGTCTGGTGAGACAGGCAGCTCAGGCAGGAGAGGTGGTTTTTCCAACTTAAAGGAGGTAATACCTTGAGGCAGAAGACGACATCAGAGAAACCTGGCCTCTAGTCATGGCCTCACGACTCAGCTGGAATTCAGGACTCCTGTGTCTGAGATGCTTTAGAATTGGGTGGAAAGCAAGGAGCGAGGTGAATTTCCAGATCCAAAGAAACTTGCCTCCTGGCGTGTGTTCCTAGCATGTGTTCAAGGGAAGGGCTGTCGAGGAAGTGAGCCACTTCGTTTGAGATAAAAGCACACCCTGTAAATTCTCACCAGGATAGAGCTCTCAGATCCTGACTACAGCAAGATGACGCGATTCCAAGTCCTGAGCCCCAGGTTCGAGTTCCTGGAAGTCATCCTGTGGCTGGTCTAAACCGGTCCTGGTAACCGGATCTCACAGGCTTGGACTCTAAGAACAGCCAGCCATCAGTGTGACCTAGTTCAGGCCAACATGGCATTCAAAAAAGTCAACTATGTGCACCCTGCGGAAGAGCTTTTGCTTTTCCGATGTAAAAGATGAACAGGCTGGCTGCCTCTTTTTTAAATGCCTGCAACCCCGTCTCTTCTTTCTGCTTGAAATGCGTTCTTGACTCTATTGCCTGGAGTCACAATACCCGTCAGCCTCAGCCAGCAGCCAACGCAGCCAGGCTGGAAAAGCACGACGGACCTGCCTCCCTGTCAACAGAATTCAGCAGCTGCACCAGCCGGGAGCTACCTGCCTACAGAACTCTTAGCAGTTAAGGGGGAAAAAAGAAAGAACAAACCCTCCTACTTGTTTGATCTACAGCGAGATGAGTTTTTGTTACTGTTATCCAAATGCATCCCCAACCGATGGACCCTTCGCAGTGAAGGACAGCGGTGCTCTCACTGACCAAGTTTAAAGGGGCCCCAAAGAGAAGAGACGCAGAGGTGGGAAAGGCCATCAAACCAGAGGAATGCTGCTACATCAGCAAAGCGTGGACGTGCAGAAAATGAGAAGCGCCTAGTGCTTACGTATCAGGCTCTGCAGCCGGGCTGCCCGGATATGCGATCTGGGGCAAGGCGGTCAACTTCCCCGTGCCTCACCATTCTCGTCTCTAAAATGGCAGCGACGATGCACCACTCGATGAGGATAAACAAGGTCATACACGTAAAACTCTCAGAGCACACAGCTCCTTGCATACAGTAGCTCCCTGCAAACATCCATAATCATCGTATTTATGCTGAGATTCAAACACAAGTAGCTATTATGCAGACACAATAGATAAAAATGACTAAGTATAGTCTGTGCAGCTCACTCACGGTTCATAGTGCCGCAGTACAAGTGAGCAGAAAATGCCTCATAGACTTCAACCATCTTGAAAGTGTTCTTGCTTCAACTGAGTACTTCCTCCGTGTGTGTTAAAAGCTGCATCAGCAGCTCTGGCTCTTAGAAGCCAAGAAAACTGACTAAACGTAAGCATTTACACTTTAAAAAACAGTTCAAGGACAAAAGTGTAATGTCAGGTTTCATCTCAAGGATCGTTCTTACCTGGCAAGTGGAAACAGTAACTCATCTGCCAACAGTAATGGAAAGGGTGAATTTACCATCAATTTCAAGTACCGGCACTACAGTACGTGTTCACCTTTCAGTTATGCAACTGAACGCCGCAGTCCCACGCACACCTCAGCGCAGCCACCAGTTTCTGTGAGTGGCATTGGTGGAAGCGGGCATGCACGTGGAGACCTTGTGACCGGCAGGAACTGTGGCAGCCCCATCCTCACAGACCCGCTGGAACAGGTAACACTAATACAGGTGCGCTGATAGCTGGCAATAGAGAACTTTCCAAAACCAATTATGTTTCCTACGTTAATGGTAGTGTGGATCAAGAAAGAGATGGCAGAAGTCAGAGGTAAGGTATCTTATAGTTTTAAACAAAACTGTATGAATCCCCACCAGGCTTCCGCTCCCAAACTAGCCTGGTTTTGAAAATTACGTAAGGGCCTCAGGCACCGGACCCTGTAAACATCCAGCACACCTCACTTTGCAGGCCTGGCTCGGCCCTGGTGTTCTGCGTGGGTCCCCCTGGCCTGTCAGCTCCATCACAGATCTGCCAGCTGCTTTTACCCCCCGATCCTGAGATCACAGTAATCCCAACACCTCTTATCCTATTTCCCATTATCAGGTATCATTCTTACACTGGGGGGAGAAAACATCCTCAGAAATGGCAGTAACACTGTGGTTCAGGGGAGAAAATAAGTCATTCCTGTAGTTAAAAGGTAATACTGAGCACATGGAGATCAAGCACAGGGAATTTAAAATGCAGCTAACATGTAACTGCTGCCCACACGTAAAGTTACTGACTACCGTATCCAATTCACCTTTATAGGAAACAAGTGAGGAAACACAAATCCAGACGGCCGGGCGGATGTAATCATTTCCCGCCTTTTCCCCATTTCTGGGTCTTTCCAAGGAGCGCAGCAGGTCAGGAGTGAACAATGAAAAACAGGCTGAAATGAGCTGCCCCGGCACAGAGGCTCCGCCTCTAACAGCCCAGCCCCCGAGTTCCAGAGGCACCGGCAAACCCATGGACCCCCACAGGGGTGGGGCCGTTTCCCTCCACATCCCTGCCAGCCAGCGGCGCCAGCCTACACACCCTCTGCCCGATGGGAGCCAGGCGCCGCACAGCCCCGCTGCTTCTCTGCCTGCGTCTTTCCCCACCAAACACCATTGCACAACTGCGCGGTGTAGCGTGTGGTGCGAGCTACGTGTGTGTGTGTGTGTCCCTGCCCACCTGTGCATTCTGCTGTGAGGCTTTATGCTATGTGTTTCCGGGTGTGTTTTCACTTTGAATTCTTACAACCTGTGACAGATGGTTTCCAGATAAGGAACTTGAGTTCAGAGAGACTTGTAACTACTTACCTTTTAAATTAACAACAAAATAAGAATTTAACTGTCGCTAAAGCATAATTTTCAGGAAGTGTTAAAACGTGACTTTCATGAAAACAAATGAAAAAATGCCAAAGGCAGCACTTAACTCGGTGAATAAGGTTACCATTACAAATCTGAATCCGGGCAAACAGGATTACTACAATAAATTTGCTAGTAGATGGAAAAATGGAAAATCTATCATCACAAGGGTTCGCAGACTGATCACCAAGGCGCTCAGGCTGACTCGGTGAACTAACAGTGGCAACGTACAAACTACTACTAAGTCGTCTGAACCGGATTACTGAATAAAAGGAACTTTGAGATATTTCTTTTGGCCTCATGGCACCAGGAGGAAAGGAGTGAAACACCATAAATGGAAAGAGTTTAGAAATGTCCACTAGAGGGCAACACAGTATCTGGAGAGCTCTTCTTCAGAATCGAAATCAATGGTATCTGAAACTTTTTTTTTGCATTATTATAGATAATAATAATTTTCAGGACTCTCAGCCACCTTCTAACCCTCCCCAAACCTCTCAGAGTTGCAGAAGACCTATTTCTATAAAGATCTGCAGAGCATCCCTGTCTGGTGTGGCTCAGTGGGTTGAGCACCAGCCTGCAAACCCAAAGGCCATTGGGTCCATTCCTGATCAGGGCACAGCCTGGGCTGTGAGAGAAAACACTGATGTTTCTCTTGCATATGGATGTTTCTCTCCCTCTTTCTCCCTCCCTTCCCCTCTAAAAAATAAATAAAATCTTTAAAAAAAAAAAAAAAAAGGATTTGCCAGCAAGGGCACATTGCAAGGGACACTCTGAAACATTGCAATGGGATGTGTGACTTGGCACAGCCTTTCCGGAAATCCATCGAGGGACCTGTATGAGAAACCGTAGAGGCTCGGATCTCCGCTGCTGTAATTCCACTCCCAGGAACTTTCATTCAACACATGGTCGGATGTGGACCATCAAGATACACATCGACCTCACAGTGCTAATCACAAAATTTAAAAATTCTGAAACAACTTCAGTAGATATCCCAGCTTAACCATCCTTCCCAGCAGCCTTCACTGAGTCCCCCAGCCCTTCTAAGTCGCGCACTAAAAGCAGGACGCTGTGTCGCCCCTGCTGTGCTGCACTCTAATTTCCGATTCACTTACCCAACCGTCCTACCGTCTGTAACCTCCGCGAGGGCTTGGCTTGGACCATGTATTTCAACCGCATGGACTTCGCATCATGCCACATGCAATGCTGAAATACTGGTTTAATGCATAAAAATATTACACGGTCTAAAAATATGCATGAGTTTGTTTCCTCTATAGAATAAAAAAATTAATCACAAGTATTAACAACATCAAGATAAACTTATGTATGAGAAGAGCCTCGTGTCATACCCCCACTACACTGACAGAATATCAGAATCACATGCGACATTTTGAAAAGCACGCGGACTGACGACAAAGGGGATGTGCACGTCAAGGTGTTGCTGGTGCAGAGAAAGGTGTCACACTCAGGTGAGCCATCCTTCACTGTGTGTGTGTGTCCCAACTGCATCATCACACTATGCATTTCTGCAGACAGCAGCAGCGCTCAAAAGAAAACCACCTTGTGGGGCTAGCTTAAAGGAAGTTTTACTCAGATGCAGATTCTTAGTCTGTCAGTAGGTTTAAAGTGGGGGCCTGAGAATCTGCATCTTACAAGCAAACTGCCCCCAGCCCCTTCCAAAATACTGATGCAGCTGACTTGGGCACTTTCATTTGAGTAGTGAGGTCTTTCAGCATCATACGAGGAAATCTATGAATGCAAAGAAGGGTACAAAAGGCTCCCTTTCCTGTTTCGGTTTGCAATCCTGAAGCACTGCTCCTCTGAGGATGTATCCAAACCTTCCTGATCAGGATGTTCAATATCCTGCGGATGCTACAATTTAAAATAATGGGAGACACAGACATAAGAGAGGGTTTGTCAGCACAGACCCCATGAAAAGTAAAAGCGTATTAGAGGAATGCTATGAACAACTACTCTACGACCACAAATTTAATAATCTAGATGAAATGGACCCATTCCTTGAAAGAGAAAGACAAGCTGCCAAAACTCACACAAGAATAAGCGATCCAAAGAGACCTGCATCTATTAAACAATCTGAATCAATAACTGTGATAAAGCTGTGGTGATAAAGCTGCCAATCACCAGGGAACCTGTGATAGCTGTGCCTTCTGAATCATCCAAAACGTTTCCATGGAGGAAAGTTCAAGCTTAACGCAAAATCTGATACATATTTGTTGCTCTACTTGCTCAGTCGCTTTGAATGTGATGGCCCCACAGTGCACATGGTCACTCAGTGGCATCCACCACCCCCACTGACTAGTACAGTGAAGTCGTCAATGTTCACGCATGCACATTACAGTCCACTCTCCTTGGCCACCAGATTACATAGATGTCACACAGACTGTTCTCATTATATCAACAATGGCTGGACTTTTTCCAGAGAGACCTTGTGCATACAAAAAATGAATTTAGACATAAACCTTACACTCTTCACAAAACTGATGTCAAAATGAATCACGGACCCAAATGTAAAGTGGAAAACCATGAAATTCCTAGAAGATAACATAACAGGTGAACCTAGATAACCTTGGTATGGTGTTAGACACAACACCAAAGGCACAAACCATTTAAGAGATAATTGATAAATTGGTCTTCATTAAAATTTAAAACTTCTCTGCAAAAGACAATGTCAAGAGAATGAGAAGACAAGCCATACAGACCGGGAGTAAAAATCTGCAAAAGAAACATCTGATGAAGAACTGTTTCAAAATATACTAATAACAAAACTTAACAAAATGAAAACAATGCAACAAGAAAATGAGCCAAAGACCTCAACAAACACCTCACCAAGGATATATAGACAGCTAACATGCACATGAAAAGATGCTCTACCACGTCATATGTCACCACACTACCACAGACACTGCCGCACACCTCTTAGAACAGCCAAAACCCAAGGACACTGACACCACCCAACGCTGGTGAGGACGCGGAGAACAGGAACTCTTACATATTGGTGGTGAGAATGCAACAGTGAAGTCACTTTGTTTGGTGATTTCTTACACAACTACACAAATTCTTAGCAGATCCAGCAATCACGCTCCTTGGCATTTACCCAAATTTGAAAATTTATGAGCCTATGAAAACCTGCACGCAGACATTTACAGCAGCTTTGTTCAGAACTGCCAAACTCTGGCAAGAGCCGAAATGCCCTCCTGTGGGTGAATGGATAAACGGTGGTACCTCCAGAAAGAAGTGAGCTATCAAGCTATGAGAAGACACAGAGAAGGCTTAAGTGCCTATTACTAAGTGAAAGATGCCATTCTAAAAAGCTACATGCTGTATCATTCCAACTACACATCTGAAAATGGCAAAACTATATGGAGAAAATGAAAAAATCGGTGCTTGTTGCGGGCAGTGTGTCGATCAACAGGCAGAGCACAGAGGATGCTTAGGGCAGTGAAAACACTCTATATGATACTGTGTGATGGGCAAGTCATTACTGTACACATTTTTCCAAACCCAAAGAATGTACAAGACCAAGAGTGAGCCCTAATGTCAGCTATGGACTGTGAGTGACGACGGGTGTCAGTGTGGGTTCAGTGACTTTAACAAAGGAGCGGAGGCTGACAATGCGAGAGGCCAGCAAGCGTAGGGTTAAGGGGCATACGGGAACGCTCTGTACTTTCCTCTCAAATTTTCTGTACACCTAAAACTGCTCTAACATAAACAGCTGTGTTTTGTTTTGTTTTGTTTTTTCCTTTAATGGAAAACAGGCTCCCACTAAGCATTCTTGCGAAGAACACCTGATTTTTCAGAAGTAAATTACTGATGCCCATACTGGGGTAGTGGATCTGCAAAGTGTGAAACGTAAGGAAAACTGAAGGTATGTCTTGCAATGCCCAGAACGGTTCCTGGTACATGGCAGGCAACAAGTAATTGCTAAACAAATAACTAGAATAGTTAGCCTGAAAAAAAGAAAGAAAAGAAAAACCTGGTTAAGGTTTTTCAGTATGTGAGGGCAATTCAGTAGCAAGCAAATAAAAGTCTTCTGTACTGTTTCAGTTAGAAAATAGAGCACTAACAGTCTATTTCAGCTTATTTTAAATACACATTTCTAACACCCACTTCACCAACAGTATATGTTGCCTCAAAAGGGAAGAGCTACCTGAACATGTTCAAGCAAAGAAGCTGAGCAGCCCCGGCAGAGGGTCACTGAGAAACACACCTGCCCTAACTCCAGGGATTTCTCAGGGCCCCTCCCACACGTAGGACTCACTACTTACACCATGTTTCCCAGATTAAGAAGAAACTGCAAGAGCAGTTTAAGAGCAGTTTTCCCACTACAAAAAAAGAAAAATAAAATAGTCTCAGCATAAACAGCAGCAACTGGGCCAGAAGCCACAACCTTACGTATGACCTATGAGTAAATCAAATGCTTAAATTCTCTGCAAGCCATAAAAACAAAAGAAGCTGTTCCACCGTGATAAATGGAAACCTTCAAAGACAATAGCGCGATAAAGATGCGGGAATACTCGGAGGATGAAATCCATTTGTCTGAGCATCTGTTTGTCACCTACAAAGAATAACTCTTTCTGATGCATTTCACCATGAAAGAGAGAGAATAAAGTTCATCTGATGGGAAGGTAATGCACAAACACACCTCATTTTCCTAGAAAACCTCGAAGGACATCTGGCATTAATGTATCAAAGCCCACAGATTTTTCTGGTGTGACATTTTAGCACTGTGACTATTGAGCCTGCCTGCCCACGCCCCCTCCTCCCACAGCTTTACTAGATGTTTTCAAGAGTTTCATCTAAAGGAATATTTTTTAAAATGCTGTAAAGTATCAACTTACAAAATTCTTTTAAGGAATTAAGATTATTTTAAATCTAACTTTAGAAGGTTTAGTTTCTAAAAGCACAGAGCTAGGAAAATGGTAAAATGGAAAGACAGGGGCACACTACAGAGACCAAGCTAATGAGATAATTACTAAGGCAAAAGAAACTACTTGGCCATGTACAACGAGGATAAAGCAAACATGTCTGCCCCCAGATATGAGGAAACTAATTAAAAGGGCAACAAAAATTATGGCAAATAGGAAAATCAAGTAAAATACACGGAGAGGTTACACAACATCAAACACACAAAGGCAGTTACTGCAGCAAGTCACAATGAGCGAGAAATCCATCGAAGGGGAGAAGGGAGGATTCCAACAATTAGGAGCTACACACCAGGGGCGGCATGAATACTCGCAGCAGTAAATTTCCCATGAACCTCAAGAGCCTTGAGGACCACCTAGGATAGCTTTCTAAATTTAGAAAATAGCAGGAGAGTAAAGTAAGAGGATTAAAGTCTGAAACCCCAAAATCCACTACTTTGTCTCTTAGCTAGCCCTGCGTTACAGAAATATCCCAAACCTCTCTGCTATTCAGAGATGAAAGTTTCTTTAAAAATACTGCTAGCTGCACAAGTCTCAAAGCAGCCATGGTGCTTTGAGTAACAAAAACAAACAAAAAAAGCCATGTTGACGTTAGGAAAACTTGAGCATCTGCAAACCCAGTTTCGGGTCCCCTTCCATCCGCAATGCCTGCCCAAAGGCCTTCCTCACAAACGCAATGCGCCATGCCCTCTGTCTGAAGTTCATCCCGAAGTCCATGATGCAATTAAAAACAAAATTGTTGATAAGTCATCACAAACTATATCACAAATGATCATTAAATATAGAGCAAGTATTTCCACTGAAAATCTAGCATCTGAATTAAGATGTGCTGAAAGTGTAAATACACTACATGCTTATGTTGGAAGGTTTTATACTGAAAAAATGTAAAACTATTGTGTTAATAATTACTATGGTTACACGTTGAAATATACTTTAGATATTAGGTAAATAAAATACATAACTAAAATTAAGTTCACTTGTTTTACCTTTTTGATGAGGCTACTGGAAAATTTTAAATTACTCTGAAATTACCTTTCTACTGTATTGTATTGGATAGCCTGCTGTAGAAAGAACTCTTTCATAGGAAGATTTGTCAATTCTTTTTTATTTCTCTACAGCATCTCCTGGGGTGTGGTCCATAACAGATGATATTCAGAAAGTATTAAGTAAACAGAAAATTTCATATGTAAGCATAAAACAACAACTAGGTCAGGCTTTAATCGAATCGACATTTTGATTCATATGCCAGTTATACTCTGTTGGAGTGACATTAAAATCTCCCTTAGCTGGTAATCATGAGAATTGGAAGATATGGATCAAGTCAACGTAAAACACGTACAGCTGAAATGTAAACTGATGTGCACGACGTGTTGTGTGCTGAACCGCGTGTCCTCATGTTGAGGTCCTAACCCCAACCTCGGACTGCGGGCTGTACTGGAAGGTGGGGTCCTGAACGGGGCAATTTAGGTGGAACGAAGTCACATGGATGGCCCTGATCCAATATGACTGGTGTCCCTGGAAGACTAGGCGGTCAGAAGGCAGGTGACATGCAGACCAAGGGGCCACAGACAGACCCAACGAGAAGGCAGTCACGTGCAAGCCAAGCAGAGAGGCCTCCAAAGAAACCACACCCGTCACCACCTTGATGGTGGACTTCTAGCCTGAGAATTGTGAGAACGTAAATTTCTATGATTTAAACCACCCACTCTCTGGTACTTTGTTACGGCAACCCTTGTACACTAATATACTGTTCCAAACACTTAAAAAATGTTCAGTAACTGAGGGGAGTGTTAGTTTTTACACTGAAATTACAAATTCATTTCCTCAGTCACACTAGCCATATTTCAAGTACTCCATGGCCATGTAGCCAGTGGCTGCTATGTTGGACAGCACAGCTCAAGAGCAGAGACCAAACCAGAAATTTCCAGTAAGAATGCTTAATTGGCCCTGACTGGCAAGGCTCCGTGGGTTGGGCATTATCCCGCACAGCAAAGGTCTCCAGTTCGATTCCCAGTCAGGGCACATGCGTGGGCTGCAGGCCAGGTCCCTGGTTGGGGGGTCTTGCAAGAGGAAACCGATTGGGGTTTCTCCCCTTCTCTTCCTCACTCCCTCGCCCTCACTCTGAACATCATGAAGTAAAATCTTTAAAAAATATTTAATTGGTAGGGAGATATGACCAAGAAGTGCCGCCATATCATTGGTATATATTGAGGCAGTTTTAATCTTTCGTTTAAAAAATATGCAAGTGACTCAAATCTACTGAGTCATTCTTACTATGATTTGCTGAGTAAAGATGACAGAAGGGAACTAATAGTTTAGGGCTCAGTTTAGTACATGTGAATGACATCTCCCAGGATTCTTAAGAGGTCTGTCTGTTGCTGCAAAATACACAGGACTACTTACGCAGGCGGCCAGCACGCCCTCACCAGGATGAGAAGTCAGAACTCACTGCAGATCACCCGGGGATTCCCGTGTCACCCTTGGTAAACTGGGGAACGCTAATGCTTATCATGCCTTTGGTGAACTTAATCAGGCATTTTCAATGGAAATTAAATGTCGGAAATGTAAGAGATGGCATGAATATATACGTGAACAGGATTTCTCATACTCATTACCATTTAACCATGAGGCATCAAAAATCTGGGTCCACTATTAATAATTTCATGCATCTATGAATCAAAAGTTCAACAAGCATGGGAGAAAAATACAGAACTCAGGAAACAAAGAGGATAGTTCTGCTAGACCTGTTTAAACATTCCTTCACCTAAGTGGGCTGAGCACACTTACTGAAGTAAGCACCTATCTCCTTTAAAAATCACAAAAATCAATGGAAGGATTTCAAAATTTAATATTGAATATAATCAAGTTCATCTACTGGAAAGTATTATTTGCAAGGGACTTGACTTAAACATGCTCTTTACACTGTCTTATATTTGCCCAAGGACCTCATGTCTGCGTAGATTACTTTACACAGAGAAACGAAGGCACTGAGAAACGGACACACCTAAGGCTACGGTAACTACTGGAAAAGAGGCTGAAAAGCAGATTTCTAGTTCCAAACCTTTTCTGTGGGAATCACCCTGTACAAGCACCATCACTGTGGCCAGCACAGTGCCATGCAAGAGTTGGTCACTATAAATATTTACAGTTTAATTACGCTGACTTGAACTGGGATACTTCAAATGATAATTAAATTCAGAATAAATCTAAAAAACAAAATTACAGTAAGCCCCAACAATGGTGATTCAGTTCAGAAGAAATAACTTCCAAGAGCATTAGGGTCGCAGGACTCTTTTTAAAACTGAAACAATCTTTTTGCAAAGAAATATAGAGTGATAGATAAAGGGCTTTCTAGCATAAAACTTATTTATAATGATCAAGTTATGTAGGGAAAGAAAATGGAACTTTCAACTGAGTTTATATTAATGTATGTTTAAAGTGAATGATGTTTCATATCTAATTGCAGTATTTTTATTCTATCAGATCCATTTAGAGTGATGGAAAGCCTTTATTTAAATTGTCAATGTTCAGTGATGAAGGGGATTTACAATGTGAGGGACAACTGTGCTGGATTTTAAAAGACTGAATGGACTGCACAGGCATTTTTAGTTTGGAACAAGCAACTGCAAAAGTTGTTTTTGAACCAATGAAAAGTTTAAATATGGATGGTATGAGATATATTATTTTCCATACAAACAACTGTAAACCTACTTTTGCCTCGCCCAGTATATGTACTATGTTATGAAAAAAATTTAACATCCATATTTTTATTAAACCATAAATTAAAACCTCATGACTGTTTGCTTTGTGTCTCAAGATTGTGAAGTAATAATTCTGAGGACAGTTTGCCTCTTCACTTTTATTTTAGCTATAAAGTGTGTAAAATAAATCAACTTTACTTTCAAATACATGGAGTTCTGAACATAAAGCTTTATGATAAACACTGAAATGATCATACACTGAAGAACAAAGCAAAAAAAGCCCAGAATTATTAGAAATACAGGTACCTTTTGAAAAGGCACCTGTATTTACAGAGTTTAGAATAGCAACAGCGTTCCCTTACCAGCTAAATATTCTTCTTCCTTAATTAAAAAAAAAAAAACCTTTAGATAAATAAAAAAAGCAATGACTAAAAAATAACTAAAATGCATCCTTACTGTGTGTCAGTGTTCAGTGCTTTACAGAGTCTTTAATCTTCACAACAATCTCCCAGGAATGGGGCGTTCTCCCTATTTCACTGATGAGAAAAATCAAGATTTAAAGAACTATATCCAGAATAAATAAACTCTTACTTGGTAATCAACTTTTAAGATATAAATCCAAGTGTAATGTTCTACAGCTAAAACTGATACGACGTATGTCAATTGTATCTCAATTTAAAAGAAACTCCTACAAATTGATTTAAAAAAGCTGGGCGGGAGAGCCAACCCAATAGAAAATGGCTGGAGGCATAAACAATACACAAAAGATGTTCGAAACACCAGTAAGCATGTGGCAAGATCAGCATTTCTAATGAAGGGAAATGCCAACCAAAATCACAGAGATACCGCTATACGCTCACCAGAAGGGCTGAAATTTAAGAGTAAGAATTCGGAGGACTGGAAGAAAATACTCCACGCGACGAACTTAGTACCAGCTGAGGCAAGAGCGTGGAAGCCCCAACAAACGTGAGTGGCTCGGTCTGGTTGGGCAGAGGGGTGCATGATGCAAGCATTCTGGAAAAGTAGTTAGGAATCAGGTCTGGAGGACCCGTAAGGCCAAAATAAGGACTTCAACCGATAATATATGACTAGCGACGCAGAACCGGGATATGGATGACACAACTGAATTGAGCTTTAGGGTATAGAAAAGGCTGCTTTGTGTGACTGTTCCAAGGGGACTAACAAAGGAAGCAAAAACTTTCCGTTCTCCACCATCTGTTTTACCCTCACTGCGCAACCACATTCTTCCAAAATCTCCAGCTGCACTTTCCAGCCTTGTCAGGCCTTCGCCGCCTTGTCTTCACTCACCACCAGGTGTTCCCGTTCAAGGTCACATGCAGCACTGAGCTCTCACTCAGGCACAGCCCATCACCTGAAATGCTCTTCCGCTTCCCCTAGGCCACTCACCATTTAAATCCAGGGCTGCTGGGAGGCCCAGTTGGTGTCCGCCTGTCCCTTGGTTTCTTTGCCTGCTCCAGCCTGTCCTCGGCTGCTTTTCCCATCCCTGCGGCTCCTGTGTGCGTTCTCTAATACAAAGTTCAACATCTAACTGCAAGCCAGCTGGCTTTGTTCTCGACTCTCCTACGAGACTGTAACGTTCTAGATGAGATGGACAGAAGCGATCACACTTTCATGTTTGCATGCCCCGTAGCACCTGGCACCGAAGGGCATACACCCGTCATTAGTTCCACTCTATAACAGAAAGGCAAACATACCCTTTAATCCAAGTTCCATTTCTAGAGATTCATCCTGATACATCCCCATAAACATGCAGAAATGATGATCAGCGATATGTGCTGTTGTTCATAACAAGTAACACTAGAGGTAACCTAAGAATCTACTAAGACAGACTAGTCCGTTTGGCCTATGCTCCCTACAAAGCAAAACGAAACTTGGGACACTACACACACCGACCATAGGGAGGTGGGCAGTGACAGCGGCTGCAGAAAAGGATGCACAGCAGGTCCTGTCTGATTTATACACGCACACAACTCAGACAAGCACAAAGTTTCAGAGCGATGATCTCTGGTAACTCCGACAGACCCTTCAGGGAATTTCTATTTCATGTGAAAAAAAATTTAACAAAGAGCACATACTATGTTGTTAGTAAAAAAATATTTATATATTTTCACTCATCATCGCCTCCCCAAAATTTTCATTTACAAAACAATTCGTAATATGAATCCATTTTGTTTAAAACAAGAGTAATACTATGCTGGGGTACATGTATCAAAATTAATATTTAGAATATATGCCAAATGTTAGTAATGGTTATTTCTATAAGAGGAATTACAGGAAACTTTTACATTCTGGGTTAGTTGTTTTTCTTTTTAAAAAATAAGTACTTATAAAAGCAAAACAATTTTTTTAATCTCTCTCTCTGAGCTAGCGATCATCCCAAAAAGCATTTGGTCTACCCAGCAATTTGTTAATCTGAAGAGAATGAGCTTAATTTTAATTGTTGGGTTGCCAACCATGCTAAATCTGAGAAAACATTACCCCCCATAGCTAAGGCTGAGTGAGCAACCTTCGGATCACAAGCCACTAAGGAGACGAAGCTTATCTCCCTGGTAAGAGCGCTCGCTGCTTCTGCTCCTTTTACTTCACCCTGCCTGGCCCCCAATGCTTGATCGGTTAGCCAATGACAGGTAAGATTTCCCAAGGAGGGAACGATCTAAGACAGGCACAATCATGTGGAGGCCCCAAGGACGGACTCGGGGGTTACAGCAAAAGTGGGTGATGGACCCCCACCCCTCAGCTATCCTAACATAGCCTGAGTCCTCATTCTGTCTGCAGAAGTCTCCTAATCTCTTGGCTGCCTTGCTTATTACCCTGCCTGACTTAAGCCTGAGACAATGCCGGTGGTGGTTGCAGCCCTGTGCTGGAAAGGGCGGGTTCCCTAGGGGATGAGGCCTAAGAAAGAATATGCAAAATCCTGTGAAACCTGCTTTGTTTAGAATGCTCTCAATTAAATAAGGGTCCAAGCAAGAAGTGAGTTTTGTTCCTCAAAGTTTTATAGCCCTTTAGCTATCTGATCTTGACTCAAAATAGGCCCTCAGAGTTCTTTGTATGTTATCTATTGTTTGATCCTTACTGCCTGACAATGATTAATGAGCTTTACCTGTATTCCTATGCAAAACGAACCCAATAAAAACCCATTGAGGACAAGGCTCTTGGCCCTTCTCCTTTGAGAGATCAGCCACCTTTCCTCCCCAAGCAGATCATGTCTTGGTAGACTTATTCTCAGCTGTGGTGGCGGGGAGGGAGGAGGTGGGGGGGGCAGGGCCTGTGGGCGGAGGTCCCCCCACAGTAAATCATACCCACCAAAGAAGTTCACAGGAGTTATTAACAGAAAAACTACTTCTCTGCTAGCTAAGTATTAAATGTCTGTTTACGAAGGGAATTCCTCTGTACGGTTAGCCTCAAACATTTACTGAATTACTCTCAATATAAAGAGCCAACCATTGCACAGGTCCCTCACGATACACAGCTGTTTTTAACTATCTCTTCGGTATCTAGAGTCAACACAAAATTCCTAGGGCCCTTGCTTCCAGAGCTTGAGACATACACATGCATACACACGCACACATACGTATGTGTGTACTTGTATATATTTACTCTTAGGAGAGAAAAGGAGGATGACAACCACTAAGTCACATTGACACTCCCTGCCCCCCAGAGAGTGCTGGTATGTCTTGGTGGATCTGTGCTTCCCGCAGAACATCACCGTGGCTACAGGTCCGGCTATGGCCCACTCCAGCTCGGAGCTTACGAACATCCGCTTTAGGAGTCAAGGCCTCCTCCAGCACGCCTTCGAGGAAAACAGAAAGAGCGCAACTGCCTGTGTCTCCCGCGGGCTATGGCTCCAATCCTTGTCCACCCTCAGTGCTGACCTGGACCCAACCGCCTTTCTGTCCTCCCCTTAGTCTCACTGCCAAATATAATAGCTTGTCACCATGGGCACTGATTTATTTGCATTACAACTCATTAATACTGCACTCAACCATTCCTGTGTTACACAGGAAGAAACTGAAACATAGTTGATTCCAGTATCCGTATCCACTGGTTCAAGCAACTGCAGGTCACAAGAATTCAGGAAACAAAAAGTTACATTGTTGTGTCAGAGCTGACCATGTCGTCTTTTTTTCCTTGTCATTATTTCCTTAAAAATACAATATAACAACCATTTATATTGCACAAAGCATTATAAGTAACCTAGAGCTGATTTGAAGTCCAGGGGAAGATGTGCATAGGTTATATGCAAATATGACACCACTTTATGTAGGGGACTTGATTTCAGTATCTGTAGGGTTGGGGGGCCGGGGGGCTGTTTCTGAAGCCAATCTCTCCCGGATCGGAGGGACAGCTGTACAAAAATGGGTAACTATTAAGTGGCAAAGCGAAGATTTAAACCCAGCGGTTCTCATTCCCATATCCCAGCTTTAACATGCAGCCCTGTCTCCACTGTACACTTCCTTCGACCTAGAAAACACCAGAAATCTTCGTTCAGCACAGCACCTGGGTTTGAGTAACAAATCTGAGACTCCAGCGCACGTGGGTTCAATGCTTACTCTTGGAAGCGCTATTGGCCAGGCCATCACGGGGTAACTGAGAACTAAGACATTTAATTTGCAACATGTTTATGTTTGCCAAAGCTTAACTTTTGAAAAGCTATTTCACCACGTCAAAAACTCCACCACGTCAAACCTATCTAGGTTCAGATTCTAGTTTGCTGTTTCCTTCACCTGTAAATAAGATGTAAAAGGTCACGTGGACACCTGAGCACAGGGAATCCCTGGAGAGTGAGGAGTCGGGGTCCACTCCTGTTGTTTCTCTTAACCTCTGAGTGCTTTACTCTCACTTCTCCGGGGATGTGGAAAAGCTGGCAGGTTCAAACCAAATTCAATACCTTAAAAACCAGTGATTTTTCAATCCGTGTGCTGCACAAATTTGTAAAACCTGCAAAACCTGACTAGTCTCAGGCACTGACCTCTTTACCCTTAGACTGTCAAATGAAAAAATGACAACGACCAACATGACAATAATTGCCATCTGGCATAAATGAATCAAAACCATAACTTTTTTGTCAGATCAGCAAAAAAACATTTTCTAGTGTGCCTCAGAATGTTAGTAATTAGTTTATGTGTGCCGTGGGATGAAAGTGGTTGAAAACCACTGCCTTAAAAAACAAAACAAAACATGAATTTATGTACAGGGTCCAGCAGAAGTAAAAGCTGCTTGAGTATGGCTGGTACAGTAATAATCTGGGTGTAATAATTTATATTTTAATGTGAACATTTCACCCAAAATGTCATATAGTGTGGTAGAGTGTGATATCGCTGTTACAGAATTACATACATGCTTATGATTTTGTGATAAAAAGGGCGTTATTTGTGCCAGACCCTGTAAGTTACAGAAATTTAAATATTACAAAATGATGCACTCTATTTGAATTATGAAACTGATAAACTACAGAAGTTCTATACAACATAAAAAAGTAACTGGCAGATAAAAAGATATTTCATGAGCAAAATTATGACACAAGTCAATTACTACACTGAGAATAAACGCTACTCATAATTAGCCTCATAACGCATTCCTTCCACCTATTTCCACGTGAATTACGATCATTTGAAACCTTAAAGTAACAAAAATCCTTAAGTGCCCGTTGCTCTATCTTTAAAACATTTTATATAGCCACTTAGTAATCTTTTATTGGATAATCTCAGGCACTTCACAGAATGGACAGGCAATAATTGACTGATCTTTACACCCTTGATGTCTAAAGTTCTGCTGTGTTAGAGATTAGTTCACAGTTGTTAAGAGGCCTCACAGCTAACATTACAAGTAGCTCTTAACTCTTCTCCAGGTGAAATGCATACAATGTTATCAAGTCGTTTAGCTCTCACTAGGACTCTGCAGGACAAGGACCAGGAAACTGAGGCGTGGCAGGTTAAACAATAAGCCTAAGGGTGCAAAGATAAATCAAAGGCACACTGGAAACTATGCAGGAGCTAACTAGAGTCGAGGTTGTTTCTTTTTCTTTTAACTCCTCCTGGACTCTGGGCAAGAGTCCATCAATGACACTGGGAAACGTGGAAAAACATACAGTACCAGTGGGAAGCAGGGGTTCCAACGGGGTAAAGGCATGCTCCATACTGGACTATTGGCCTCTGCATTAAAAAAACAAAAATGCCATGTTAGAATTTCTAGCTAAGCAGTACGTTAAATTGTCAGAACATTTGGCCACTTTAATCACGCGCCCCGGGTGGCGTGCTCCGGGCGGGTTGGCCGGGTTTCGCCGAGGGGGATGGACCGGGACACTGGAAACCGGACGCATCTCCAGGGCGGTAGGAGCACAAGACTCGGGCAAGGCGCGCGCCTCTGCGAGGTCACTCCGTCCAATCCCTCCCGGTGCCTCCGTCACCACCCGGGAACTAGACTGGCGAGGGGCGCCCGCCCCCTCCCCATTCCCGAGGCCGCGCGCCGAGAACGCGACAGGCGCCAGCTGCGGTCGCACTTACACAACGGCGGGTGGAGCCACCAGGGGAGCCTCGCACGCAGCGGGAGCGAGGACCTCGACCGCTCGGCAATCGGCTGAGGTGCCTGGGACGGCGCGCGGCCGGCACTCGCCGGCTTAAGTAAAGGGAGCGCGAGGAGGCCCCGCCCCTTCCGGGAGCTGCGGCGCGGGCGAGGTGCGCGCCCTGCCCGGCCTGCGCGTGCGCGGCGCTGACTGCGCCCCGAGGCCTGTCGCTTGTTTCTTCTAGTGAAGTTTTTTCTCTGTCCGTGCTAACTTTTGTCTTGTTTTGTTGTTTTTTGCTGTTGTTTTTTTAATTTGGAAGAAACTTCCTACTGGCAGGTGCACTCGCTCCAACACGGCCCAGGTGAAGAGGCTATTCTGTTGCCAGGCAACCCTTTTTTTTTTTACAAGAACGAGCAAGCCTAATCTCCAGAAAAGTTCTCTTTGGGCAAAAATCCCTTCCTTGTATCTGCTGTCGCCCTACCGCCACCCACGGGACTCCCACCTTTTTGGAGGGAGCCCCTGGTCCTCAGAATCATCTTAAATGTATTTGAACACAGCTTTGCTCCTAGGCTACAACTTCTTGGCTAAATGCCATTTGCACAAGGTTTTTATATGATAGGGTGTTCAGATTCTAGTACTGTGATTCCCATTCTCAGAATGTAATGTTGCTTACAAATCATTTTCCCTAAAACTAGTCAGACCTGCACAGCTCTCAGCACCTAAGGACACACACAAATCCCTGCACTAAGGGAGCTGATGAGCGTGGCTTCCAGGAGCATTAAGTGTCCCCAGGATGACCGCCCCCCCCTCACACACACACACACACACACACACACACACACACACACACACACACACACACACACACACACAGGCTCGCTCATTAAAATGCCTGGCTGAGAAAGCTCTGGCTGCCAGGAGAAATTAGTCTTTAGTCAACAACTGTTGGCAGGCCCCTGCCCTCCCAAATGGTTCAAGATTGTGAATATGTATCTCTAACAACTCAGAAGGGACTGCAACTCAAGGACCTGAGCATTCCTTTGAAATATGTCCATCAGGAAGGATAGGGCCTGTGTCTACTAGTCTCTGTGGGAAAATAGAATCACTTTCACAGGTGCCAGCTGGCAAAGAGCTGGCCTCATTGCATTTGCACTGACCAACTGTTTGTAATTTTTAACTTCTCTTGACTTGACTAGAATCCACCCCCCATCTATCCCCTCCCTTATTCTCCTTTTAAAATGTCCAAATCACCTCTGCACATATGGAAATGGAGCTCAGCTCTTTCTGCTACTGTCAGCAGTCACTAAATAAACTGTGTTTTCTGCTTTAATAGCCGGCTGTGTTTAACCTTGCCACTGGTGACTGTATCCAAGGAGTGACTCAACTGTAAAGAGTACACCATCGCCAGTGCTCATTACCTTTTAATGGTCAGATCAACTAGAACTTCCAAGCATTTTTCACTGTCAACTCAAGTACATATGAATCTCAGACTCAACCTGAGACCCAAATACTGGGGACTACATATTTCCTAAGTGAAATATTATGAGTTAGTGCTCACAGTAGCAGCAGGCCATTTCAACCATGTCACCTACCACTTGTGGGACACTGGAACTGCACTTCAGTATCCTCAGGTGTAAAATGGGAACACTGTTGCCAACTTTGGAAGGGCTCAACGAAGATCAACCTGGCCAGGTCCCTACCGCCTACAGGTTTGCAACAAGTGTCCCGGTCCATCATTACGGTGCCCCAGATAAACCTTGCCGGCGTTACTGTTTTATCTGCAGCACACATGGCTCCCAAGTGTTTTGTGTGTACATAGATCAAGTTTCTCCCAAAGTCATTAAGAAAATGGAAATCTTTGACAACGACAAATTCCGGAAGAGTCCACATGTTTGAAAATGCTATTAGTGAAACGAAAAGGCAGCCAACTGGGGGTGAAGGGAGAATATTTGCACATGTACCAGACAAGTGTTTGCTAGATTTATGTCACGTGAACAACTGCAAATCCATCAGGAAAGGGCAAACAAACTAGTGAAATGATGACTGAGGATATACACAAGCAAATCAAATTACAGCATATATGCAAAGTGCAAATAAACAGGTGAAAAATATGTCATCACTAAATGCAGAGAAGCAGGTTTGAACAATGAGATAAATTTACTTGCCAGCTTGTAAGCAATTTGTAAGTAATAATACAAACTTAAATTTATCAAGCAATAATTATGTTTCAAACACTGTGTTCAGGTCTTTCACATTTTACTTAATTACCCTAAAAGGCAGGTTCCAAGAGAACAAAGACCAAATTTTAATTGTTTACCTTTGAAGCCTCGCTCTCTAGCACAGGTGCTGGCAAAGAGCAAGCAACCGATGAGTACTTATTGACTATTAATGATGAAGTTGATTGCAAAAGCCTGGGATGCTAACGTCTCCCGTTCTCACAGCTGGCTCATCTGTCAGACCTCAGCACAAAACTGACTTCCCTCCTATGGTTACTCTTTGTCTCCCCAAGGATTGTTTGTTTGTGTTCCTGCATGGAAACACTCCCAAGCTGTGGTATTAACTTAGTCATTCACTTATTTCTGAGATGTGTCCCCCACCGGAGTCCGAGCCTCCTAAGAGCAGGAATGTACCTGTTTTGTTCATTGCTATTTCTCCAGCCAAACAGGATACCTCACTCATGGCTGGGGTTCAATAAATATTTAAGTGGATTACTAAATGGTGGGCAAAATGGCAACTTATAGATCACATCAGGAATTATTTAAAAGATTAAGCTACTCAGTATATCCTCATGTGAAAAATGTCCAACATGTAGTAAATTTTATAAATGCAAGTGGTAGAATACTCCACTTATATATATTTTAATATGTTTACATATCTCTAGAGGGAATTGTTAAAATTGACCTCTGAGAAAAAGAGATGGAATGTGTAGGAGGCAGTGGGCTAAGGAAAATATTACTTTTTGTTTCATCACTTTTGTACTGTTACCTTAATATTTTTGTAATAAGCATATTAATGAAATTTGTTTGTAAAAATGTATGTTAAAAGCAAGCTCAAGCATCATGCATCCTTAGTGTTAATCCTTGGCATATTTGGGGCAGCGGGTGGGACTTCTAGAGAAGGCAATGCACATACAGACGTGGTACAATTTCCAGAGGAGAGAGTCCATAGCTTTGACCAAATCTCCAATGGATTCTATGGCCCCCGAATAACCACAGGGTAGGACATCTCCCTGCTAGTAGATTATGTGGTTTTCTCCAAGATACAGGCATGACTATCCCATCTCCTTCACCAGTTGTCCTCCACTCTACTCCATTTTCTTGAACTGGTGGAGATCAAAATATACGGCATATTGTTGCACAAGGTTCTATAATAAAATTTTTCTGCCGTGAAATAATGTTTCAAAATTCTGCATTCTATCTCCTACCCCCTTATAGGTTATCTTTAAACATCTCCTGAAGATCAGAAGTAAGGAAACTGTCTATATCGAAACCCAGAACTTCTCAAAGACATCGGAGCATATCACACAGGGGATTTTTTTGTTGGTGGTGTTGGGTTGTGTGGGGTTCTTTTCCCTTCCCTTCCCTTCCCTTCCCTTCCCTTCCCTTCCCTTCCCTTCCCTTCCCTTCCCCTCCCCTCCCCCCTTCCCTTTTCTTCCCATCTGAAACCCAGAAACTGACCCGCAAATCCACCTCCCTGCCACCAGCAAAGCCCAACTGGTGAAGCAGGTTCCACTGGAGAAGGAAAGGGGTTTACTCGGGAGTCCACGGCCTGAGCTGATGGCAGGCTCCCGGCTCCGAAGCCCCTCTAGCCTCTCAGGCATGCCGGCTACATTACACAGGGGAACCGTGACAAGATGGGGGCGAAGGGACTTCTGGAGACGTGGTTTCTCAGCTCTGCTCCCAACGGTCTCATCGTTATCTCCAGCTTGGGTCATCGTGTAGTTCCATTGCTCCGTCTGCAGCCTCGTTGCTCAGGCTCAGGAGCGGGATCTGCAGGGAGAGAATCTGCTGGTTCCCACAGGAGTCGTGGATGCTTGTCCAGGTCTTGGGGTCACGGTTGTCCCTTGATCCGGCGGGCACTGCAACTACTAATGTCTATAACTTACTCATAAGAAATTTTAATGCCTGATTTTTCTGAGTGTGTGAGTACTACTATTCTATAATTATTACTTGATTAGTATATTATGATGTTTTTCAATCACTACTACACGTCTTTTAAAAATTTGACAACAGCGTTGCTCCAAACAGCTGTTGGGGAAAAGCTACCGGGGCCAGCTCCCCTTTGCTGCAACAGCTGTGCCTCCTACCGCTGCCCCCAAGCCCTCCTGGAGTCCCCAGTCTTCGGCGGGCCCTCAGCCCTCTCCTTGCCCACTGCTGCCAGAAGGTCGCATCACCCTCTCACCTCCGAGTGCACGTCTACTCTGATCTCACTTGAACAGCGGAAGCGGTAATTCTAGCCACTTTTAGGATCTCTCCACTTAAATATGTCACCGCTCCCTCTGATTCAAGTGGCTAGAACTGAAGCCACTAATTTCTTCTTCTTCTTAAGAGTCCCCATGTCTCTCCTTGGCGTCATGACCATTCTTCTGCATTCCTGGATAAATAACTTCAATTTGCCTGTTCTTTCACTCCCTAAACTCAACAAGTCGTCAGCTTTTATTCTATTGATCACTTACTGCAGCCTGTTGAGGTCAGTCTAGATCAAGATTATATCAACCGTGTCATTTCCTCTCATCCATCAATCAAAATGCTCCTTATTCGAAAGCCTATCTAAAGTACCATCTTCTCTGGAAAGTCTTCCCTGAGAGTCATTCAGGCCCCTCGCAATTAATCTCCTTTTGCTCTGTAATTGCATTGTATCTTTTAATAGCCCTTTCCAACAGTCTGACATGCAGAAGCCCTCCCTTCTCCTCCCAGAACATGTTCCAAGGCCTCCAGAAACCGAGAATAGTACCAACCCCTATACACACACACACACACACACACACATACACACACATACATACATACATACGCCTGTGATGAAGTTTATAAATTAGGCACAGTAAGAGATGAACAGCAACTAATAATAAAATAGAGCAGTTATAACAATACACTGTAATAAAACTCATGTGGTTGAGGACCTGAACATTAAGGAGACAATTTTATTCAGGAGCAAGTTTATTCAAGATTCTATAGAATCAAGAGCACACCGTAGATCCTAAGATCTGAGGGTCCCCACGGTGTGGTTTTGCATGTTTATAGGGAGGCGTGCAAGAGTCTCAGATGGGGTGATTTACAGTTGTGATCAGGGAACATCTTAGCCGGACAGGAAATGTTTATCCCTGTGTTTAGTTATGGGGGGGGGGGGAGCAAAGAAACATTTCTATTATCAGCCAGTCATTCGTGAGACAAAGAACGGGAAGTTGGCTCCAAAGGAAACTATAACGTTGTATGTCAATCAAGTCTCAGCCAAGAACGGGGCGTGAGAGGGGCTGTCCGACCTCCTCAGAGGCTCCAGGGGAAGCAAGAGGCACCTGAGAGCCTTAGGGGAGCCATGAGATCACGCGGAGGGACAGTCTTGTCTGAGACAGATGGCGAAGGGTAGTTCCTTGAAGCAACCTTCTTCCTGGAACTCAGAAAGAGGGGAGAAGAGGGGCTCAGAAAGCAAGAGGATGGTGCGGGGGCGGGGGGCAGTTCTTAGCCATCACTGTTTTCCTGGAGCACAGGCTCAGGGGCATCCAGCATTAGTAGAAGTTTCCCGAAAGTTTCACGCAGTCCTGTTGCTGGGACCCAGCTGCCCAGCACTTGACCACGCGGCTCAGTGTAGCTTTATTGAAGCTGCAGGATGAAGACTTTCCGATGAGATGCGACAGGACCGCATAAAAGGGGGCGTGAGTGGGCGGCGGGCGCACAGTGCAGCGCACAGGTGATGGGCCCCAGCATCGCGCACTTGAAACCTATGTCGTCTTATTAACTAAGGTCACCCCAATACATTTAACTGAAAAAATACATAAAATAAAAGCACTGGGAAAATGGGTGTTATCACTGAACGGGAAAGGGAGGAGCGCTGTTCAGCAGGAGGTAGCCGACAGGCCAGACTCGACGAAAGGCCTGCTGACTCTCGCCCTCGCCCACCCTTCCACCTCTCTGATCCCTTCCTCACACGGTAGCCACAGCTCTTTTCTTTCTTTCTTTCCTTTTTTTTTTTTTTAATTCTCACCCGAGGATATTTCCACTGATTTTAGAAAGAAAGGAAGAGAGGGAGAGAAACATCGATCAGGTGCCTCCTGTACCTACCCTGCCCAGGGATCGAACCCACAATTTCTACCCCTTTTTTCCCTCTCCTAGAATGTTCGTGCCCCGTCCCTGCCAAGTTCTTCATATAATCCACATGCTAAGTTCAAATGCCACTTCTTCAGGGAAGCCTTCCTTGGTTTTCCTATGTACAACTGCTTCCCCTAATTGTTCTCTTCGCACACTGTTTGTCTTCTCTACCACACATACCTTGTGAATTTACTTAGCGACCTTCATTTCCACGATGAGGCAAAGGGCTTGGCCTGATCTGTTCACTGCCATATTCTCAGTGCCACACAAAGTACACGGTGTGCACGGTGCAGAGCAGCAGATATGCACAGAATTCACATAATTTATATATGTACAATGGATATATTAGATCATAGATAAATATTTGTGAAGAATTTATTAACCATAAAAGGTCTATATATCACTAAAAAATATCTATTATACCATACACTCTTTATGCCAAACTGGCCTATTTTGGGCAGTATGTTCTGCCTCTCTGCAGTAGTTAAATTGGTCCTTTTTTAAGACTTTTATAAATATTAAGACACACATGTTTTTAATTGAGAAGACTCATTACAACTAAAAAAAAAAAATCCCAAATAAATCTAATAGATTTAATGCAATGCTTTTCAAAATTCTGACAAGTTTTTTTTTTTTAATTTTACAAACTCATATGTAAGTATACCAGAATAATAACTTAAAAAAAAAAGAAGGTAAGAGACTTTTCCTGCTAGGTATAGAAAACTAAATGTTACCTTAGTAATTTTTAAATGGTAACACTAACATAGAAACAGGTAATTTGATAGAACAAAATAGAATTCAGAAACAAACTCACATGTAAGAGTTTAGTTCATGATAAAGGTAACTAATTAGAGGAAAAATATATTGCTACATTTAATACATATTTTTGATGCAATTATCAATATATGGAAATAAAAGTCACTTTCTACTTCACATCATATAAAGATAAATTTCTAATGCATTCCAAAGCTAAATATAAAAAGTCAAATCCTTTTCCTTTTCTGGCAGGTGAATTTGATGATATCTATATTTTTTAAAATGAGCATACCCTGTGATCCACCTCCTCCACTTCTAAGAATCTGTCTCAGAATAGTACTTGCATACTTTTTCTCAATGCATGCATGCAGATGTTATTGTTGCTTGCTACAAAATAACAAAAAAATTAAATTGTCCAAGACAGAGGAATGACTAAATAAATTAATCCCACACAATCTTATGTACTGACTAAACAGAATAAAACAGATCTCTATATACTTATATGAAACTATCTCCCAAAAAGGCAGAGTGCAGGATAATACGTGAACTCTAACATTCGAAGGAGCCACCTGAGGTCGTCAGCAAATAGTCACGGTGTATACAGCGCAGCACAGGGAACAGAGTCGGTAACATTGTAACTGCTGTGCATGGGGCCAGGTGCGGACCGGAAACGCAGGGCAGAGCACCTCATAAAGTCCGTGCCCGCCCAAGCACCATGGGGCACGCCTGAAACTCATTCTAAATAATATGGAAGGTAAACTGTCTTTGAAAATAAATTTAAAAAAAAAAACCCCAAAGATTCGCCTGAGGAACTTGTTTTAAAATGTGGACTTTGAGGCCACACTCCCAGCAATCCCAATGGACTAGGTCAGGGATTCGACTTGGTAGCCTGCAGTTCCATGAGCAATCCAGGTCAGTCAGATGGATGTACAACCATCCTTCAGAAACACCATCCCAAATTAATGCCTTTTTTTTCCAATAGTTAAATATACATGCATGCTCCAGGAAGTGGAGTCAGCTCCCTTACACAGTATTTATGTGTACATATTTATATACACATTATGTACTTCTATCTCCTCCAGTGTATTTTCCAATAACTACTACCGGACACGCTATTTAAAACCACGTGACCCGCCCACCCTCTCCCCCATCCACCTCCCCCTGAATACCAGACTCGTCTTGGACATCACTCTCATCATTTTCTGGTCACTTTCAGTGTTAAAATATGTTTACTTTAACATCAAAATTCAATATTACATTAAAAATGAAGTATTTCAAATAGTCTCAGTCATTAATATCCAGGGCTATTCATTGTAAAACTTGGATCCCGTATTGGATTCAGAACTTTCCTCCTCTCTCACCTCCCAAGACTAGACTTGCGGGCCAGCAGTCCTGAGTTTTCCCTTTCCCACTCCTTGATCCTGTCTCGGGACTGATGCTCAGCTTTGGGGTGTGAAGAGGGACCGGCTGCCGAGATGACCCTGCGGACCCTTCTCCGTCGGTGGTCGTGGACCTTTCGGTAGCTTGCAGACATCAGTGTGAGCTGAAACGTGACATCATCACACTGCGTGGATGAAGCAATCATGATGCATCAGGCATCGATAAAGGCATCAATTCAAAATAGCTCCTACAGGCGTAGCTCGGTACCGCAGCCGGATTTCATCATTGCCTCCTGAACTCTAGGCCATGCCACAGCGCCACCTGTTTGGGTTCGGTTGGGTTCCGCAGAAACAGAACCTACAACAGGGCCTGGAGTGTTAGTGGTTGACTAGGAGGTAGAACCACTTGTGGAGAGCGCAGTGATCGGAGAAGGCGCTAAGGAAGGGTGCAGAGGCCAGGTTCCCCGAGGCCTACGAGAGACCGCAGCTAAATCCCATGGGCAGTGCTGGGGCACATGCTTCAGGGTTATCCCACCCAAGGGATGTGTATACATCATTATACATCAGCTGTTTCCTGTTAGTATACAGGATACATTTTTTTTTTACATTGATTGTGTATCCTGTGACTTTGTTAAATTCACTTATTAGTCATTTAATGTTTTTGGTAGTTTTATTAGAAGCTACAGATCACATTGCAAATCTATTGATCATATTGTTGGCAATAGAGTTTTATTTCTTCCTTCCCAACCTGAATGCCATTTGTTTATTTTTCGTTTTATGCATAGGATAGGACCTTCAGTGTAATTTTGAAAGAAAACACTGAGGAAAGACATCCTGGCCTTGTTCCAAATCTTAGGTATAGAGTGTTTATTAATCTTACCATTAATTTTCAGGTTAGGTGTGGGTGTTTTATGTGTTATCAGGTTGATGAAATTCCCCTCTATTTCTTGGTTTGCTGAAATTTTCACTGTCAATGGCTGTTAATTTTGTGGAATATCTTTTTTTTTTTAACCAATTAAGATTATATAATTTTCCTACTTCTGTTAACATGATACATTGATTGATTTTCAAATGTTAAAATGATCTTAACTCCTGGGATAAAGCATCATGAGGTCATGACATAGTATCTTTTTGATGTATTACTAAGTTTGATTTGCTGATATTTTGTTAAAGATTTTTGCATCCACGTTCATAAAGCAGTACCAGCTAAAGGTGTTCCTTTCTGGTATATCCTCGGTTTTGAGGAGGGCCCTGCACTGTTCCGCTTTGGAGGTGGGGGTGAAAAGCTGTTCCTATTATCCACTCCAATGTGTCCAATTTTTTTTTGCTTTTTTGGTGTGCTGGAACTTCTCCTCCAAAAACCTGTATTTCCTGCTCTCTCATCTGCGGGTGATTGTCTAAGACAGTTTTCCAGGAGATCCCAGCTCACGGCCAAGAGGGGCTGCAGCTGGTTCGTGAGCCACTGCAGATCCACAGGCAGGACTGAGGTCTCTCTGCCCATTACCCGGTGCGTGGGTGGTGAGACTCCTCGCAGGTCCTCTTCTGTGTGGTGCTGGATCCCACCGCTCTCTCAAATGCAATTTTGCCTGTGGATACATGCCAAAATTCTGTTATTGGGGAAGGGAGACAGATATGAGGAAGATCTTACGCCGTCATGATGCTGATACCACTGTGCTTTTCACGTCAGGTATTATATTTGTCAATGCTAAAAGTTCCATTTTATTATTTTTAAAATATCTTCCAGTTTCCTTAAATACTTGCGTATAATTATAATAGGTGTCTTATAGTCTTTATCTGCTACTTCCATCATCCTGATCATCTTAGAATTTATTTATTGCCTTTTTTTTTCTGGTATGAATCAAGAAATTGCTGCCTCTTTTTATGTCTAGCAAGTTTTGGTTGGGTGCTGGACATTATGATTTTTATGTGGTTGAGCATTTTCATTTTGTTTTCTTCCTTTAAAGAGCCTGAAGTTTGTTTTGGCAGATGGTTAAGTTACTGGAGAGTCTGCTTTATCTGTTTGAGGTTTGCCCTCAGGCTTTGTTAGGATGGACCTATAGCAGTCTCTGCTCTAACGCTGCGTAGTACTGGTACTAAGGCAGGACTCTTCTGAGGTCTCAAGGGCATGTCCTGAGTATTTAAGAAGTGATCTCCTCTCTTGCTGATAGGGATTCCACTATCTCCCAGCCCTGTGTGAGCTCTGGGAACTGTTTAGCTCACAGTTTTCTGGATACTGTATTTTGACTAGTCTTGTAGAGTTCTATTTACCCCAGGACCAGAACTAAATATGGACTTGAAGGGGTCTCTATGCAGATTTCTGAAGCTCTCCATGTATCTGTCCTGCAAACTCCAGGTACCTTGGCCTCCCCAAATTTTTGTCCCTGTCATTTTGTTTTACTTGACTTTTCCTTACCTGTGCTATAGTCTCGAGGTCACTTCCAAATAGGGAACAGGGACGATCGTAAGGCTGATCTTGTTTATTTCTCTTCCCTCAGGTATCATGCGTCTGCTCCATCTCATATAGTTTCTGTCGTTTTCTGGTTGTTTATGAGGAAAGGAGGATCCTGTACCAGATCCTCTTTATGGAAAAAAGTGTTTTTCATTAAGTTTAAGATCAGAACCGAAATCCCCAAAAGTTCTGTGGAAGTTCTCCATTTGTGAGGATTTTTGACTGTTGGACCATGTAATAGAATGGGTGATTAATTTCACTGCCTTCCTCTATAAAAGCTATTATCTGTAGAACCGTGCTTTTGGGCATCCCACTCTGGAATTGAGGTACTCCTGAGTGTGGATCCTTTTTGGTTAAACATTTCCAGAAGATAAACCTTTCATTTTCTCATAGGGCAGCTCAGCAATTCTCTCTTTAGTTATATTTTTATGCTACTTAATCACATTCTGAGGATATTTTTAAAATATCTTCAGAATTAGTGTTTTTCATTCATTTTCAAATCTGCCTGATCTTTTATTTACATTTTCTGAATCCCTATTAGAAACAGCGGAATCAGTATGCACGTGTGTGTGTATCTGCATACATATATCTACACATTGACACATAAATACATGATATACATAGAAACATACATGCACAAAAACAAATATATATGTATATGCACACATATATAAAGACATATATTCACACACTTATATGCTTGAATATAGTTAGCATTTCAATATACTTACAGCGGGAGGATTTGTCCTCTGCCTCAGCTAAGGTGGCATGCAGCTGGAACACCCCTAAAAGCCTGTGGGAGTGTTGGGGGTCTCTACACATACAGATGTGTGTGGGGGCAGGGAGAGAAGTAAAGAAGGGGCAGTTTTGTTTTACATTACAGAGAAAACAGCACACCTAATAACGACTTCGCACACCTCCTATGATTCAGTGTTACTCTTCCCTTAGAGCCCAACTCTGCAGCCCCTCCCTCCCACACACTCATCCAACTACACACCAAGTCTTTCCATCATACCTTCTAGAACTTTCTCCAAGTCGTCTGTTGCCTCCACTTCATTTCAAGCTTTCATCCAACATCACTGGACTTAGGCAACAGCCCCTGAAAAAACAGGAACTCAGTTTGATTCCTGCTTGACCTGCCCAGATGGCACAGTGAGCTCTGCTAACCAGGCGAGGTCATGCCATTCCTCTGTCTACAGGAACTGAATGATTTCCGAACAGTCTTGGGATCAAGGCCAAAATCCTTAACACGTCCTGAAAGACCCAGCATGTTCTGCTCTGGCCTCATTCTCCAGCATTATTTCTCCAGGACTCTGGCCTTCCGGTGCCTCAAGTGCCTCAACTTCCTTCCAGAGAGGGTCCTCTACACCTGCTACTTGCTCTGCTTGTCATGTTGTTCTGGAAAGTTCTAACTAATACTTCTTCCTGGAAGTGTTTTTGTCAAATGTCTGTGTTTCCGCATAGACTATAAGTTCTGTGAGGACAGGCTTTGCTTTTGTTCTAGCTCTTAGCAAGGTCGTTGGGACACAGAGCACGCTCAGTAAATACTTGTTGAGGGAAGAAAGGAGAAAAAGAACAGAAAGAAGAAAATGAAATGTTAACAGCCTGAATTGTAATGAACTTTTGTTAGAGTGGAATTGATCCAAATATAAACAAGGGCAAATAATTGACCTTCAGTTCCATTCTAGCTAGTAGTGATAAGAGGAAAATAATTAACTTTTTTATTTCTCAGTATAGAAAGGAGACATTCAGAAAGGGCAGCTGGAGCAGACAGACATCAACGTTTTGGACTTCACCAAACATCTTATTTTAACTAATTTTCTTATCATAAAACGAACACCAAAAGTTGCAGCTTGAGATGCCGAGAAAATTTCCTCCTGCCACTCCAAATACAGCCTACTCCACTTAGCAGGATTTATCACGTTTTGGGAACATTGTTTGAAAAATGGTGACTTAAAGTAGCATCTTTTGGGGCTAATTTATAATAGTGAAAATTTACTCCCTCTGGTTTTAGGTTACCTGGGTGCCTTTTTTCTTTACACAAGAAAACTTTTACTTGGTATTCTGCTGTTCAATTAAGAAAAACATCGTGTACCCAGTGGCAGCATTGTAGAAATTATTTATTCTTACAGTAGAGGGCAGTAGAGGAGCACATCTCAGGGTGAAAATACTGGGCACGTCCACAGGCCCTTTGACAGGGCTCCCCTTGGAATGAGGTGTGCCTAGGTCACTTAAAGGAGTATTTAAGCAATTTGAGAAGATAGAAGTTGTGAAGATAGAGTGACTATATAAAGTCAGAAAATGTTTCAAAACTTAGAAAATCCACAGAATTTTAAACATGTTGATTTTGAAAGGATAAATTTTTTTATCTTATTTTCACAAATAGGAACACACTTATTATTGACAACAGCAGATCCTGGGTTTTCTTACCTTTTTAAATGATTACCCCTTATTTTTATTAAAACGGAAAAGTGGTGAATTTTAACAGATCGGTCTTGGTTTGTTACATAGATAGAGGGAGTTTAAGTATGACCAATAAACATTTTTGATCGTTGCCAAGATCACACCTAGGAATTTGTTTTTACATTATGTAATATAATGCTTTTCTTATCTGGTGAGTGAACTAGGAAGGTTTCTGCGATGAGAGAAGTAAATTCTGCAGTACTGGGTGCATGGCATTGTGAGACATGGAAAGCGAGTCACAGAGGGAAAATGCGTGCAAAAGGATGTGAAGACACTTCTGACTGGGAAGCAGGTCAGTGTTCAGCCAGGACACGGCCAGCAAGTTACAATATGTAGGTTCAGTGAAATGTATATAAAGCCCTAAGGTCGGTAAAGCTCGACGGAATGGAGCTCTCATTTTTTTTTTTTTTAAAGGTTCCTTGTCCCTGGAAGGGGTTGAAGTTCAAAGAAAGCAAGTAGGGTGGCCTGGCTTCTACACTTGGATGTCCCTATGGGTCAGCATCACAGAAAATTACTGGTCAAAGTTTCTCATCCTACTTTATTAGAAGAAACTACTTTATTCAAGGGTAGTGTTGTCCATAGCATCCCGAAGTCTTTGGCAGCTCTGGCTACAAAGGCAAACAATGAAATAATTGGATATCCAATTATTGATGATATTTCGTCTGAGAAGCCTCTGCAAAAATTTATACTGAAGAAAGGAGACCTTATTTTCTCTATGATGCTCAACAATGAACTTTAACACAATAGCATCTGTAGTGCGGAAGCAGATCCTCCTGGGATGTTCATTTCAAAACATATTCATCTGGGGTATGTAAGTGATGCTGATAACAGTGACAACCATAATAAACAATCACAACACCAATTATCTGCGTTGATAATAATATAATCCATACTTCATAGAGTCCAAGAGACCTTTCTTCTTCATGTACTGACACCTCCGAGCATGGGAGGGCTGTAATTAATGGCAGGTCAGAGTCACTGCCGGCTATAAGGACATAGTTGAATTGCTTGTGGATTCACTGCTTGGTTGTAGGTTGTGTTTTCAACTGTGTACTGAGAATTATTGTGCACACAGAAAATCACAGAAACACACATGTGGCATATGATTACATACATCTAAAAAAAAGGCTGAAAGAGACCTTTCACAAGTGTAACAACCCTAAGGATAATAAAGTATTATGTCATAGTGCAAGCAGGAGTTTGTTTTCCTTAAGGTTACATAGAAATAATGGTGTGTGTTGCAATCAGTGGTGTCTTAGATTTGATAAAACGTGGTATTTTTATATCCACTTTATGAGTGAGAAATCTCAGGGCAAGAAAGGCTAAAAAAATTTTCCAAGGAAATGGTAGAATATAGTTCCCCATCTACCAAAAGTTGCCACACACTGAGATAGAAAGGCTAAAGTGACTACTTCGCTCCTTCATTCTCACCTTCTTCCCCAAAGAAAACTTCATTAATGACTGTTTACATGGTTCTACTACTCGTATGAAAAGAAAGTTATGTCTTCCCAAGCACATTTTAAAAAACCCCACAATCCCTATTTAAAACAAAAGAAGCAATTAGTACTATGATATTGTTATGTCTCAGAAAATGAATTCTTAAAAAACTAAGACTTAAAAGCTTAATCATTAAATTAACGCACAGTTAAAAATAAATCTATGGTGAAGATGCTTAAAACCCAAAGTTTAAATGTTAAGCCTATCCAAAATTGGATTGCCTGAACAACATCCTTAAGTGCCTGTAATTTAAAAATAATGCTTAGATATTAAAAAAAAACAAATGGAATGTTTTATTGCAAACATTACATCCTCTTGTGCCCACAATTTCGTATCTCTGGGCTCTCCAAGTAGAGTCTCAAAGTGTGGGGTGAAACAGGCAAGTCAACCCACTTCGAAGGCCAATTGGCCCAGCGAAGCAAGCACCAGGCATGTTTTGTAAAATCACCCAACAGTTCTAATGCCCAAATAAGCACCCAGCTTTGGATGTGGTTCAAGTTCACATTTAGCCTTAACCTTTGGCCACCAAGTTCCCGATGCAGTCCTCACTGACCACATCCCCCATGAAGGAGGAGTTTTCAGGTGCTAAGGGCGAGCATCCCTATGTCAGCTGAGGGTTTCGTTTGACTCTGCGCAGAGCAAACAGAGATGGAATTCCATTTGAATACAGTCCTGGCGTTTGAAAGGGAAAGGTATGTTACTATGTGACCTTGAGGATAATTCCCTGCCAGAGAGGTGGAAGCTATCTCTTGTTTGGTTCTGGTGTTTGGACATCATTTCCTAGTTCCTAGCAATTTGCAAATAAGGTGGGGTTGTACATTACTAAGCAATGTGACTAGCTCTCTGCATCACCCCTGGTGGCTTACTTGAGATAAATGGAAAGAGGATTGATTTCTTGGACTTGTAAAAAAAAAAACAAAACCAACCAACCAAACAAACAAAAAACCCTCAACACCAAGACGTTCCAGGTTGACATTTCACCAATTAGATATTATTCTCTCAGTGTAACAAATATCTCTTTGGAATAACAATGTCTTTTGCTTTAACCAGAGAGGAACTCAACTGGTTAAAATCATTCCCAGTGGGAAGGAGTTTTAGTTTAAAGAGAAGAATGAAGGAACAAGATGAAAAGCCACAAAAGTGGGAGAAAAGTAAAGTACTCACAAAAATAACTTTTCACCTCTCAGATGTCAACAATATCTTTTTCTTGATATTAGGCCGCCCCCTTGCTCACTGAGATTCTCGTAAATATGCCTTGGGAGGTTCTTGTATATAAATTGGGCTATTTACTAAAGAATTCAAGTAAACTAAGTTTGAAATACACTCTTTGTCATCTACAATTTTATTTATCCCTTGAATTTAGATTGATTTATGTTTCTCCCTGAGGCAGAATGAGTAGAAGTTACAGAAAGCTGTTTTTGATTGAACATAAGGGGGAAAATGTGAAGTCTGGACTGCCCAGGAATGCAGAGTTCCGTTACCTGTAGCTCAACATTTTCCAGCCAAGCCCGAGCAGCTAGTTGTCCGAGATGGGATTGAAGGGTTAGATGCTAAAATGGCTTCACCTCTAAGACTCCAATATTTCTCCATTATTTTATAAAACAAGCCAGAAAATGACCAATCTTGGGAACACTTTCATTTTATCCAGTAGTAAAATGCACTTAAAACATGCGATTTTTCCATCTGCATAAAGGACCAAATCTTTGGATGGGCTGATCATATAAAACCTCTCATCTGATACTGTCTCAGCTCAGTTAGAAACACAAGAGTTGTCTGTAACTTAAATTTTAACGTATGCACTTCGCAGATTTTTAAATTATTCAGTTCAGAACTTTCTGGGCTGAGGATCCTACAGGGCAGCCTTAGAGAGAGATGTGCTTCACCAACCTGATGGGATGGATATCTTCAGTGCTCATAGGATATGGAAACATAATCTTTGCTTAAGTTGTCATTTTCCAGCAGGCTATAAATAGCTTCACTTAAGTGAAAGAGGGCATCCTCACTCATCTTTAGCAGATGAGGTCTTCGGTGCATTATGTCTGTTTTATGGGTCTGGTTATGTAGGTTCAGTTGTAGGCTGACATATGACGGTCTCCGTTTAAATCTTAGAAGTAAAGAGCTTCAAAGCAACCTTATTAAATTTAATAGGATGAACCTGCAATGTCTGTGGTTGGAGAGAAGGTAATGAGATACTCAGCAAAGAGTTCATCATCTGAGAGTCTGCGGTGGAAGCCAAACCAATGGATTATTCCACCATCTGTAATGAGCGTGATTTGAAAATATTTAGGCACTCAAATATAAATATACACTCTACTGCTTGTTACCTAGTATTTTGAGGGCTTCTTAAGTAAACATATCGTCAGGTGTGTTTTATCAAACATGTTACATGTAAAAAAGAGGCTGTTGTAGTTGTATGTCAGCTCAGGTGTCGATCACCGAGCTTGTCTAAAAAGATATACAATGTTTGAATTAATTTGGGGTGTTTACTTTGATTTGAAATACAAATAGACTTGCGAGCTTTAATTTGGGCTACTACCCACCACAGTTCGAATCAAGTCAAGGCCCGTGGATACAAAGAAATCTTGCAATGAAATATAGAATTAATCACTGCCATACAGAAGGAAGAAATAAAATATTTAATCATATTGATATTTTCCCAGCACAGCTGAACAAATGAACATATCCATGACCAAGTTCAAGTTCTGTGATGGCAAACATTTAAATAATTCACTTGGGTATTTCAACTGTTACTCTCTGTATTATAAAATGGCTGGTTGGTTGTTTTTAGCATCTTAAAGTTCAAATGATAATGTATTCAGACTGTTCACTCACGCAGCTCACTAATTAGTGAGGGTTATTAGTTTCATCGCAAGCACTTTGTCCAAGCAAGTTAGCGTGATGCTGTCATTCATGGCTCTCTGGAAAGATGAAGACGAGGGGATCTTGGAGAACTAGGCTCAATCACAAAACATACCACTCAATAATGCAAGAGGACTCCCTCACACTTTTGTGTTTGTGTCCTTCAGGGGAGTATTTGCTCAGCTCCTTATTAATGAAACAAAGTGGAAAGAGAGAATTCAAAAAGCTAATATTGTTATGAAATACCATGAAATGTGGAAAGAAAGGAAGGAAAGGTAATGGTGACTGACTCAGGAAAGAATGTATCTAGGAAAATGTGTAAAAGAAGAGAGACTGTTACAAAAATTAATTGAACAGAAATATTTTTCTTAATACCAAGAATCAGATACTCATAGAGATACAAAGAGAGCAATTGTTTCATTGTTACCTTTATTGTTTTATGTTGCTAGAAGTGAATTTGTATTCCAGTGGAATATCCCATTGACCTCAAGACAAAAAAAAATATTGATTTAGGGAGTTTAATTGTAACACTTCATGAGCATAATTGGCTGTGAATTTCCTAGTGGGCAGTATGGTTTACTCTCAGCCAATATATAAAATTATCAGAAGAGCAATGGGAAGTTGGGTTATTCTCCATGGAAGTTAATATACTGTTTTTATTTACCCCTGTGCATTTGTGAGAACATGTAAGAAAACGTTCCCTTCACATACTCCTATTCCTGTCTGCTTCTTTTCCCTTCTTAAAGTATTATTTTCTATTGTCAGCAGAGAGCCGAAATTTTTCTGTGCAGTTTCACCAACATGTCAGTCAACAAATATTTCCTGGGCTATCGATGATGGGAAAGGTCCTGAGTTTCTGTGCTGTGGGTGAAATTTAAAAAAAAAAAAGTACAGCGTACAGTTGTAGTCCCGGTGGGAAACATCGTTTTCACGCACATGAACTGGTCACGAGCACCAGAGGCGGTCGGGCCACTGCAGATGCTGGGCTGTGGACCCTGCACAGGGACAGCAGGGCAGGCTGGGTGTGGGGCAGCCGTTTTGCGTCTCTGGGAAGATGCAGAAGCAACTGGCAACCGGTTGCCTCCAGGGAGGGAGACGAGGAATTTGAAGTAGGAAGATTTACACTTTTCACCACTCTGTTCCCTTCTGTTTTAATGGTTTTAATTATTTACTTGTGTTCATAGAACTCCGTCTGCAGTAGAGATGTTTGTTTCACCGGTGAACATTTCAGAACATGAAAGAAAAGCCCATCTCAAGCTCTACATGATCCATAATGACACAATGGGTGAAATCTTATTCAAGTTTAATTACTTGCACATAAACAGATAAGGAAAACAACTATTTGACCAACGTGTGCACCTCTAGAAACATAACATTTCATAAAAATAGAAAGACACGAATGCGTTGTATTCCCCCAGTATTCCAACTCAGAGCTGTGGAAAACAGTGAGTTTTCTTTGTTTTTAAGAGGAGAAAGTAGACAGGTGGGTCAGATCCTATTCCTTCCTTTCTTTCCTTTTCCCTGTTCTTCGACTAACGTGGAATCCGAGCTGGCAGGCTCTCCCCAGCTGCATCGTCAGCGCGGCCTGCAGCAGCCTTAATAGCTGGGGGGTAGCGGGCAGGAGGTGCAAGCAAGTGGCAACCCTTCTAGGCATCAGCTCATTCATTCCATGTTCTAGCCAGGGGAATGCGAGAAATCCCAAACAGATGCTTTTTCTAAAGATAAGGGAGAAAGGAAAGACTGATCTTGCTGAAAAAGAGATAAAAATAAAAACTACATCTGTGTATTTAAACCCGGCATTGGAAAGGCAATGCCAACGTTTTCACTAGCAGATTCAAACACTTCTGTGCGGGTTCCTGATCATTTTCCTTTTTTCAGCTACTTTATGCAAGTGTACGGTCTAGTCGCTTCTTGGTTTTATCTTTCCTCCTGTCCGAAGTCAAATGCCTTAAACGGAAGCGAACATATATTAATTATACATCTATACCTATATCGATACCCGTGTATAAAATCAACCAGCGTGAACAGGACAAGTTGACATGCTGTCCGGTTTTAAGTCAAGCATTCGGCCAAGCTTCCCGATGGTCTCCTACGGGCCAGGCGGGGGAAAGGCTGGGAGGAGGATGCTGTGTATCCGGAAAAGCTGCACAGAGCACATGAGAGCTGGGCTCCTTTGGGTTGGAATCATGGCTCCCCATCACCGTCCTGTGTCCTGGGAGAGAAGTTTCTTCAGGAGAGAAAATAGTTGCTCCCCAGACAAGCACTGAGAAGGACCTTCCTGAGGGGCTTACTTCCTGGCGCGAGCAGGAGGAAGGCTGGTGTGTGCACAAGAAGTGGGGGGAGGGGGAGGGGCGGTCCGCAGCGAAGGAAGGATCGGATTATATGGTCTCCGAATGCCTGACTCCAGAGAGACACTTCTGCGAGAAATGAGACTGCTATTATTCAGCGTATCTGTTTGTGAAGTCCGCCCTGGAAATGCCGCAGACTGGGCAGCTTAAATGGCAGGAGTTGTTTTTGTCCCAGTTCTGGGGGCTGGCAGTCCACTGTCATGGTGCCAGCAGGTCAGCGTCTGGCGAAGCCTCTCTCCCTGGCTTGCAGACCGCCGTCTCCTGGCTGTGGCCTCCCAGGGCCTTCTCTGCAGGGTCTGTGCTCTCCTGGTGTCTTTTTGTCCTCCTGTAAAGACACCGGTCCTGTTGGATCGGAGCCTCACCCTGATGACCTCATTTAACCTTAATTGTCTCCTTAAAGACGCTATCTCCAAATACAGTCACCTTGCAGGTTTGGGCTTCTACATACGGATTTTATGGGGACACAGCTCAGTCTATAAAATGCAAGAAAGCTATCTCTTCTACGCTGTAACATGCACGATGAGCCGAAACCTGGCAATTAACCTTTATTCAAGCCTTTCCCCGCCAGGGTCACTCTGACTGCCTCTACCGCATGGGCACACCCACCACACACACCACACACCCCACACACACCACACACACCACCCACACACCACAGCCACCCCCGCACACCTCACAGGCACACAGACAGCCTTGGCATTGTCCTTGCTGTGTCTCTAACTTCTGAATTTTATACAAGGTTTTCTGTCATTCGTAATGTATGGCTAGTGACTGATCATTTATTTTTTCAGGACAATGCTCTTCCTCATTGTACAAATCCGGTTGGATAGTAGCAGTAATAGTAATGGTAATAATAATAGTTATCGAGTACAAGGACTGTGCTTCTTAAACTTCCCCTTCTTACAGACGAGAGAAGCGGTGAGAGGTGGTGATATGCCTGAGGCCCCAGAGCTAATAAATGCCAGGCTGTCGGACTCAAAGCCAGAGTCCTTAACCTCTTTGGAAACTGACCATGGTGATGAGATTCTGAGAACCCAGCCGAATCTCCTCTATCTTTATCTTGCAACTGGATTTGCAGCCTCTTCAATCTTCCAGGTAATCTTCAGTCTATCCCTGAGTGGGCAGAGCTCTGGGTAGGGCCTGGTGTCCACACGTCATTAAAACACTGTACGCTGTTTATTTCCATTATGTTTACGCTGCTCACTTGTGAGCTTTCCCTCCCTACCTGTCACTGCATGGCCCTGGAAGGACTAGGAAGATGAATAAAACACTGTTTCAGGGAGGAACTAAAAATGTAATTGGGTGATAGATATATCCAATCATTTAAAATCCATCACCTTGTAGGTACTAAATTTTATCTGGGGAGATCGCTTATTAAGTTAAATAATGTCCAGCAGCTGGGTGGTTATACACCTGAAACTAATATAATATAGTGTGTCCACTGTAATTGAAAAATAAAAAAAATATTAAAAAAATAAAATACAATACATCATGACAAACAGCGTACTTTATACCGTCAGTTCAAACAGTTGTGGTAACATAAAAAAACTAGACAGAAATACCTGGAAGGGCCCGTGAAATAGTTATTACAGAAGAGCTCTGCCCCTCAAATGAAAGGTGAGTAGAAGTTCGCCAGGCAAAGCGCAGGTGCGCCAGGCTGGGGCACAGCATGTTTTGTGTTGTGGTATTTATGTTAAGCTGTGGTTTTGTGCTGTAACATTTAAAAAAAGAAATAAGGTACCTTGGCCTCAGCCCTTCCACCTCCTCACTCCCCTGGCCAGTGCCAATGGCTTGCTGTCCTGCAGGTATGTCCTCTGGGTGACAGCAGGCGCCAGGAATCGGACAAGCAAACAGTCTAGCAAACTCGGGATTATACAAATTGGATGTACAGCTGAAACCAGAGAAGACACCAGAGTCCAGGCTGCCTGTCACTACCAAGCCCAATAAGTGGAGACAGGGACTGAATCTTTATGGGCGCTTTATTGAGATGGCAGGCGATCTGGGAAGATGGTGGGTTCACACCCTAACAGACCATCTTAAATTCCATTTTAAAATGGCCCTTTTAATAAGGAGAGCAGAGTGTAGGTGAGGGGTTTGGAATTCAGGGAAAGGTTTTCAGCATCCTGCCCTGAATGGTGGTCTTTAGCTCTGTCCTGGGTGGTGGTCACCTCGCCCTGGAGTACAACGCACAGATAGCATCTTGAATTGCTTGCAGTCCTCCTGAGGAACAAGGTGGGACTGCTTGTGGTCTGGAGTCAGGGAGGGGCACACCTTCGGTTCCTGGAACAATAGCTTTTGCGTGCATTGATTACTAAGCTTATTAGCTATTACTTAAACTAACATTTTCCAAGTCTTACGTCCCCTATCACAGTGATTACAACCCGCCCAGATACTGTCACTTTACTTGAAATATACTATATGAACTGATAACAAAATATCATATGATTGTATCATTGAACCAAGTGTGATTGGAGGTCAAATCAGAATGTGTCCTGCCGTGGCCACTTCTTGAGGGGAAATAAAATGTCCCCCCACCCAGCGCGAAAGGTCTCCCTCTGGTTTATTCTCTTACTCAGTTACTCTCCTCCTCGCAGACTTACATCCCCACAGCTTGAGGTTTATCACAAGCCAGCTGAGTTTACAAAGAAGGCATTTGCTTCAAACACGCAAACCTGCATCACTTCTAGCAGCAAAGATTCCATTTTCTAGGTCACAGATTCCATTCTTTCTGACAATCTGGCACAAGCCCCTTGGCCACTTCTTTTTACTTTTTAGTTTTAAATCCTCACCCAGCGATTTTTGAACTGATTTCAGAGAGAGAAGAAGAGAAAGAAACATTGATGTGAGAGAGACATTGGTCAGTTGCCTGCCGTACACATCCAGACTGAGGATTGAACCCGCAACACTCTGGTGTGTGGGCTGATGCTCCAACCAACTGAGCCATCTGGCCATGCTGCTCCTTGGCCACTCCTAACCCAGCTTAATAGGGCTTTCCCTCCGTCTGTTTCCCTGGGTCTTTCCTCTGGTCTTGAAGTACAAGGCATCAATCTTTTGGTAATGATTCCTTTCCTACCTGCTGCCCATCCCGTTCCCTCTTCTGTTCTCATAAAATCTTCCCATCATTAGCTTCCATTTGCCTGCTTCCTCCAAACAAGGCAGCTACAACTGGTGCTGGGAAGAATCCAACAGGGAATTCCACAAGGAGGTGAGTTTTTAGCTTTTGTTCTTGCACTCTGTCCATCTCTGAAATAAACCTGTGTCTGCAGCCAGCTCCCTGTGCAAGGGGCCATGGAGCGAGGCAGCTTGGGCAAGCTGGCAAGCGAGGAAGCAGCGGGAGCCCAGCGGGCAGGCCATGGTCTGGGTGAAGTCAGCGGTGGAGAGAGAACTCAGGATTTCTCCATGGGCATTAGTACCAAAAATGGGTGGAAGAAAAATGACCTACTGAGAAATCAACTGAAAAGGCAAATAGTATTATATGTATAGGCTAATGAAATATGGTCCAAGAAATAAATGTTTGGTTTTATTTCAGTGACGGCCTAAGTGGAGAATATGTAGGCTAACAGTTGGACGGACTTCCTTAAGATGCAGACACAGAAGATGAAGCATAGCACCAGCCGACCGCACATTCCGCGTGGGAAGAGGAAGGTCAGAGCGAACATTTTCCCAGGTCGTAACCGACCGGGTTTTCTGAGCAGAGATTCCCATCCCTGCTGGTCTCAGACTCTTCTGAGGAGTTGAAGAAACACAGGAAATGTGACCCTTCACTGGATAAGGACTTATTCAATCTGAATCCCTGGATGTGAGGCCCAGGAATAAGTATGTGTGTGTCTATAAAAGTGTTTGTCACCTGGATCACGTGAGATGCTCTTCAAGTGATTCAGATGACCAGTGATTTGGGGAATCAGATTCTCATACAATCTCCTCAATTAGTCAATGAGGTAGGCTGAGGAGGACGGGCTTCTTCCTGATGACGAACTGGGGACTTGGGCTTTTGGAGGCGTACAGAGAACTTTCTGCCTACTGGGTCTGGTGGTGGATGAGACAATGGAGTGAGGAGGCTCACTGGAGCTCAGCTTGTGGGGCCACCTCTGCCGTGCGGGATGCACTCACTCACTCTATTTGAGACTCTGGCTTCAAGATCTGCCTGGAGAACAGTTTCAGCTGATCAGCTTTTTTAAAACAGAATGTTCCATTAGGCTGATCATCCTTTGCAGATAAATCTTGCAACAGGGAGTGCATTTGAGAAGCCGCATGATTTATTATCACGGGGAACAGTTTGTCAAGATGCATTTCCACAGTCAGGGGGAGCATGTTGTCATAGCTGACACTCGAGGCTAGATGTCAGGCTTGTAGTCAGGCCCTGCGTGACTGTGTGTCCCTGGTTGCTCCTGCGTCCCACTCCTTAACCTCTGCAAGCCTCAGATTTCTCATATGTACAATGGGGGTTGTAATACTAGTGAGGAAATGCATGCCAAGGGGGAAAGAGCTTAGGATAGCACCCAGGGACACATCGAGGGCTCAGTAAGGATATGCGTGTTTCTTGAAGAATTCTCTAACACGTTCCTTAATGTACAGTGGAAAATTCAAGGACGAGAATGGATTGCATGGCATAAGGTAGCATATTTGGTAAGCGGCAGCTTTAGGTTTGAAATCTGAGCTGGACTGACTTTAAGCCTGTGCTCTCTCCGCTGCTCAGGAGCAAACGCTGACCACAGGAAATAAATGATCACAAGTCGGGGGGTCAAGGCACGGTGGTCTGAGTGCCCAGAAGACAAGTTAGCACCTGGATAGAAGTGAAAAAGATGGATCGCGGAAGGAAGTGCAATTCCCTCTGCTGTCCGGAGCCGTGCAGGCATTGAAGGAGATAAAAACACGAGAGAATGTTGGAACTAAAATAGAAACTACCGAGACAGTAATTGGATCTTGGTAGAATATATGTCGTGACCAAGAACTTGAAAAAAAAATTCAAGTATGGGACAGACAAATAGTGGAAGAAAAAAAGTAATCAATTTGAAATTCCAAGGAAACAAATCGTAATGCAACAATGGAAAGACACTAATCACAATATACTACTTTGCTCTGTGGTAAACAACAGCACATCTTTATAGTAATGTAACCATGGCTTATTGATTGAACCTAAAGAGTGATGTTGCTATATTAGGTAGAGTGGAGGAGGAATATGGAAATAGTGTACGTGAATTCCATGCTCATCTATTACAGCAGAAAATCAATAGATAATGCACGAAATGGAAAAACAAGAGTTATATAAACATATTGTGTAGAGTAGGTAGAAATTAAAGAGTTAAAAATGCTTGCCTCTTCAGAAAGAAGTGAGAGGATTTGCTTTTCATTAAAAACTTTTGAGTAGTGTGTTGTCTAAATCTCCCTATTCTTAAAGTAATAATTAAAATACGACACCCATTAAAAATAAGAGTTTCTGGGTTTTGCAGGATCCATACCAACTGGCTTGCTTCCAAACTGATAGGAAGATCCAGTTGTGTTTTCCCCTCTTTTTAAGATTATATTTATTTGTAATTTTACCGTATTGACTTGCTTCAATCTAGAGGAAGAGAAGAGAGGTGTCTTGTTGGGAAGGCGTAAGTGGCATATAGTTTGGGCTGAAAGGAGATGGGTGGGAACCTCAGGATGGGAGAAGAGGGATCAACAAACCCTGCAAACCCTGGCAGAGGAATTAACACGAAGAAAACACCATAGTAATGGTTAACAATTACACAGCCTTTACTAGGTGCCAGGCACTGTTCCAAGCTCTTGTATAAAAAGTAATTTAATCCTCACAACTCTATGAGATTAGGTGCAATGATTATCTCCGTTTAACAAGTGGCAAAACTGAGAGTGTAATGAAGTAATTTTTTTTTAAAGATTACATGGCTAGCAAGTGGCAAAGTCCAAATCTGAACCCATAGCCTCTGGCTCCTGCAGTCTGAGCTCTTAGATGTATAGACCTTCTGAAAATATGCATACACCTAGTTTCTGGGTTCAAATGGACATGGGGAATGATAAGGGGAAAACCTCAAGAAGCATGCTGAACACTGATTTTCTTGAAGACAAAGATTCTCTCCTTAACCTAACTTTAGTCCGTCTCCTCCGAGCCCTCTGCTGGCCTAGTCCTGACCCTGGGCTTCCTCCATCTACATCCTTGTAGAATCCAGTTTTATCAGGAGTCCTGCTAAGTTAGTTTTGTCAGAATCCTTGCTCCCCACAAATTTCTGATCATGCTGGAAACCTGATCAAACTTCCTCATTTCCCACAATTCCCCAGTTAATGTCTGGTCATTCTGGGCTGCTTTCAGCAAGAACCTATGGAGTGGGTTTAGCTTCTGCTATGTTTCCTCTTAGTAATTTTCCGTTGACTGACAGCCCTATCCCCAATCTGCTTCTGGGCTATAAATCCTCACCTGTCCGTGCTGCATTTGGAATCGAGCCCGGTTCCATACTGAGGTCTCTTTTCAATAGTTCCTGAATGAAATCTATTTTTACTGCTGTAACTACTGGCCAGCTCTGGTTTTCTCTGACAGTGATCCATCCCTTGGCATCTGTGGATGGCCATGTTATTAGGAGATTGTTGCCGAACTACTACATGGTATCACTTCGGAGGGCTTTGCTCATTCTGGTAAGACAGCTCTTACCCACCTGCTCCCCATCCACAGCCCTCCCTCCTCAACCCCATTCTCCCCTCCCCGCCATTCCCCAGTCTCCCCAGCTCACCAACGCAGGAATCTGGAAATGAGAGTTCCAAATCAAGAGCATAGCAGGCTTTTTAAAGTGATGAAAGCTAAATCGGCAGAAGTTTATAAAACAGGAATATGATCATGTTCTTATAGTTAACACTTTACTGGTTTTAAATATTGCAAGTATTGTCAATAAAACTATTTGATAACCATTTTGGAGCAAGTCTAATGTAAATGTATATGGTGTAAAAATACCTAAGAATCTACTTGGGAAACTTTTTCTGTTATAATTAAAATAGATCAGTTTTATGCAAGTCTCACTAAAAGGATCTACTTCTCAATAAAATCTTTTCTCTCCTATTCCCATTGCCTATTAATCTGTCTTTTGCTCAACTTTTTTTCTGGAGAGGGGATATGTCTTCTTTGAAACACCGGACATCACTGATCTTTAAAAAATGTTTTCCCTGCTTTATTTATAATTTCCAAGAACTTTTTCTTGATTTTTAAATGTTCTCTATTTTTTCTAGCAATTTTTCCTCTTTAATGAATGCAAATATCTTCTATCTCTCAGAAATTATTAAATACAATTATACTTAAGTTTTTCTAGTGTCCTTTCCTCTATACGTCAATTATTTTTTTCCATTTTTGTCACTGTCCTTTATGCCAAAGCTGTCCTTAAAATGCCCAGTGATCTGTTGTCCACACGTATTTAAAGTAGTTATTAAAAAAGCCAGCCCGTGGCAAGGGGCACACTTGGCCGGAGCGCTGGTCAGCCTCACTCTAGGACAACTGATTGGAGCAACTGTTCATTGGCTAAGGGACATCGAGGTGGCAGCATTTGTAAGTCCTTTCTTTTGATCCAGTTACTTTCATCAGAAAAACACCCCCTTACTGCTTGTGCAGGCTGTCCTAGGGGTAGAATGGGGTTGGAATGGGGCCCCACCCATAAAGTTCCGTTTTATTTTACCCCTCATTTAAGCACAGCTCTTAACTCTGCCTGGGGTCCTGAGGCCAGGGACTTGCCGGCTGAGCCGCTCACGTGGGGCCGGTTGTCTGGCTACACAGACTGGGGAGGGGGTGGCTGGGTATCTCCTCCTAATGCAGGCTCTGCCCTGCCTTCAACCCCACTTTCGATCCTACTCCTCGGGTCTGTTGTGCTGGGAGCCTCTATTTGTGCCTTTGGTCCTGCTTCCTGTGTTTTTTTTCACTTGTCTGCACCCTGTGAATTCAGCACCTGCTTAATCTCCCTATTTTCTCTCTCCCCAAATTTCATCGCTACCCCCCACCTACTGTTGTTTACTTTCATTATTTTTTGGGGGGAGGGGAGGGTTGTACCTTTCAATTTTACAAGTGAACATCGCCGTTATTTTGGTGGAATTTTTATGACAGAACAGACAAAAACACATCTCCTATCTGCCTTGTTTATTTAGAGGTGCCATTTTTTACTCTTTTATCTTTGGCCAATAGGCTAATGGTGATATCAAGTGAAATTCAAAATGTCATTAGTATTTTTAAAGCTATTAATGCCATTATCAAAGAACCGGGTGTACTGAACCCATCTTTTTTTCCAAGCAAGTTTCGAGGTGGCTCAGGCTACCATTGGAGATCTATAAATTTATTTATCGGAGGCATTAAGTATTGAAGCTAAATCCAGTGTCATGTAGCACTGGAAAGAACATTAGATTAGAAGTTGTAAGTTCTCAGTTAAAGATATATCTTTGCCATCTTGGGCAAAATACGTTTTCCCTTGGCCTTAGTAAAATGTTGGCAATAAAATTACATGGCTTCTAAGATTCCTTCCAGACAAAACATTCTGTGACTCTACTCGGTAATTTTCAATTCCCTACTTAAGGCCATCAAAAATACAGTTACCCAAAGTGTTCACGCACATCCTTGGGGTCAAGGAAGTGATTTTTACTTGTATAAGAATTAATATTTTTATTAATCACTATTTTTGTTCACATAGTTATGAACTTATTTTAATTTACTATCAGAGAAAAGTGTAACTAGTACAATAAAACTGAACATTTCTCGGTAAGTAAATTTACCTGAACTTACAATTATGGGCTGAGTCAAAGAAAATTCTGAGCTGTAGGATGGCACGTAGCCACCATACTCAGTCATTGAGATAGAAGTCAGGAAGACAGCATGCAAAGGAGCGCCTTTGATGAAACAGGACCCTCTGAGATGTCCCCTCCACGGTCTGCACACACACACTCCTGCCCCTCTTGGCAAAATCTCTGTATGTTCAGCTCAGAGGCCGCTTGCCTGTCGAACCCATTCACAGTAGGAGAGTTTCATCTTCTGAAACAGTACAGTTCAGGGTAACTGGTCTACTTACATAGACCAAATTCTGCATCTCACTCATTTTGTATCTTGAGGATATTAAAATGCTTCGCTTATAATGGAGGTACAATCAATACTTGTCGGAAGAATAAACCAAATCAGTGTACGGATGAATATAATGGGCAGATGCTTCCTGTAATTGATTTCTTTTTGGCACGTATCACTAACTCCCTGTCAACGGACTCTCTTTACCTTATTAGTTCCAGAATATAATGCCCATAAGAACCCGAAGCAAAAAAGAACAAGACAAATATGAGGAATTAAAAAAATAAACAGAAGCTATTGGAAGCTTTTGAGACTAGTCAATGAGCGCTTGTAAAATTTTACAAGGAAAACATTTCAAACATCGCTGAACTCTGGGATTCTGAGATGTTGGGACACTGGCCTCTTCCCTAGAAATGGATGTTATCTTCCTTTAGAGCAATTTATATTTATAGGATTCATACAACAACATCGAAAATCTTCAGTAGCGTAAATTTACTGTGCGAAGCATTTCTACACAAATCATTTAATATTACCCTCACAACAATGCTTTGGTGTTGATGTAACAGAAGGGGAAAGTGAGGTTAGAAAAGTTAGTTACATGATTTTCTAAACGTCACTGAGCTGGCAGGCGGCTAGGGCAGGAGCTGGCAGACAACGACATGAGGCTGGGCACAGAAAGGCCATTCCAGCCAGCCCACTGTCTGTCTTTATAAAGAAAGCCTTACTGTAACGTAGACTCGCCCCTATGAGGGGCTAACTCTGTTTCACACAGGAAGGAGAAATTGAGGCAAATAAATGGTTATTACAGGTAGAAAGTGATGAGTTCAGGAGGACTGGACGCCGGCATCCTGACCCCAGAGCCTTTGCATTGACAGCTGCGCTGGTTTCGGGGTCCGAATCCTGGCCCTAGCTCTGCGACCTGGGGGAATTTGCTCCTGCAATATCCGGGAAATTAATACTCGTCAAATGCCTACAACAGAGCTTGACCCGTGAGAAGCACTCTAGAAAGTATTATTTCTACGAACATTCAAAGCCTTTCATTACTCCGTTTCTTTCTAGTAGTAAAAGTTACAGAATTATGGACTACATGTTCTACACATCCAGTCTTATTTAGGTTTGGTGGTAACCAATTGTGAATCTCATTTTACTAGGAAAAAAATGGAGGTTCTGAAAGGGTCTGTGACTTGTTTTGTACCATGGGTATCTGGTTCTTAAGCTTACCTTCTCTATATTACTCCTTCTAATATCATTTCCCTTAAATGAACACCGTGCTTGAAAAACACCAGTGAATGAACGGGGCATCTCTTCTCCCCGTCTTGGCCGACCAACATACTAATCAAACATTATCAACAAGAGGCAGGTGCATCCAAGCTTGCACATTCATCTTCGCTTGCCTGCCTTGTTTCCTGGATGTAAGCTGCTTCTGGAATCTGAAATATGCTGTCCCTGCAACTCCCGTTATTGAAATTCCATTTATCCTTTGAAGCCAGTTTCAAATAGCACTGAATCCTTAAAGGCTTCTCTGATCACCAAAGACAGAAAGAGTCTGTTCCCTTCAGAATCCAATAGTGTTTTTGCTGGTGCCATGCTCATGTTTATATGACACATGCTGATTTATGTTATTTTCATACATGCCTTAAAGTGCCCTCAGAAATTGGTAACTTTAAACCCTTCAAAGAAGATGGGATATTCAGCCCTCCAGTGGAATAGACTAGAATGCTTCTTTTTTAAAAAAAAACATTTTTTATTTATTTATCTTTAGAAGGGAAGGGAAGGAGAGAGGGAGAGAAGGAGAGAAAGATCAATGTATGGTTGCCTCTTGTGTGTCCCCCGCCGGGAATTGGCCTGCAACCCAGGCATGTGCCCTGACTAGGAATTGAACCACGATCCTTTGGTTCACAGGCCTGTGCTCAATCCACTGAGCTACACCAGTCAGGGCTAGAATGCTTCTTTTTAAGAAAAATCTCAAATTATTATTTTGAATGCACTTAGAAAGATATCCCCTCTGTAGTACCTTGTCCTGTATTATTAAATGATAGGCACTCAATAAATACTCACTCTACGTCCCAAGTTCTTTTTATAATGCTAATTTCATGTTTTCATTAGCTCAGTGCAATTAATTTAAAAGCAACAAGGTAAACATAAATAACATAGACAGGATTGACAATTTAGTAATACCTGATCTCTGTGTTCCTCATTCGAAAGTGTCTAGTTCTAATTTATTTTACATTCTGTGTTAGTAGCTTAAATATATTTCGCGTTCTTTTAAAAAGTAAAAATGACTTTTAGTAGGTTTCAGCCTACTTTTGAAATACTCACAATATGAATGCTCTATCATTTACAGTGAGTTCTTTCAAAAAACATCAGCACGTGGCAACCTATTTGTGTTCGTAACTTATCAGCAATCTTTATAATCTTAGCTTAGTTTTGCAGCCTCTGCTTTATTTTTAATTTGATTTGCCTCGTATCATTCTTAATTGGAAGTGGAGAATGCCACAACAGTAAAATATGACCTACTTAAAGGAACATTACAGGGGTAGGAGGGGCAGTGTGAGAGAGTCACGTTGAATTAGGGAAAAGCTGCATTAGAGAAAACTCCTTTAAACAAATACACGGTTTCAAGTACACTGGCAACTAACTGCTAACAGGGTAGTTTTCAAGGAGAGGCTTTAATGCTGATTTTTAATTAAAATTATGCATATGCATGAGAATAATTCGATCTCAGAATTATTCAAAATGTTATGTTTGTTCTTAAAACAGAATTTGATATCCCTTTAAAAAAAGCCCAGAATTGTTTCCTACCTCCAGATATTGAGTCATAAAAATCCCTAGGATGTGTGGGGCCCAAAGGTTGAGTCAAGCACCAACGGCCAATGACTGAATCCACTGTGCCTCCATAAAGACCTAAAAAAGGAGGGGGTTCAGGGGGCTCCTAGGTTGGTGAACACGCGGAGATTTAGGGAGAGTGGTGACACAGGAGGGGTTGGAAGCTCCACACCCCTTCTCCGTATCTCGCCCTAGGCATCTCTTCCATGTGGCTGATCGCAAGTTATATCCTCTTATAATAAACCAGTGATCGAGTCAGGAAAATGTGTCTCTGAGTTCTGGGAGTCACTCCAACAAATCCATCCAGCACAAGCGTAGGACTGTGGGCACCACTCAGTCAGCAGCACAGGCAGGAACCTGGACTTGTGACTGTGCCTGCAGTTGGGGGCAGGAGACAGTCTCGTAGAACGGGTCCCTGAACCTGTGGAATCTGATGCTGTCTCCGGGTAGACGGGGTCAGAATTGGGAGGAGCTACAGGAAACCTCGCTGGTGTGTGAGAATTGCTCGGTGGTGTGGGAACCCTTGCCTCCCCCATGACTGGAACTGGGGGTAGAACCCGTTAATTCCCAACGTACACGATACACACACTTACATTACAATTTCAAACATGTTCCATTAGTATAAAGTGACTGTCCTATGGATACTCAGAAATGCACTTGCCCTCTCCAAAGAGGGACAAACACCAACGTCTCACCGTTCAGGACCTGGATTTCTGGGTGGTGCATTCTTCTTGGTTACGCGCGGGTATATTTCCTAATCATGTGGCCAGTTATGCCTACATCACATGCTTAGCCAACCTCACATGCCCAGAAAAGAGGGTAGAATCAATAAAAGCCAACTGATTGCAGAAAATATTCCCTTTTGGAAATAAGAAGGGAAAACAACATACACAGCCACTGTCCCCAATATGGCATTACCTTCCGTGGGGACTATTTCCCTGGCAGGGACCTAATATTTTTAAGAGATCCTTAGTGTTTGCATAAATATTTGTTGAGTGAGTGCCTAAATTAAAAAAAAAATAACAAAGCATGGTAGGACCTGTGATAATTATCTGCTGAATTACTGAGGTTGCTAAATGATTGCTACCACCTCTGAGTCACAGAACTTCTCCTCCCATGGTGGACTGTAACACATCATTTTAGGGGGTTTTGGTTTAATAGATCCTTTTAAGACCAAACTGAGCTAAAAGGACTGTACTTGTTCTGTTGATCGTTAAATATTCTTCTGCTTTTGCAACATATTGTAAGAGTTCACAGAATGCCCACCAGGCTGCTGGGGTCTGCCAATTAAAGCCCAGATTGAAATGTTATAAAAAAGAACAGTTGATCGTAATCACAGATACTGTACATAACATAGCGCTTTGCCTCTTGAAAGCTAATTACAAAAGTTGTTTGAAATAATCAGTCCCTTATTCAGCAGCTCAGGGATGAGAAGAGCTGTATAAATAGTCTCTGCCTTGGCAATGGCAAGAGAGTCGGGTGGCGAAAAAGAGGTTAGTTAGAAGTTCACATGGACAAAACTGGGGGGGGTGGAAATGGGAGGGAGGTGGGGAGGGCTGGGGCGGTGGGCTGGGATGGGAGTAAAAGACAGAACACTGTACAAGAATAACAATTAAAATGAAATGAAAAAATAAAATGAAAAAAAGTTCAAACAGAGTGAAAAAACAAAATGAAAAGGAGTTCCCTTAGCTGTTCTTAGTGATGGTAAGGAACATTCAAGGATGTCATGTTCCAGGTTGTCAACTTGATAGTGAAAGACAGTTTTGACACGACAATGGGTTCTATTACAGCGATAAAGCTCTGAGTATGTATTTAATAAATTAATTGTGTCTAAACTTCCTGGAACACCCAGGCTCACGGGAAACTCACATAGGCCATTGAATCCCATTCATTTTCTCCCAAGAAAGGGCAGAGAATATGTGCCAACAAAACAGATGGCATTTGAAGTCCAACAGAAGGAATGGACACTACACCATAATGTTAAGAAGCCGCTCTGTTGTGTGCTAGGCCATCTGTAAGGGTAAGAAAGGTTATCCCACCGAGAGGTGAGGCTTCTTTATCAGGGACCTGACTGTGCACACCCAGAAAAGCCCGTTTCTTGACTGAGCGAGCAACAGCACTTTCAGAATACAATTCCATCCCTCTATGTTATCTCGAGAGAAGGCACACCAGCACTGTCCCCGAAACAACCGCAAGCTCACAAGTTAGTGCAGCCGCGACAGCCGGAACATGTGCCTCCGGGGACTGAGTGCAGCCTCAGCATGACCCCCTGGGCAGGCAGTCCACCCGATTGCTACTCAGAGGCTTCACTTACATAGTAAGCACCACTTGATTTATATATAGCCTCTTCTTGACCAACAATAAAGCCAGTTCCTACCCTTAATAAAACGTGTTCCTATTGTTCAAGAAAAGTTTTTTTTTTTTTTTTCAAAAGAGAAAGTTATTTGGGCAATGGAAAAATAAGGTTATTTGTTGAGTTAACAGAGCCCAGCGGAGTTATAAATATATATCCGCACTGCATAGATAATCTCTACTGAGCTTCACTTCTTTAAGCTTCTCGACTTGCACTCATAATAAATCCTGGCCAGGCCTAATTAAATTGGGATTCAGGATCACTAGTATTTTATCTTTCACTGAACTTCTAACAGCCGCTTCATTGTTCACCAGAGTGGGTGGAATACACATATAAATAGTAGAGAGTAATGCAATATTTATTATCCTCTTTGTGGTAGAATATTTTTGCACAGTTAGTTTTTTTTAAGCTCCAAATTAGAGTTGTTTTCAGTATTTACTACATTCTTGAGTTAACAGGATATCATGAGTTTTGTTGATGGATTAAAATGAAAATATTTTGAATGGGTTACTGGATAAATTAAATAAAATACATATTTTGGTATGTTGGGCTACAATCCATGGTATTTGGGTCCACAAAACTTAGAAATCCACAGGGCTATGAGTTACCACAGCACTAGAATTCAGTTTAGACCTTACTAAAGAAGGCAAGGCCTAAATATATCAAATGATTAAAAAGGTATTCTAAATCTTTAATTTAGAAATTCAATGCTCTGCATATTTGTACCCTGTCTTATATGCCTGATTCTTTTTGATTTCTTTGTAACACCTGGTAACGCTGACTACTTCTTTCACAGAGTGTCTGTGTATCTGGAAATGATCACATTTGCTCAGAAGAACTTGCGGAAGTGATTCTCCCCACCCTGGAGAAGCCTCATTCCCTGGGGCAGTAGCTTTATTCTTCCATTTTCAGATAGCCTGGGGTCAGGGATATAACGGGCAGGCTATGGACATGACTGGGCATGATTAAATAGTGAATACACATATTAATGAATGAACTTCCGGTTTTCTGACATGTTTTCCTTTTTTTTGTTTCTATGGCACTGTGTTCGATCAATAAATACAATGTTTATCACATGTTTTCTATGTGCCAAGTGCTGTCCAATATCACAAACACACCAGAAAACAAAGGACATGGTCCCTTAAGGACCATAAAGGAAATGCAACTGTTAACAAGTAACAAATAGTATGGTGAGCGCCACAAAAGTGGAAGTATGACGTGCAGTGAAAGTTTTTTACAGGAACTCATAAACCTACTCTGGGGCTCTGGAATAGGCTTCTTTAAGGGAATGAGTCCTTCATGTAAGACTTGAAAAATGAAGAAGAGTTAGCCAGATAAAATATGGAAGGAGACTGAAGTAAGGAAGAAATTTGACAGAGGGATCAGAAAACCGAAGGACTCAACTTGATAGAAGAGAAGAACTAGGCAGTTTCTTTGTTATCAGAATGGTTGGGTGGGGTTAATGAGCAGAGTAGCGTGCTAGAAAGACAGTATCTCAGAGGTGCACTATGATTTCTGAACCTTATTCGTTCCAGAATCAACTGAGACATGCCTGGAAAAACATATTTCCAAAACAATGTAATACTATTAAAGGCTATTGCCAAATGGTAACTTAGTTCCTTAAAGCCTGGGAAGACGACCCAATGCAGTACTTTGTACATAGCAGACACTCAAGAAATATCTCTTGACTTAAGTCCATTCAAACACCACCTTCGCAGGATTCCGTGTGGAGCCATTAGACAGTGCAATTCTGAACACTTGAACTTTTCCCTCTAAATGGACAGGATTAGTACAAAACGTGAATAAAGTTGAAATAAAAAATAGGACAGTGGAAAAGTGTTAGACTCATGGATAGAGGATTTGGTTTGGTATTTGTGTCATAAAGTTTGCATTTGGTTGTTTGTTGGCAAATTTCTTCATTGATCTGAGCCTCAGTTTTATCGTTTTTTGAAATGAAAAAAAAGATCTGTCTCAGGGTTTGTGAAAAGTTAAGGGACAGCTCTTGGCAAGCAGGAAGCAGTTACGCAGATGTGTAAGGTTTCCTGATAGCGTGGCATTTGGGATGCGCAGCGACGCCTCAACCCTCACCCCTCTCCTCAAAAGATCCCTTTTTAGAGCTCTTTCAAAAGCTTAGAAAACAACCATTAAAATTCATGTTTGTATTCTTTTTTAATAATTCAAATAGACTATTAGGTCCGAGCAGTCAAAATCTCAACAAGAGACTAAACAGTGCTCTTCCGGAATGAAAGGGGACCATCTGACTCAAAGGTTAAGGGAGCCTCATGCTAATTCAGAAAACATTTTCTTTCTCAATGTGGGATCAGCCTTGGTCTGCTTGGGATGCCAGGCAAACTGCCATAGCCCGGGGGAGTTCAGTAAGAGAAGTTTATTTCTCACAGTTTGGACACTGGGAAGGCCAAGGTCAAGGATCAGGCTCATTTGGCTCCTGATGAGAGCTCTCTTCCTGGCCTGCAGACAACCACCTTCTGGCTATGTTCTCACGTGGCAGAGAGAACGAAAGAGCTCTCTGGTATCTGCTCACTTGAGAACATTAATCCTATCGGATTACAGGGCCACCTTTATGATGACTTCATGTAATCTTAATAATGTCCTTATTCCAAATACAGTCACACTGGGAGTTAAGCTTCAATATCAATTTCGGGAGGACATGATGCAGTCCACAGCAACTAGGTAGTCTGGAAATGGTTAATGAGAGTTTTAAGAAGATGTACTTATGTAAGGTCTACTTGATAAAAGTTTGAAAACTGAGAATCATGTAGGTTGCACTGGCGTGAAGAATGAAAAGAAGCTCAAACCAGCACGAGAGATCCTCTCCCTCCAGCTGCCATGAAAGATAATGCAAGTCACTGTCTAGCAGGCGACAGCCCTCTCAGGAGCCCTCAGACCTGCTTGATTCATGCTTGGACATGGTATCGAGTGAAGGGAATAATGACTCATAAGAGGAGATTTCTTTCTATAGGAAGAGGCAGTGTCTTTCCCGAGGGAAAAGGGTTGGGCATTGAAACAGAAAGATATAAGGAGCCACTTAGGATATGAGATGGGGTCCTGAGGATGGGGGCGGGGTAGACCCTGGAATGGAGGATTAGACTTTACATTTACCTCGGTCAGAATGGCCATCATTAACAAATCAACAAACACCACGTGCTGTTGAGGATTTGGAGAAACAGGAACCCTAGTGCACTGTTGGTGGGAATGCAGACTGATGCAGCCACTGTGGAGAGCAGTATGGAGTTTCCTTAAAAAACTAAAAGCAGAATTGCCTTTTGATCCAGTGATTCCACTGCTGGGATTACACCCTAAAAATCCTGAACACCAATTTAAAAGAACTTATGCACCCCGATGTTCATAGCAGTGTTATTTACAATAGCCAAGTGCTGGAAACAGCCCAGGTGCCCATCAGTAAATGAGTGGATCAAAAAACTGTGGTGCATTTACACAATGGAATACTATGCAGCAGAGAGAAAGAAGGAAGTCCTACCTTTCTCAACAGTATGGATAGAACTGGAGAGTATTATGCTAAGTAAAATAAGCCAGGCAGCAAAAGAAAGATACCATATGATCTCACCTATAAGAGGAACCTAATGAACAAAACAAACCCATGAGCGCAATAGAACCACAGGTACGGAACCAGAGGGGTGGGGGGCAGGGAGTTAAGGGGGGAAAGAAGGGGAAGGGTCTAGTCAAGGAACATGTGTACAGGACCCGTGGACAAGAACAACAGGGTGGGGATTGACTGTGGGAGTGGGGGTGGGCAGGGCAGGGGAGAACAATGGGGGAAAAATGGGACAACTGTAATAGAACAATAAAAAAAAAAGAATTTACATTTACCTTCCTTTACCTTAGAGTTAACTGCAAGGGGAAGTCCAATTTAGCTAGGACTTTAACCTTTTTCCTCCTATTGTAATTATCTTTCAAAATTGTGTTTACTTTTTAATAGAGCAATTCACATAATCTTGAGGCTGATATTCCGACAGTAGACAATGTTATTACAGTCATACTCATGGTTAAAATACTTAAATTCTTCCTTCTTATGCTGCTCCGAGATTCCCTAAATGTTCCTTTGCCTGCCACCCCAATCACTCTGGACTCTCCCTCAGACTCCCCCAGCAAGGAAAGGCTGCCTGCGGCCACAGCGGGAAGCTCCAGGACCCTACTCCGCAGTGAAGGCCTTCACCGTTTCTTACAAGACATGTTCCTGCAGTGCCCTTTGCTACGCTCATGTGTTTTGAATTTCAGTCTGTCTTGTATCTGTACACACCCAAGTACTAATCTTGGGGACTGTGAAGGGACAAAAAGGCAAGAAGGAAAGAGAGCTCGTTTTACCCACATCTCTTTTCAAACCTTTCTGGTGACAACCTTATGAAATAGGCTGCTACTGTTAGGTCGTGGCCACACGGACATCAGATGGTCAGCCATTTCTATTATTTAAGCAGGAGCTGAAAGAAGGACCTATGGAGCTAAACAACACTCCAGAGAGAACAGGTGCGAGAAAGATGCCTTTCTACTTACCCCTTAGATGACAGCGGGGAGAGAAGTAAACTCCTGGGTTACATGAAATTATGCTGGGTACGTATTTGCACAGGCGCACAAAAGTCTTGCGTGCAGCGTTCGCTCGAGGGAGTTAACGGTGAGTTCAACGGTGGGGTGAATGCAGCGACGGCTCTGCTTTCCCAAGGGTTTCTTCCAGCGTCCAAATTTTCAACACAATAGAGATCTGGGAACACTTGCTTGGGTCCAGGGAGCCTCCATCCATGGGAGGCGTTATGGAGAAGTTGTCCCAGAATTCTCACGTGATTAGGGAGCGACTGGGACCCGTGTGTTGATGCAGACTTGTGACTGCAAGTAGGCCACCCTGAACACTGTGCTGACCCCGAGCTGCCGCACTGCTTTGAATCAGGAAAACGACTCTCTGTTTCACTTACCTCTTTCACCGCTTTCTCCTTGTCCAGATGTATGTATTCTTGAACCCAAATAATCGTGTATCTGGAAGGAAACCAGAGTTGAGTCATTCAAACCCTCTTATTTCAGAGATGGAGAAACCTAAGTGAAAGTGCTTTAAAAGTCACATTTTCCAAAACCAGGTCCGGTGTTGTTTCTATAGTTGCAAACTATGGTCATTTCTGTGATTGCTCAGGTAAAAAGGCAATAGACTGTATGAGTGGTACCATTATATTGCACAAGGTCAGGGGCACCATTCACACTGGTACATGAATAGAGCTGATTTATAGTTGATTTATTCAAAATATCAGTTCAACGCTCACTGTGTGCTGGGCACTGTGACAGGCTGCACACATGGACACCTTGGTAAGTCATGTCCATAGAGTATGAACCATGTGATGAAGGTGGCTGGTCAAGATGGTGTCTCGGGGGGAACCGAAAACCATTCCTGTGCTTAATCATGCATTCCCCACCACAGAGCTGGACGGACAGGACACAGCGCCTTCCCTGGCTCGCGCTGGTACTGCACGAGACTCCTGCTCTTAAAATTGTGATTACTATCCTTGCGGTAGGACTCTCTAGTCCCCATGGCTCTTTATCTATTTGTGCAACTTGCCAGGGATCTGGGAATACATTGGGGAGGAAAACATAAACTCCCTGACTGCAGGGAAGTTACACGAAGTGTTGCAGGGGAACGAGTCATTAAACAAACCATTATTTAATTACTGCTGCAAATTATTCTATAAGTTTCAGGGTGAAATAAAGCTTGTACTGTGCTTAAAGTGACACTAGGTCTAGAAGTTGAGAAAGTCCTAAGCCAACTCTCTAACAAAGAGAGGAGTAATGGTGTTCAGACGTTCATGTAAATTATCTTGAATCCTCGTGGTTTGGGCAAAGTAAATATCTCCTCATTCTATAGGTGAGTAAACTCGTTAATGCCAGTGCTGGGACTTGAACACGGGTCCTTCTGAAAGCTGCACATGGGCATTCCAGGACAATGTCGCTTCTGTGGGCAGGACACAGGCAGGGACAGGAAAACTGAAACTCTCACTCTTAAATAGAAGGTTTCTTTCAGTTTTGAATTTCAAGATTAAGTTATTCTAAAGCTGTAGCCATAGGTGTTGATTAACTGACTTTTAAGTTAGAAAAATGCTCCTTTTTTTCCTCTTCTAAAGCCCACACATTTTGATAGGCTGAGTACAATACTGTGGGAGTCCTTGGGAAGACAACAGACAGTTCCTTTAGTTCATTTTCTAATAAGAAAGTACTGTTTGTGTCTCATTAAGAGCCAGAACTTTATGTGATGTGTTTTAAAAAGAACAGTTATTGCCCTGAACTGCGTTGTTTTCCTCCTTTCGAGCACCCCCACCTCCCTAACGGGAATCCGGTTTCTAGCTTTTGCTTTTGCGCGAGTCTCAGGTCGTCCTAGCGTTTCTAATTGCAAGTAAAAGTTCAAGCCTCCAGTTGGGGTGTAAACTCCTTAGTACTCAATCATATACAAAATAAGGTGTTGTCTTATGATTAATAATGTCATAGCAGTTCCTAAACCACGATCACCAAGCAACATGGAGGAGCCCTTCTCTCCAAAGTGAACGAAATGGATTCAAAGCTAACAGTCTGGGTATTGACACAGAGTTTATAGCAGTGAGTTGTCTTTCCTTTTTTTATTGTGGGAAAATATGCAGAAGGTAAAATTTACTATTTTAATCGTCATTGTGTATATAGTCAGTTCCATTAGGTAATTCACAATCTTACGCAATCACCATCACCACCATCCATTTCCATAACCCCAACTGACCCAGTACCTGTTTAAAAATCCAAAGACTTCCCGTTCCCTTCTACTAAATGAGCTCCTGGTGATCACCATCCTATTTTCTGTCCTTAAATTTCGTTGCTATAGGTACCTCGTGTACATAGAGCCATACAGTGTTTGTCCTTCTGCGTCCAGCTTATTTCACTTAGCATAACATCTTTGAGGTTTACCCATGTGGTAGTAGATGTCAGAACTTAATTCCTTTATAAAGCTGAGCAGTGCTCCATTGACCCTTGAAGAATACTGGTTTGAACTGCTGGGGTCCACTTACATGTGGATAATTTTCAATAAAAACAGTAAATGAACTTTCTCTTCCTTATGATTTTTTTTGATAAAATTTTATTTTCTGTAGCTTACTTTATTGCAAGAATACAGTATATAATAAATGTATCTTACAAAACTGTGTTAACTGACTGTTTATTTATAAGAAAGTCTTCTGGTCAATGGTAGATTATTAGTAGTTAAGTTTTGGGGGAGTAAAAAAATTTTTTTAAAGATTTTTTATTTATTTTTAGACAGAGGAAAAGGGGGAGAGAAAGAGAGGGAGAGAAACATCAATTGCCTCTCAAGCACCCCCTACTGGGGACCTGGCATGCAACCCAGGCATGTGCCCTGACTGGGAATCGAACCCATGACCATTTGGTTCCCAGGCCGGTGCTCAATCCAGTAAGTCACACCAACCAGGGCTGCAGGAGTCAAAATTTATATGTACATTTCTGAATGGACAGAGGTCAGCACCCCTAACTGTCGTGTGGTTCAAGGGTCAACTGTATCTATCATGTTTTGTTTATCGATTCATTTGCTGATGGACATTTGGGTGGCAGTGAATTCTGAACCATCTCACCAATTACATGAATGATTCTTTGGGAGAGTATGGGAACAATATGTGAAAATATTGTGCTTGGGAAGAAAAGAGTGAAGGATTAAGCATGAATCATAGTATTTAGCTGCACCGCTACATCCAGCAGCCACATATGGCTCCCGAGCACTTCGAACGCAGCTAACCTGAAATGAAATGAGTTGTAAATGTAAAATACATACTAGACTTCAAAGACATGGTATGAATAAAAAGAATGTAAGCTAGCTCTCACTAGTAATTTTATAGCATGTTGAAATGATAACCTTTTGGCTATGTTGGGTTAAATAACAGGTATTAAAATTAATTCTACCTATTTCTGTTTCCTTGTGCTTTTTTAACGTGGCTCCCAGAAAACTTGGAGAGACAGGCTGGACTCACAGGCTTTTACTGGGTGGCTCTGCTGTGGAGTTGGCTCTTGGGAAAGCTGTCCTCAGGTTTTCCGTGCTGACTTATCTATCCTAACGTATCACCTTCGGTTTACAGGAGACAAGGAGATTTACCCAACGGATTCACTCGCCGACTGGGAAGAAGCAGGCAAGGCAAGAGTGGGCCACACTCTGAATGTCGGCAAGCCCTCTCCGAGCTTTACAGTGTAGGAGATTGTATCCCTTTACCTGGTCACGAAGGTGCCATGATAATATCCCACATGTGGAAAATGAACAGTAATGAATAGAAACGCATAGACCGCTCCCTCTCCTATTTCTCTCCTCTACTTGCATTTTCCCTATTAAACTTTCTATTCACAGGGACTCATTTGTTCATTAGAAAACGTTCCTTATGGTCCTATGAGGGATTTGTTTACAAGGTCTCACGGTAAAAAGTACCCTGCATGTCCACCACTGCAGTTCACCACTGTTTTGGTTGATTGGCCTCTCAGAAAAATAATGCGGGCCCTTAAAAGAGCAAAAGGAAACACTTTGTGCGCGTATGCAAATCAGCACCATTGTAGGAGGTGGGAGCCTGGGGTCTCTCCTCAGCCCACAGGGCACTCTTTCTGCCTCCGGAACGGGTTTCAAGGGTAAACAAGGTCAGGCCTTGAAGCTACAGCAGTGAAAGAAATTATAAGTCATAATTACTTAGGTAGACGGAGTACGTCACGTACTGTTTTCTACTTAGGCTATTTTAATACAGAATCATACTGCGCTGATCTGTTATGTTTTCCCCTCACCGGACACTTTATCTGAATATGTTCGTCTTTCCAGCTGCTTCAGTTTGGACCCAAAGAACCCTTTCTGTTACCAGTTACCACGTCTGGTTTTACCTGAAAAAATAAGCTATGATGAAAAGGTTTCATAGATATTTTAAGCATTTTTCATGTAAATGCAAGCTTTTCTTCACAGACATATGCAGATTCCAGCATCACCGCCCAGCATGTAAGGAATTCAAGTGTTTACATTTGCACTTTTCCCCGCTTATGATGGTCTGAGCGGTGGGGTTTCCCTAGTGGATGAACACAGGGGTATAGATCTAGGTTGTCCATTCTGTTTTCAGAAAATTCCGTTTGTTTGTTTTTTAATTCCCACCTGAGGATACATTTATGAGGGGGGAGAGAGAGAGAGAGAATCAGAAGACTCCCGCACATACACCAGGACCAGGGATTGAACCAATAAACTTTTGGTGTACAAGACGACACTCCAACCTCTGAAGCCACCCAGCCAGGGCAATAAAATCCTGTTTCAAAAGAGTCAGTTCCAGGTGGGGAAGCAGAGGGGGTGGACAGCGAGAGTAGGCTGGCAAGGAGAAGGCAGGGAGGGAGGATGGTGAATGGGAAGGAGAATCACCAGGAATGGGAGAAGAGAGGTGGAAAGTTGCGGAAGGTAAAGAAGGAGACCAGAGGGAAAGGGGAGAGACTGACAAACAGCTAGAATGTGGAGAAAAAGAGAAGGGAAGAGAAAGAGGGAAGGGCAAAGGAGAGACCAGAGGGGAGAAAAATCAAGGAAAAGGAAGGAGAAGTGATTGAGGAGATGATAGAGTCAGGCTTCCTACGGTTTAGTCCTGTTTTCTAAAACTCAGGGTTTTATTTGAAAAAAGGAATCCCAAGGTGAAATGATAACAATATCATACAGGCATTTAGTATTTCAATGTTGTTGCTGAAGTAACTTACAGGCTTTTCCCATTATCACAGGATTAACCCTTGTTCCTTGTTTTTGATCTGTGCAACAGCTACCAATTGCCTCCCATCACTGAGAATCTAAACAATGTCACATTTTAATTTCTTTTGTGCTTTAATTACAAAAGCCTAAAGCCCTTCCTTCCTGTCTTCCACAGGGTGGGTGGGTAAAAGAAAAATTGTCAAGAAGTCCAATATCAGTTGTTTTAGTGGTGATCTATTCTCATCCTTAGAATTTTTCAAGAATTCCCAGATCTGTAATTGAAAAGTGGTCATTTTTCAAACACCCTAGTCAGGAGGAGCTCAGCAGCTGCCACCACTGCTGAAGTTGCTTTCAGTCCCACCCTGACCTGGGCGTGAGTGTGATCGGGACACCGACCACCACTCTGTCACTGTCGCTGGGGGCCACTGCCACTTCATCATCAGCAAGACCCAGGTTCCCTCACTAAGCATAGGCCCGGGCCCTGCACAAGGCTCCCTGTGTAGCTCCCAGCACCCAGTGGCACCCTCACTGCTGCTGGGAGCCCCTCCCAGATCCAAAACGTCTCTCTGCCTCAATTCTGTGACCCTCCTTCAGACTCCAGGGACCCACCCCAGGACCGCTGCCCCTATCTTTTCGCTTTCCTCCCTCCAGTAAAATAAAACAAAGCCCAGCATTTCATCGTAGACATTTCTCCCTCAATAGAACTTAATGGCTAATCAGCGAGTGCTTGATTTCTTAGGAAGCCAAGTTTCAGCCCTAGCAAACACAAAAGAGCCTCCTTCCCTTTTCTTTTCACTGGTCAAGCGGGGTTAGTGTTTAGGAACAAAATACTCCCGTAACTTCCAAAGAAAGGAAGCAAACTTTCCCTCACTCCAGGCGAATCTAAAGCAGAGGAACAAAGCAAAATAATGATTTAATAGGTTACCTTTCTATAATACATTTTCTGCCAAATGAAAACATGTTTTATATAAACTCTATTATTTAATGTTAAAAATCCCATGAAGGTATTCCATTAATTTATTTATTTGATTTACTTGTTGAGAGACCTGATGCCAGAGAGGCTGAATAGCTTGATCGCACCAAGAGGAAATCACAGTGTCTGGATTCCAGCTCCGATTGGCCCTCAGAACCTGTAGACCCTACAGCAACACACATCAGGATGTACTTAAGGCAGGTGAGATCCAGGTACAATGCATGGGTTTGCAAGCCTAGTGTTTTAAAGAACAATGTTAAAACAATCGGGAATTATAGGCATATATATTAGAGGTCTAGATAAACTTAGAAACCTGTGAAAGATCAAAGCCATTTCTTCTTACACATCTCTTAGAAACTGTTCTGTTTTAAAAATGAATTTTAGCCCTGGCTAGTGTGTCTCAGTGGATTGAGCACTGGCCTGCAAACCAAAGGGTTGCTGGTTTGATTCCCGGTCAGGGCACATGCCTGGGTTGTGGGCCAGGTCCCCAGTGGGGGGCGTATGAGAGGCAACCACACATTCATGATTCTCTCCCTCTCTTTCTCCCTCCCTTCCCCTCTCTCTAAAAATAAATAAATAAAATAGTTTTAAAAAATGAACTTTAATCTATTTGAAGATAAAATAACAGATAAAAACCCAAATGTTCAAAAAAGGGTCACGGATTATGTGAAATAAACATCTCAAATAATAAAAAGAAATAGTGCAATAACAAATGCCTGAGAAAAATAAGAATTTGAAATAAACAGGCAAAATAATAAAGGAAAAAGAATAAAAAAACAGATTCCATGGAATCAGCTCTATAAAAATATATTTGAATGTTTGACATGGCTTAGTAGAGAGTCTAATATATATATACACACATATATACAAATATATAAATATATAATGAATATATGTATTTATCAGACTATGAACTTTAATTTTAGTAAAATTACTTTTACTTCCTATAATGAAAAAAGACATTCTGGGTTTTTTTGTGGGGTAGTTTACTAGAAACTTTTCCTGGAAACTATTTATTAGTGTGACCTGACAAAAAATTGTCATAGAATGAAACTGTTGCCCTGGCCAGGGTGGCTTAGTTGGTTAGAGCATCATCTCATAATCTGAGAGGTTGCAGTTTAATTCCTGGTCAGGGCACATACCTAGGATTCCAGTTCAATTCCGGTTCAATCCTGGTCCGGGCCCCTACGGCAGACAACCAATCAATGCTCCTCTCTCAAATCGATGTTTCTCTCTCCCTCTGTCCCTTCCTCGCTCTCCAAAAGCAATGAAAAAAATATCCTCAGGTGAGGATTTAAGACAAGGAAAGGAAAGAAACTCTTACGACACTGCCATCCATTCAGCACCTCAGCATCACAAACATACCTGAAATGGAGTTTAGGGTTTCTCTGCCGGTTCACTCCCCAACTCCCTCTGCTCCAGGGATTTTGTAAGTCACTGGATTAAGCCCCTGTCCTTTGTGGCACTTAGCACAGGTGTAGATTTATGTTTACTCGTGTAATTGTTTAATTGCTAACTTCTTCCTCACTATATGGTAAGTCCCCAAGTGGCAAAGATTCTACTTGGTTTTCTTCACAACTGGAGTTCCAATGCCTTCCACAGTCTTGGTACTTTTAGCAACTAGAACGTGAAGTTAGAAACCAGGTTTCTGATCTAGTGACAAATACCCATTACAACGGTCAGAACCAAAAAATCAAATAATAACCAGTGTTGATGGGGATGCGGAGAAATCGAAACCCTCAGACACTGCTGGTAGGAGTGTGAAATGGAATCGTCACTTTGGAAAGTCTGCAAGTTCTTCATATAATTAAAGAGAATTATCATATGATTCAGCAACATTCCTAGGTATATAGCCAAGAGAAATAAAAACATATATCCACACAAAAATGTGAATATAAATGTTTATCCCAGCATTATCATAATAGCTAAAAGGCTGACACAACCCAAGTGTCCATGAAAGGATTAATGCATAAATAAAATGCGGTATATCCATGCAGTGAAGTGTTACTCAGCCATGAGAGGAGGAGGAAGTGCTGACATGTGTTATAATGTGGATGAACCTCGAAGAAACGATGGTAAGTGAAAGAAGGCAGACAGAAAAGTCCACACTCCCATGATTCCATTCATATGAAAGTCCAGACAGGGAAATCTATAGACACAGAGAGCAGATTAATTAACACTCAGGGTTTGGGGTTTTGAAGGGGTGACAGCTGAAGGGTATGGGTTTTTTTGAGGTGATTAAACTGTATGAGGATTGCATGCAGCCACAAATATGCTAAAAACCACTGAATTGCACAGTTTAAATGAGGGAATTGTACAGTATAGGGATCATATCTCAATAAATCTGTTTAAATAAAACAACTGGGTTTTGTGTTCTCTCACTGGTGCTCAGTTTTGATGTGACATACAGTAAGACAGTCCAATGTCAAGTACATGGGCTTAAGGTCAATTAGCTGGCAATTGGCCCTGGAGTCAAGTGGACTCCAACTGGAGTCAACTGGAGTCAAATGGAGTCTGACCCTCCTTTTGTGAATTATAAAATAGAGTAAGAGCAACTCCCTTATAAAGTTTCCGGGGAAGTTCTGGTGAATGTGTATGAAGTGCATGGTGAACAGTAGGTGTGCAGCAGTGTTGTGTACAACTGCCTTTCTCATTCTAAATTGAAGAAGGGGAAATATTTGCCTATACAGAGTTTGCAGTTCAACCAAAAATGTCTACTACCCAAGAAACACATTTATTACTTCAGAGAAGTTCATTCTATCATCAGCCCTGTCATGGCAAAGCAAGTATATGCTGTGTCAAACCACTGTTCAATATTCGCATGTCTGTTTCACAGAATGTAAATCAGAACCAGATTTGCCACTTAGCGTGAGGACACTTGTCACAGGCTTGGTTGCCTGCGTGAAGACTGTTGTGTTTCTATCCACACAAAAGTGTTCTCTTCTGCACTACTGATAATAGTGAAAAACTGGAAATATTGTAAGTGCCCCAAAGTGGGGAAAGGCTAAGTTAATTACCCTCTTGAATCATGATTACACATTCATTTTGTAGAACTTTTTGTAGAATTTCGTAGAAAAATAGAAAAGTGAGTGAGATTTTTAAGAGAAAAATAGAATAATAAATATAAATACACATAACAAATTCTATACTACAGCCTTCTAAAGAGTATATGATAAATTTTAAAAAAGAAATCCAGGGAGGAACATAATATCAAACAGTTGTGGTTTTATTATGTTGGCGAGAATATGGCTGCTTCTTATTTTAAACATCTTACATTGTTTTCAGCTGGTTTAATAACACACAGAAACTGGAATAGGTTAAAAATATCCACTGCTACTTGTCTCCTATTTTATGGACTCTATGAATACAGATAAAACAAAAGTTAATTATAAAGGAAGCTAGTCAGACAGTATTGATGAAACTCCTAGCTCTTGGGGAAGGCGCTTCCTTAAGGGTAATAGTTTGTACTCGACAATATACTGAACGGACATTTTTAAGGTTGAGGGATGACGTCTACAAGGCTGCTAATTAGCTGTGTCCCCATGAGCAAGCCATTTAACCTCAAAGGATCTCAATTCCCTCGTTTGTAAAAGAAGAGATTAAACAGAGAGAGAGAAGTGTTTTTGACGTGCAGGGACGTGGAAGTCAGTGGCTTGAGCAGAAGCTGCCATCTCCAATCTCAGAGGAAACGCGAGTCTTGGGGAAATGACGTCATTTTCGTGGCACACCAAGGACACGAAACCCAGAGTTCTGGGACAGGGCTGCGTGCTGAGATGCGGGGACCCTGCCTGCTATTTTTCTGCTTTTAAGGACTGTTGCTTCCAGTCCTCGGTACTGAGGACACTATTTAGAGAGATTTTTAAAACAATTTTAAAAGAGGCGAACAGCAGAACTCCCCAAAAGACAACACAGAAATATCTGCGATGTAATTTTGCACATAATATTTCTTACAATAAAAAGTACTTATTCAGTACATTTACCCAAATATCATGCTGTATTAAGTAGAATTAAGCAGATTCTCTTTCCTATGGTAACCTACAATTTAAGGAATTTAAGACATCACTCAAAAAAAAAGATTCAATCGCTTCTAAGAGTTACGGGAACAAATCCAATGAAGATACGTCAAGTACTTGTTGAACTAATTAGTTGATACCTTAATGAATAATGAAGTCCTTTTTATACTCCTACTTTTGTTATACTTGCATAGGTAGGTAAATTTGTTTTAATCCATGAATATGGGAGAATTAACTTATTTGAACAAATGTCTTAACTAAGCTAGAAAGTACACTGTGCCAGCCTGTACTGTCGCATCAAGTCACTGGTTACTCATTAAGCTTCCACAATAATATATTATGGGGTATGCGTGTGTGTGTGTGTGATATCTCAATATATAGTGTTATTTCTAGTTTTTTATCGGTAGTAGTTCAACCCCTCCACGATCACAGCAATCACAGCATAAGTGGAGGAATTGAATCAAGTTCTCAAGAAAGGCAAACAATCAAGAGCCTTTAGGTGGTGTCTTAAGTGACTGCAGTCCTACTCTTTAAACAAGTATCCGAATGGAAAGGGAGGATCAGATATTGACAAGAAGGTGGAGGAACCTAAGTCCACCCCTAACTTAGATAGAAGCTTGTCAACATTACATCTAAGCCAGCTGGCCCATTTCTACACCATGGCTTTCTGTCTGTTTGGAATCCTAGCTGTGCATCCTCTTCTGGGTGAGCTTTTCTTCAGCTTAATTGACATGCACCTAAACTCCCTTTCCTGTCTCTTATTTTTACCTGTTTTCATCAGTTCTGATCTACCTTTTCTCTCACATGTTGAGCACCTTTGTGCCAAGGGGCAGACAGTATTCAAGACAGACCTATTCACTCTCTTGCAGACCTTGTGGTCCAGAGGGGATAACCGTATAGGTAAATGGGCAACATCAGTTCTTGTGGTTGTTGAAGATGGGAATCTAGCCTGCATCAGAGTGGGGGAGTCAGGAGTGGCATTTTGGGGACAGAAACCTCTGATCTAAGATCTGGTGAAAGTACAGGCGAAGAGCGTGCTCAGGGTAAAACAACACATGAGTAGCAAATTTGAGGAATTCAAGGAAACTCCGTCTCGCTGGGATGTAAAATGAGAGGATAGGAGAGCAAGAAAAATGGCTGGGGGCTAAACAATGACCCAATAATCTCACATCTTGTAAAAAAAAGGGGGGCGGGTTGAACTTTTCCTAAGAACAATAGAAAAACTTTGAAAGGTTTAAGTAGGAAAAGTTCAAGACTAATTGTGTATTGTAGAAATATAATTCAGCCCCTAGTACTGGAAGTAGGTCAGAGAAGACCAGAGAAGGAGATGTGCCTTATTACAGGTGAGAAACAGCAAGAAAAGTTCAGTTCAGTTTGGATTTGAAGAGTACAAAGTGGCTTTGGACCCGTTAGTGTAGATCACTGGCAGGAAGTGAAATTTATAGTTGTGAGGCTGATGACAGGTTTGAGAGTCCTCCCATGCAAGTTGGGAGGTGGATGAAATCTCTGTAACAGCGTGATAGGAAGTAAAGAGGATCTTGTACAGAATTCTGGAAAATACCAGCATTTGAAACATAGGCAGAGGAAGACAAGCCAACAAATGACCAAACTATGCTTTTTATCTGTCTTTGCTCTTTCCTTCACCTGGTGAGCCTCCTCATCCTTGGCGGGACACTTCCTCCTCTCCCACAGGCAGAGTGGATTCTTCCTTGTCCTTTTGGCCCCTCACCTGCTCTTCTGATACTTACCACATTGTATTATAATAATATTGTTTGCTGACCTGGTTGTCTTCCCTTCTAGATGATACATTCCTTAAAAATAATGATTGATGCTCTCCTTTCTTGATATCCTCACCAGTCTAATAATAGTACTGGCCAAAGCGTTCTCCATGATTATGGAAAGAGCAAATAAAACCAAATGCATCTATTCATATTTATAAGTCTATATTTACACTCTTTCCCAGTATACTTGTGGAAAGCGAGATAACTGAAGCCAAAAATCACATCTCTCTCTTAAGTCCAGTTTTCAAAAAATCTAACTCGAGCGATGCATGCTATGAATGCTAAGGAAGTGTTCATTGATTGATTAAAATTGATCAGTGACCCTAGGATCTCATTTAACATGCAGAAAGTGGGCAGAGCAGGGAGGCGTGCTAGATACATACTCACCCAAGGGTATGATACAGGGCGGCCAAAGAAATGAGGGAGCACTTGGTTCAATGTCCCTGAAAGGCAAATCGCTAGTAGGCTGGTTTCCTGTGACCCTGAAATATTGTTCACTCACAGACTACATCTTCTATTTCATAGATGTAAGGATGACTCTTTTAGACCAAGAAACTTTTTGATTTTTCTCTTGTAAACCAGTGGCCCATTGAAACTAAATTAATTTGGGGTCGAAAACAAGTAAAAGTAAGTGTAATTGATTTTTAGGAAGGAAATACAAACATATAGAGATACACACACACACACACACACACACTATATGGTCAGTTAAAATAACGTCTCTGAACAGTTAAGGAAGTGAGAGAGATGGTAGAAAGGAAAGAACAAAGGGCGATAAGGGAAGAAAAGGAGGGAGGGAAAATATAAAGGGAGAGGACACAGACGAAGGGAAAGAAGAAATAGACAAAAACGGAAAGAGGCCTCAGAAGATTTTCATAATCATTATAAATATTAGTTGTAAGTTACTTCCTTTGGAAGAATCGACACCTTGATCCTTTGACAGAGCCTGAGTGTTTTGTGTTACGGAAAATAATTCGGAAAATAATGACTCTGGCGCGATGCGGGGTGACGGAGTGAGGCTTTATTACACGCGCGGACCCAGAGGAGGCAATCTCCAAATTCTGGGCCCTGAACCTTGGCTGGGCAGGGCTTTTATTGCTCTCCGGACGCCCTATCCTACGTGGCAAAAGCAGGAGGTACAGAAGCTGATGCAAAAATAACTCTAGCCTTGAGGTGTCCTTATCAGAAGCTGGGTATACAGAAACCAAGCAGAAGTTATGACTATCTAACTGAAACCTGACGGTTTTGCGGTTTCTAAGTAACCTAAACACAACTCTTTCCCAGTTCCCAGTCCCTCTTCTAGGTCACCTTGTCCTAGTTGACTTTTCTTCTACATTTGTTCTCCTTTTACAGAGACAAAAATTCCTCCCATCAGCGGCAAAACAGGGTTCGGATCCCTGCCTATTAAACTCCAGTCCTCTCTACTTCTCTGCCGTTTAATGGATGTCAATGACTCTTGTTCAGCAGTTCACCTGGTCGGAGAGTCTCAGTATAAGTGAGCACGTTAGCTCTGCCCTTTGAAATTCCCATGGCAGGACCTCTGGTAGCGCAGAGCACGTTTCCTTACACTAGATGAAAACAGCTTGTCTGCTTCAGTGCCAAACTTGAAAGTTTATTTTTGAAATAAACGTTGACTTTCCCACAGGCTTCTGAATTTTTTGCAGGTGCATGAAGGAATAATTCTGGCTTTAGGAAATTGCTTTGGAACAGTGGTGATATCTCTCAATTTATCAGCTCTTATGTGTAGTCCCTTTGGTACAAAAACTGTCAGATGGCTTTATTTTATTCTTTCAGTAGTCACCATTTTTTCATTACAGGAAATTCAACGTTTCATTGATAATTGTTTTATAGTCAAAAAAATTATTTTTTAAAAAGGGGGAAATTTCTCACAAGGGCTCTGCAGTTCTTACAGAATTCAAGGGCAGGGACCATTCCTGCTTAGAAATAAAAGTTTTGCTTAGAAATAAAAGTTTTTTCCCCTTTACTTGTGAAATTCAAACTGCTTATTAAGAGGTATGGAAAGGGCCACATCCATCAGAAAAATTGCCCACCCTGCCCTCACATAGAGGGTAAAAATATCAGCTCACGCCTAATCCCCGTTGGGAATAACACGGAGAATCTCAATCCTCTATCTTCTCCATCAGTAACCTCTTTCGGGAGTGAATGATGTCGGCCACAGCACTAAACACTGGCGCTCCTGCACCTGCCTTACCTGCCAAGCAGAGTTGGAAGGAGGGAAAGAAGGAGCTGGGAGGCCAGTGAGAAGCACAGAGAGACATGGATGGACACAGGTTCTGCTGCTGTCTCGTCTCTGTTCTCACGTCCCCAGAGGCCAGAATGGTCCCTGCCCTTGAGTTCTGTAAGAACTGCAGAGCCCTTGGGAGAAACTTCCCCCTTCTAAAAGAGTAAAATTTTTTACTATAAAATACATAAGAAAAGTAGGTCAACTATAATTGAAAAGTAAGTTTAAAAAATAAAATTAAAATATACACAAAAAAGTGAGTAAATCATAACAAACAGATCATCCGTTTTTACAAAATAAACACACCTGTGTAGCCTTCACCCACATCAACACAAAGACCCTCAGGCAAAAGTCCCTTTCGCTCCCCTCCCAGTCCTGGTCCCCATTTCCCTCGCCGGTGGTATGTCCCAACTTGTAACATCACAGATTAGTTTTGCCGATTTAGGGGTTTTAATTCCATGGAATCATAGAGTACGTACTCCTATATGCTTTGCTTCTTTTGCTTAGAGTTCTGTGTTGTTGCATGTAGAGGGGTCCATGTTGTTGCATGAGGGGAGGGGTCTGTGTTGTTGCATGTAGAGAGGGGCCCATGTTGTTGCATGTAGAGAGGGGTCCATGTTGTTGCATGTAGAAAGGGGTCAGTGTTGTTTCATGTAGAGAGAGGTCCATGTTGTTGCATATAGGGAGGGGTCCATGTTGTTGCATGTAGAAAGGGGTCAGTGTTGTTGCATGTAGAGAGGGGTCCATGTTGTTTCATGTAGAAAGGGGCCCGTGTTGTTGCATGTAGAGAGGGGCTACTAGTTTTATTGCCACGTTGAGTTCCAGTGTATCGACATACTGTAACAGATATGCTTTCTGCTCTTGACAGGCTTTCCAGCGGTTTTCAGTTTGTGGCTGGGAAGAGTAAGGCTGCCGCGAACATCGTTGAACACGTCTTGGGAATACAGTTACACATTTCTGTTGGCCATGTCATTGTGGGGAAATCAAACATTCCTGGATTGTCACGTACAAAGTCCAAGCCATGGAAACAATTATGCTATACAGTTAGAGACGTTTGCTTTTATTTCTCTTGGAAATATTCACATACTGTAAAGATTAGATATGTAGCCATTTGTTTCTCTAACGAAGGCATTAATTGCTCTGGTGCAAAAGGATAATAAAACTTATCTCTTAGATTTATCTTTATTTTAATTTTTGCTGTTGTTGTTATTTCTGCTTGGGGTTCATTGCACATTTTGAATCTGTGTATTGAGTTTTGCATTTGGAAATTTTTTAAAAGGTTCTAGACTCATATCCCAAGTACTGTTCCGTTCTATTATCTCTCTCTCCTTTACTTCTGGAATTCCTATCATACTTTTCAGCATGTTATGCCGTTTTTCTGCATTTAAATTGTTTTGCCTCTTTGTACTTCACTTTGAGTGTTTTCTCCTCACATAGTGTCTAGTTCGCTACATCTCCAGCTATTGCTACTCTGTTTGTAACATCATCCATCCACTGACTTCTCTGAGCAGATACTGTTTCTTTCAGATCTAGAATTTCAGTGTGATTTTTGTTATACTTTCTCATATCATTGTTTCCTGTCTTATTAAATATATTGTACATATCGTCAGCATTTAAAAATCTCTATCTGGTAATGACACTATCTATATCTTACATATTTTGTCTTGTTTTTCTTAATTATAGTTTTTCTTTTTTAAATCCCTGGTTATTTTTTTAGTGTGCTTATTTTTTTTTTAATTGTGGGAATAATTTATGGCTCTTGGCCTTACGTCCCTTCACGAAAGACTGCCTTTTGTTTCTGGCACGCAGTTGGGCCAAGGGCAGGTCACATCAGTCGGAAAGTGACCCAAGTCAAAGTGGACCTACAGTCCTCGAAGATGGCCTGTTTCCAGTACAGCCCTGTTCCTAAGGTGTCGTTCTCTGTGCTGACCAGTGAAAGTGGGGGCACCTACCAGGTCCTCGTCCCTGAAGTTAAAGGCTCCCCCTGCCCTGGGCTCTGTTATACTGTTACCTAAAGTTCTGCTCAGCCTTTGAGCTTCTCAGCCTCTGCTTTAATTTTACCTTGAGTCTCTTAACTGCTGATTTACATCAAGTTCCTCGTGGGAGAAAGTTAAGGCAAATACAGGTTACTTCTCTGAAGCATTCAAACAGACTTTTAAAATATCCTTTAGAGGTTACTTAGTTATTCTCAGTGGGGTGGTTGGTGTGAAATGAGCTGGTTTGCTAATGTCTAGGGTGAAATTCTGCTGCCGCCCCTTTTACTTTGCTTCAGCTAAGTCAGTCCTTTTTTATATTGCTTATGAGCAACTAGTGGGTTTAATACAACCGTAGGAAAACTACCAAGCTAACATAAAAATCTTTCTCATAATTTCTTCTCTTTCTGCGTGCTTTTCGACTGTTGACCTTCCAGAAACCACGTCCGGTCTCTGCCAATATCCTTGAACCTTTTCATTTCTAAGGTTCGATATCCATTTGCTTTCTTCTTCATCTGTCACTGCCCATTCCAGTAAATTCAAGTTATCCCCCCCCAACCTTTTTCTGAAATTCAAGTTATTTCTCCACTTTTTTTGTTTGCAGATTGTTATTGAAATTCTTCCATTCATTCTTAATCCTTTTGGATTTCTTAAGTGAGGAAATTTAAGACCAGAATACCTTGTAGCAGAATAGACCAAAAAGAATTATAGCAGAATAGGTAGAAAATACCTTTACAAATTTCTGAACAAACACTCAGTGCCCCTCCATGTCATGGTCATGGTACCAGTTGGTTTGAACAACTCAACAGATCTACAGTGTAATTGGGGCTTTCCACGCCCACCTCTGTCGAAGACAGTGGGAACCGTGGGGCAGCCTCCAATGTTGCTGACCCCACTGATGGCTCATAAGGTAAACAACAGGCACAGTTATGGTTAGAAATACGCTACCAACTTACTCGTGAATACGAATAAAGGAAGTAGGTGCAGCTCTGCTGAGGCAGTGCCAGCGCTTAATGTACAAGGATCACATCCACCAGTTAACGGTGGTGTTGACAATACGACAGCCATTGACAGCTGGAATTTCAATGTGTCCTCCCTGGGAGAGGACTAGTTAAGGCAAGACAGATAGGCAGAAGCCTGGAGAGAGGGGTTGATGTTTGTCCTTCCAAACCTTCACCTTTGCTAGCTTTCTGTCAGTGCCCTCTTAGTTCTTCAACTCCATTCCCCTTACTAGACCCTTCCTTGATATTGAGAAAAAGAAGCACCAACGCCCCCTTGCGTTTGACAGTCATATTGCTAAGACTAGTGGGGGGGGACAGAGGTGATAAACAGAGAACTTTAGGATAGTACAAAGTTTCAAAAATATCACACAGAGTTTGTACATTCATTTTCCCTTGTGGGTATTTTTTTTCTCATGCTAAGATGTTAATTAAACTCCCCGTTAGAATTCTTGCTGCTGTGTTGATGCCTGAGGTCATGGAGTGGATATTTGTTGGGTACCTCCCTAGCATACATTTTTCCCTCCCCCCCCACCCTGTTTTAATGACCCTGAATTTCCCAGCTGTGCAGTTTGGGCAGCACTGACCCGCCGCTTCAAGCTCCCCAATACAGATGGTGAACGCTGACTGCCTTGAGTCAATCAGTTCATCTCAATGCTTGGCAACAGTGATGGGTTTAGAGGTGGGACTGGGACACAATTAAGGCTAATGAGATACAACGAGGCATTTGTTAACATATTTTGGACACAGAAACTTCCTCTTCATTCCATAAAAGCAGTCCAAAAAAAAAAAAAAAAGACATATACTCTTTCATCAGCAAGTCTTAAAGCAGAAAGCAGAAAGCTCCCATTTGGAAGGCTGCCTGCCTTTGGGAGAAGCACAAAGGGACTCTTGCTAGGAGGAAGCCAACAGTGTACACGGACGGAAGTTGGTTGTTTGTGACATTGTTGGTCCGTGGCATCACAGAGTACCTGAACTACCCGTGCACTTTCCAGAGTCATAAATTAGTACATTGTTTATTATTTAATATAGCTGGAATTGAATTTCACGCTGCTTGCAATTGAAAGAAGTCTCACCGATATTGGGGATTCAATTGAACGTTCTCCCAGCAGAAGGTGTCAGTGCCCTGTCCATATCTTCCTGGTCCCCCGTGTAGGTCACCAGCAGCTTTGGTGGATTCCTGTCTTAAGGATCTGCCATTTGACGTCTAAGCGATACACAGAGACTTGATCAGATCACTGGGGAGAAGGCCATAGGAGGAGGTTGCTGGAGGCCGTGGAGAACAGGCTAGGACCAGACTGGCCGAGAAGCTGAACGCCTCCAGAGCGCAAGGAATTATGGGCAAGAAGATCTGCAATAAAAGAAGGGCTCTCTGGCTCTCTTCCTCAGGGGTACCTACACGGTGGTCCTGCAGTTGCCTGCATTTCCCAACAGATGGTATTTTGGATGGGAAGGCACTCCGGGCGCAGCCTGGGATGGGGGTGTCCTAGAGGACAGGAGCTGTCCTAGAGGACAGGAGCTGTGAGGCAGAAGCTCGCTATTCTTCCCAAATGGCGTAGCTTTTGTACCTTCTGTTGTTTGGGTTTGTAAATTAACTTTATAGAAATAAGATAATTAAAAACTAACAGGGGGAATGATAGGAGAACTCAGATGTTAAAAAGTTTAGCCTCAATTGATAGGTTTAAGTGATTAAAACTGTAACTAAAGAGTTAAAGAGTTAACCTTAAAAGATAGGCTTCAGTGAGTAACCCCTGTGGGAAGCTGTTCCTCCAAAATCCCTAACTTTTGAATAAAGACTCTTTCCTTTATCACCAACCTTTGCCTCTGGAATTCCGCCCAGAGGGCGGTGGCGGGCAGCAGGACCCAGGTGCTGTTCGGTAACGGAGGGACTTTGGTTGGTTGCATGATCTGACTCCATGACCCAGCAGCCGTATTTTAAAATGTACAACAGACACAGGCAAAGTTAAATTAATAATATAGTTTATTTGACCCAGTGTAGCCGAATACAACTTGAAGGTGTAATCAGTATAAACATCATTCCTGATACATTTTACGTTCTTTTTTTTTATACCGAGTCTCTGAAATCCAGAGCATATTTTATATTTACAATGCATCTCCTGCTGAAAAAACTGGCCACTTCTCACGTGCTCAGGAGCTATCTGTGGGTAGTGGCTACTGTGCTGGATGTTGTAGCTCTGAGCATAAATGTCCTGTCTTTCCTGCAATTTAAAAAAATATTTAAATACAGAGAAGATTCACAGGTGCCATAATCTTTGGACTGTTTATAGGTAAGGCTCCGCCCCCTCAAATTTCTGTGTGAGAGCAAGGTTTTGTCCTTCGACTGGCAGTTGAAATCTGTTGTTCTGCTTTCCAAGAAAATCTGTAATGTACGGAAATAGCTTCATTTTACACACCTTAAACAAAGTTAAAGTTAAAATTAGGGTTTCTTGAGGATGGGGAATATAAAATTAGAAATTATCTTGCTAATTTAACAAGATAAAGCGAGATATCTCAAGGCTTCTGAGATCTGCATATCTAATTATTTAGAATGTGATAATTTCATTTTTGAAAAAGTTTTTATAATCTATACCTTTTTCAGAGAATAGAGAAGACATTCAAGTTTTTTTTTTTTATCATTTGGAATGACTGACAGAAATGTTGTTTGAGTACGTACTTTTTATGTCTTCTTTAACAGTCATTAAAGAGGAAATTGATTTATATATTTTTCATTAAATCACAAAGTATAATAGGAAAGGTTTCATATACTTCAAAATAATCCATGAAAGTAGGCACATTTTTCACAGTTGTATTTGTACTATGGAAATAACAAACAAATCAATAGTTTCCAGGTTTCCAAATGGCAATTTGGATCGAGACAGGGTTTATTACATTGGTTTTTCATTCAAGAAAGCAAAAAAAAAAAATCCATTTTCCAGCTGCATCTATACAAACAAAATTATACCAAAATAAGTGAAAATAAAATACCTTTCTTAAAATCTAATGTAGGGGATAAAATGTTCTAGAATGCTCGACTTGCTGTGATTTCCCTCCAATAACATTAGACATGCTTAATGGTATAAATACAAAGGTAGGGAATGAAAGAAATCGAATTTCATGGGGGCGAATATACAAAAACTCTGCGATTCTTCTCTAAATTCTTTCTCGGAGAAATTCGCAACGATGTTAGGACAGCATCATGAGTTAGCACCATCGTGCTGCAGACTAATTAGCCCAGAAGTGATAGCTCTTCCTTTCTCTTTTCTCTCTGCCATGTTTCTCCAGTTGCGGCAACTGTAAAGTTGGCTGACCCGAAAAGAAGGCTAGGAAAGCAGGAGGGAATGGCTCACAGACTTAAAAAATAAATAAATAAATCTTGTAATACGAGTATCGGGGCAAGTGCCTGGGAGAAGCTCGGAGACACAGCCGACCGCTCATGCCGGCTCAGGGTCTGGTTTGCTGCCAAATGCGTTTTAGCATAAAATCTACAAAACATTTTGGATTTTACTGGTTTTCAGAATTGTGGATAAAGGATGGTATATCTATAGGCGGAGAGTGATACTTATATTCTCATTCTGAAAAGTGACCCAGGAGCCATCCTTGCTCAGGAGAAATAATGAAAACGGAAAATTCTTTGATCGTGAATTATATTCAAGTGTTTGGCCCCTTTAGTGTCACTCAGTATATCACAAGCAAATGTGTATATGATTCCAGCCCTCAGGTGACTCGGGCCACGGTGTGGGAGGAGAGGAGGTAAAGAAAGGGAAATGAGAGGTACGTGGATATTAAGAGAGAATAGACTTCCAGTTCTGACCATGAAGTAGTGATGGATATCAGATTTACCCTACTGCTGTAGGCAACTATAACTTGGCACAGCCGACGCAGAGCAACTGCTTTCAAGAATTTGACCACAGATGTGCAGGGTGTGGTGCTTGAGAGAAAGGAAGCACAGGAAGTGAGCCTTCTCCTGAGGCTACTTTCCCAGCTGTGATGAGAAGCAAAACCTATAAAGCAGAGGCCTGGCAGGGTGACATAAGGACTGAAGCCTGGGGCTGGGATTTGTGGGCAGGCACAGGGGTGGGGCTTGGAGCATCTGGCTCTGCCTAACGGTGGGAAGGACTGCAATTCGAGCTGATACCATCTTTTCTCTACTCCAAGTGCTTCCCATAATGCTTAGGGCGTGTCCTTCACCTGTGTCCTTGGTACATATTTTATGTTATTTGCTATGTTTCAACAGGTTCCTGGGGCCAGCCCCTAAGCAGATCAGGAATTCTTATGTTTAAGGACCACCCACTTAAATTTCCTATCATCTCTGATTCTATCCCAAGTATATCTGTCTGCATTTCTGCGGGGGGAAGTAAGGGAGGGGGTTCGACTTAAAATTACTAAAAACATAATGATTTGAGGGATGAAAATATTGCTCCCATTAAAACTAATTTTTTATCTGTTTTTGAAGGTTTCTATTGGAATACGCAATTTCGATAAAAGCTTTTAAAGGTCAGTAAATTAAATTCAAACCTATCCAAAACTAAAATAATGAAAAATAATGATCTCCATTATTAATTTTTGACACTGTAGTCTTTCTCAGCATCTCATTCATCCATGAACTATTTTACAGAAATTCAAAAGACCATCTACCAAGTAGCAAATTATACCTCTCAGAAATCAATTACATTTCAGGACAACACTAACACTATACATCTTTTTATAAGGAAATAAAACCACAGGATATGGATAGTAATAAAACTGGAATTATTTTATTGGCAAAGTCCATAAAAAAATCCAATAATTTCAAAATCAAAGAGAAAAACATTCAAATTCTGCTACTGAACAATATTAGCTATATTATTTTCCCCAAGTTCACATTAATTTCCTCTCTCCAATTCTGATATATTGCACGGCTTTAAAAAGCCATGTGTTATTTGCTTACTCCCCCACCATGGAATGCTGGGAAATTTTCTCACATTGTGCTCCTCTTGGCATCTTAATGCTACTCCCTCTTAATTGATTAACGAGGGAGGAGAGAAGGAAATATGTTAGAAAAAATTTCATTAGGAGTAAATTGCAAGACATTTGTTTGAATGAGCATAATATCTCAGCTCTGTTTTGATGGGTCTTAGGGGAAGGCTTTTCGCATTACCGTGAGCACCGGACCAAGCCCCGCACAATTTAATGGGGCCGTTAGAGCGTGGCCTTGTCGGCGGTTCTGGCTTCAAAATGTTCTTGGGGAAAACTTCACTGCCTGCTAATAGGGAACAAAAGAATTCCTTCAAGTTTATGTGTTGCCAACATATATCTCAGGTGGGAGTAACTTCAGGTAAACCAACAAAAAGTCTCTCAAGCCATCCGAATTTACCTCTTCTATAAAACAGGAAAACTTAGATATCTCAAAGCTGTGTCTGACAAGCAAAGCCAGGTCCCCCAAGTGACTTGTCATTTTTGATAGTATTGGCAATGACCCACGATTTCCTCAGTTATTTGTTACCTCTTACACAAACATTGATGTTTTTAAAGTTTTAAGACCTTTAAAAGAACACAGAGTATAAAAGTAACATACACTTATTTACTTTTTCCAACTAGAATTGACAAATGTCAGTATTTTATTACCAATCTTTTTCAGTATGTTTTTCTCTTAAATTAAACGTTACATATTTAGCAAAACCACCCACAATTTTGACCTTGGAGTGAATTCTATGATTCCATTCCTTAAAAACAAAGAAACAAAACACGCACAGGTAATACCGTATATTTCATTTTCTGTATCGGTGAATACGTGTGTGTTATATATAACGTATATCAAAGCATTTTATAATCTATCACTATCTCAGGCTCAAACCATGTTTACATATATAGATCTAGTTCATTCTTAAAAATTGCTACAGTGTATTTCATCGTAAAAGTACTACATTTGGTTTATTCTTGTGTTTATGTACAATTAGATTAGTTTCTTCTTCCTTTTTTTGGACTAAAAATAAGCTGCAACAAATGCCCTTGAATACGTTCAAGGACAAATGTTTCCTTGAGCACGAATGGAAGTTTAGGGGGAGGGGAGTTGGGGGGAGAAGTTGCGCATCCAGCACTGAAACAGCGGGGGTTCCAGGTCCCCAGTATTTCCCACCTCCCTGGACTCGGCCTGACTGCCCTCTGCCGCCAGTGGCCGTTCCGCTCTCCCTCCCTCCTGCCTCCCTCCCTCCTGCCCAGCCGGCCGGTCCTCTTCTCCGGCGCTGCGTGTGCACAGTCTGACTTACTTCTGCGTGACCTGATGGAGGAGAGACGGTTCCTCATGTGCACAGTCAGCGGCTCCTCGACTGTTGTTGAGGCTGACCAACTTTTTGTACATTACCTTCCATGAGTATTTCTTCTCATTAAAAAAAAAAAACAAAAAACAAAAAAACAAAAAAACAGACAAGTTGAGGCTCGCTCTTTCCTCACTGGGAACCAGCTGTGCGGTCGGAAGTGGCCGGTGCCATTGACAGGCTGTGCTGAGACACTCATTCTTTCCATTACTGACATTCTCTTAGGAATGAAGTCATGTCAGCAGAAAAATCTGCCTGTATCATATTTTCATAGCTAATTGTAGAATTACACATTTTTATTTTGTCATTTGTTTATAAAACTACTGGATACACTCACTATTTTCCCGCAACTAATTGTACTTTCAGTTTTCTATTTATACGCTTTTAAAGATTGCTGCTTTAGTAATCCCATATGGAACATCATTCCGTTATTGGGTTTATTATGATATCTCTTTACCCCCAATAAGCCCAATTGCCGTCCAATATTTTGGTGTAATTTATAGATTCCTGTAGTAGCAGCTCTTCAGTGGGTTGTATTAGTAGTTTGACTAAAGATCATGGAATAATCCCTAGTGCCCTGCATGTTATTTCCAGGGAGAAGAAATTAATGCGATGAGTGTATGGTATGAATAAGTTTGTTTTGTCCCATCTACATTGTGGTTTAAATTTCCAAGGTACGGAGGATAAGAATCTTTAGCAAATCCATCTCATTAAAATCACATTGACAGAAGCTGAACGTATAGGCAGAGTTCCTCCAAAGAAACATCTTTCTGATGGAGGTAGATAGAATATTCATCAAGGAGATGGGTGGCAACCGCAACAGCAAGAACTTGGTTTCCGAGGATTTTCGGATCTGCATCATCTTGCAAAGAATGTATCCAAGTAATGCATGATTATGTCGCTATTATAAATAAAATAGAGTCAAAGTAAGGGGAGCTGACCTTTCTCCCCACGGTTTGTGACTGTCAGGAGTTTGGCACACAGCTTTCCAGACCAGCATTTAGGCACTGTGTATGTGTGTGTGCAAAACGTGTTCACGCATTTTCCCCATTTATTTACCAAGACATGTTTAGATGCTTAGGAGGAGGGTGTCATCGGGTCCTGTTCAGAGAAGAAAGATAAACCCATGATCTTTTCTTGTTTTCTGCTCTGACTTTGGAAAGAAGAAGTGGCAGGGAGAGGTCAGAAGGGGGCGAGTTCTCCATGGCTCACACTGAAGCTGACAGAGCACCAGGTCAACGCTAACTGTAAATACTTGCATTGTACTCAACGAATTGCGTACCCTCTGTGACTTCCTGTTTGTCAAAACGCCGAGGTTTTGAAACTAGGACTTTTTCTATTAAGGCAATTTTCAGCGCCCAAATTATGATCAGAACCATACTCAGAGGAATGGAGGAGCAGTCAGAGGGAAAGAAACTGGATGCCATAGGGCTTCATGGAAAGAGCTGACTGCTGCCCTGGCCCAGGCTGCTGGAATGATACATGAAGAGGAATAAACTTCTATCTTGTCTAGGCACTGCATTGGGAGGCCTCTTTACTAGAAGCTTAACGCTCCTTAAGTAGTACAGCTGTCTCAAATCCCAGAACAGAAACCTAGGCCAAGAAGGAGGCTTATTCATGGCAATGGAGAAATACTGGCCAAGAAACCTAGGCCAAGCAGACCAAAATTCTCTGGTTAAATATCACCATACAACCAAAGGGAAACTCATGGAAATGAGCTTTGCTTTCTCTTGATTGTAAACATAAGAACACGTAAGAATTAAAGAATGAAAATACACTGAAGTTCGAGATTTCAGAAATGGAGGCCCAGACAGTGTAAGTCACCCCTGCAGAGTCACATTACTGGACAGGGGTCCGAGGCCAGCACCGAGGAGGGCATTTCGACTCCCTACCTGTATTTTTATTATTTTAACTTATTTTATTTTTTCCTACCCTGTATTTTTAAAGATAGTATTTCATATTAATTTCCACTGTAATAATTACAGGATGTTAAATTTGCTATGACTATAGTGAAAGATCTATTTATGATGCAAACAGTTTTATTCTCCAAGTGTATTATAGAAACGTTCACCACGACATGACATCGGGATTTTTGCTGCTTGCTAGTCATGCATTTAGTTACGCCAATCTAATTCCTACAGTGCTATCTACAGGGGGCCGAGTGATGCTGGACCAAAAATAGGCGATGCTCAGGTACATACATCAAGGTACATGGAAACAAGGCAAATTAGTAAGGTCTGTATTTTAAGCTGACTATAGAAAGAGCTACTTTTGCTTTATGTACTGATAACTTTTGTTCTGTACACTGGCCTCTCATCGCCTGCTGTCAAACTTTTTGCGTTGTGCTGGAGAAAGCAGTTCCGAAAATGCTGGAGTGGCTTATTATGTCTTCGAGACATAACAAGTCCAAGTTTGAAGGGAACTTAGAGAGGTCATCTCAGGTCAATTCTCCGCCTGGCAGGGTAGCATAATGTAGCTCAGTGAGGTTAAGGCAGTTGCCCAGGTCACAAAGGTCCGAAGTGGCCCAGCTGGCAAGCTCTGTCCAGGCTTCTTTCCACAATGACCACAGCTATGTTGGTTGAGCAGAAGTGGGAAAGGACCCTGAGCCTGATGTGACAGCCAGGAACGTAAGTCCCAAGCCCCTGCCCAAGTGCACTGAAGGCAGAGGAGCTGCTGGGCTGGATCTTGGTCAATACGTCAGACGGATTTGAAGTAAATTTACTCTACTTGTTCGAAAAGATAACAGTTCTCCAAACAAGTGCCTTACCAGGATTCTCTTCTTTCTAGTGCACTATTTTATAAGGACTTAAAATAGTGCAAAATTATATCTTTGAATGAAAAATTTCTAATACTTTTTTCTGAAGTATTCTGGAGTTTGAAGGTTTCTTTTGGCTTTTATAAATTTTTTGATTAAACAAATGAGCAAACAAAAAACCTTAGGTATAGTTCAGTGATTTTTCTAACATCTTAACTACATCTTAGAAACCTTAAACCTGTTTTTTTAAGATTCCCCTAAAGTCTGGCTCAGGCCTACCTTTCCAGCTATATCCCCTACTGAAAACCTATGACCAAGCCAAAAAGGTCACCTTTTGATTTTTCTGATGCCTTACATTTTCCCGATTCCATTAATTTCTCAGACTGTTCTCAGTAGCTAAAATGCCCACTCCCCAGACTCACGGTCCCTTTCTATTAAAATCGTATTTATCCTTTAAGGCTCAGATGACATTTCTACTCTCCCTAGCCAGCAATGATTACTATGAAATCTAAACTTCTCATTGAAAATTCCAGGGCCTTTATATGTATTTGGATGGGCTCACCTGCCCTACACACCTCTAAATGCCTCTTGTCTGGTGTTGGCTTAATGTTTGTAGAGAGCATGTAAGAACCTGATGTTCCACTTGGTTGTGCCCCAAGAATGGTCGTTTCCTGTCACTACAGACATGCTAAATCAGTATTTTACATAATGGATGAATTTTCTTTGAGAAAGACTTTCCTGGAGTTAAATATAATTAAATAACTTAATCACTTCTCTATATAGCAGGGGTGAGCCATTTCAAGAAAATTTCTATTCTATTTTTATTTTAATGAAACTCTTTAAATTAAATACAATTTTCTCATAAATTTTACAACAAAGATTAAATTCATCCACTAGTCCAACAGTGGAGATTAAAATTGCCACTTCTACTAGTTTTCTTCTGTATGGGTTATTTCCCATGTGCCAAAAGTATTCACTTTTCTCAAGCCAAACTTTGCAGATCTGCTGTTTTAACAAATTTTTGATACTTCAAGACTTTGTTGTCATTAGTAAATAATAAATGCATAACTTTAGTTTATTGCTTTTGTAGTGATCATTAGTGCAAAAATTCATTAGGAATTGGATACAAGGCTATATATAATTATTGATACAAAGAACAAAGAGAATTAGTAGGTCAAAGTTGTAGAACCTGAGGCACTATGAGAACTAAATTTCTGAGTCAAAATATTCTGCTTTGCATGAGACCTGAAACTGTAAAACCCCTAGAGAAAGATATAAGGAGTTAGCTCCCCTTAAGCTCCCCTAAGACATTAATCTTAGAAACAATTTTTTGAGGGGAACTTGACACCAAACGCAAATGCGACAAAAGGAAAAATAAACAGGTGGTGATGGGGGAACTCAACGGTTGGGAAATTTTTAGCTTTAAGTTACAGTTAATAAGCTTAGAAATTAATGCATGTAGAAAGCTATTGTTCTAACTGGGATGACCAGACCCCCCCTGCCTTCAGGAGACCCGTGGGATTAACATGGTGTCTGAGCCATTGTGTCCCGGGGAGAGACGGGCACTTGCCAGGATGTAGATAAGGAATCACCGATCAACAGATGAAAGGATGCTAGGAAAGTGGCTGGACTGCAGCTTTAGCTGATTAACCCTTTCCCTGAATTCCAAACCCCTCACCTACGCTTTTCTTCTCCTTATAGAAAGGGCTGGTTTGAGATGAGATGTAAGATGGTCTTGCAGGGTAGCAACCCGCCATCTTCTCAGGTCACCAGCCCTCTGAATAACGTGACCATGAAGAGTCAGTTCTTGTCTCTGCTCCTTGGTTCTGGTAGTGACAGGCAGGACAGATGCCGACTTTTCCGGTTTCAGTGGGACTACATCAAACTGAAAAGCTTTTGTGTAGCAAAGGGAAACCATCAACAAAATGAAAAGGCAACCTACCAAATGAGAGAAAATACTTGCAAATCCTGTATCTGATAAGGAGTTAATTTCCAAAATATATTTAAAAGCTCTTAAAACTCAACAGCAAACAATAATACCACCCCTTAAAAAAACTCCCACAAAACAACAATCTGATTGTAAAAAAAGCACAGTATGTAAGCAGACATTTTTCCAAGAAGACATAAAGGCCAACAGGTACATGAAACGGTGCTCAGCCTCAGTAACCATCAGGAATGCAAACCGGAGCCACAATGAGCTGTCACCCCCCATGTGCTAGAACGGCTATTATCAAAAAGACAAGCAATAGCAAGTGCTGGCGAGGACGTGGAGAAAGGAGAACCCTTGTGCACTGTTGTGTGAATGTAAATTGGGGCAGCCACTATAGAAATAGCATAAAGTTTGCTCAAAAAGTTAAAAGTAGAACTACCGTATGATCCAGCAATTCCACTTCTGGGTATTTATCTGAAGGGAACAATATCACTAATTGAACAGATAAGGGCACCTCCATATTTACTGCAGTATTATTTACAATGGCAAAAGGAGGACAACAACCTAAATGTCCATTAACGGATGAATGGAAAAAGAAAATGCTTATATAGTGGAGTATTATCCAGACATAAAAAAGAAGGAAACCCTGTCATTTTCAAAAGCGTGATGGACCTTGAGGGCATGAATTCACTAAGTGAAATAAATTGGACAGAGAAAGACAAATACTGTGTGATTTAGTCAAATGTGGAATCCCAAAAGCAAAGCAAAACAAAACAAAACAAAACCCCCCATGGACTCATAGATACAGAGAACAGATTGCTTGTTTCCGGAGATGGGGGAGGGGCTGCAGAAATGCGTGAAGGTGGACAGAAGGTCCAACTTTCTGCTATAAGAGAAATAAACCCTGGAGATACAATGTATAGCATGGTGACTACAGTTAACAATACCGTATTATGTATTTGGAAGTTGCTAAGAGAATAGCTCTTAGAAGTTTTCATCACAAGAAACAAGTTTGTAATTGTGTGTGGTGATGGATATTAACTAAATTTATTGCGGTGATCACTCCTTAATAATAAATTAAATCATTATGCTGTATACCGAAAACTAATTAAATGTCAGTTGTCAATTATGTCTCAGTTTAAAAAAATTCTGTTTAGCGAATAAATGAGTAAGTAATTAGATGAGTATTAGACAGTGATTACCAACCAGTGAAAAGACGCTGTCTCCTGGAGCAGCGCTTCCTGCAGTTACGGACGGACGGAACACAGCTCGATTTCGGGTGCAGACCACTAGTCTCAGGCTTTCCCTGTTTCCCAGTCTCAGCCTGGCCCCTGCTGAGCCCACACCACCAGCTCTAGCCCCTTTGTTTTTCTTTAAAACTCTTCTGCCTATCTTGCCAGTTCTAACGCTCTTTATGTATTGTTTACTTCATTTCACTTATTTTCCTCTTTCAATCCTATTCTTCTCTCTCACCCTCTAATTTTCTAACCCAAATAGGCATATTCATTCTATTTTTTTTTAAAGTTACATATTCTTGGAAATGTGTGCATCTTTGTAACACTCAGACTCTAATTTTGGGTTGTATGTGCTTTTAAATCACAATCATGCATTTGGCTGAAAGTCCCTTCCTGTTTTTCATTGATAGAGAATATCAATCTCATGTTATGGGTTAAAAATACGATTTTCAGAGGTGGGCGGCCTCTAAATGTTTTCTTGATCACTTACTAGTTATTTGGTCTTGGACAAGTCATTTACTTTCTCTGTGCTGTAATTGGCTCACATGTAAACCCGGGAAGATTTTGAAACAAAAACTGCAGCACTATAGGCATGAAGATTTTTAAAAGTATCCACTCTTTTAGGTGAGCAGTCGCTAAAATTTATAGCCAGCTTCTCTGATCTGTCCCCTTGTGCCCAGCCTCACAGCCTGCAGTTTCTCTCCCAGGGCAGCTGAGAAGCCTCTCATTCTTTCCAGTTTCGCTGAGAGTCAATCCTGGGTCCAGGACTCAGTCCAGGTTCAGTTTTCCTATTGGGCGCTTAAGGAAACAGGCTCTTTTGCTTGCCCTGCAGCCATGAGTTTCCCTGCACCTAGCTTCTATGACCCTTCAAATGGTTTTCTGGTTCACGTCAGAACCTCAGGTGAGCTTCAGCTATTGGACTGGAATGCTTATCTTGGGGAAGAAGCCAACAATGAAGGTCTTAGGAGATGCAGAGGATTCTGCCTCTACTGGCTTCTCGGACATGGATCTGGGCTGGCAACGATGACCAGCATAGAAAGTTTGGTTAGAAGAGAATAAAATCACTTCTCTGGGCCTGAGACCCTTTGAGTAAAGAAGAATGACCTGAGGCACTTGAGGCAGAGTTACGAAGGGGATGATTGTTATTTCCGCAGAAAACACTACCACACTGAACTACAGGAAAACGAGAATCCTTAGAAAGCTGGAATTCTGGTGTCACCTCAGATTTTTCTTTTCTTTTCTTGCTTCTTTGACTGTGATTTCACTGATCCCAGCTGGGCATGTCCAGCCCTCTGGGGTTCTCAACACCTATTTCTGACCACACTCTAGCCTGTTGCCTCTTCTCACTTGACTGACATCTAGTCTGGACCCCACTGCCCCCTATCTGTTCTCTGTCCCACTGTTGTTCATGCAACAGCTCTGCCCTAAGGCTGGTGGTGACTCTGATGCTGAGCTCACCCCTCTCTGAACCCAAGCAGAGCCTTCCGGCCAGGACAACTCTCTGTATCTTGTTCTTGCTTTAACTGTGCTCTGCCCACTTTCCTTCTAGGTCAGACACATTTGTATACATAAATAAAAAAATCATTGCTGAAATCAATGTCAGGGCATTGACGCCTTCTGTTTTCTTTTAGGGGTTTTATGGTTTCGGGTCTTATGTACAGCAGAATATTTTGACTCTGAAATTTAGTCCCCACAATGCCTCATGTTCTACAACTTTGACCCACCAATTCTCTGTAGTCTTTGTGTCAAGAATTAAATGTTAATCTTGTATTTGATTCATAATCAGTCTTTCTTTGCATTAATAATCATGACAAAACAGAAGTGATAACTGAAGTATATACACACAAAAGTCCAGAGCTCCACTACAAAGCAGCTATGACATGGTACAGAGGGAAGCTGAAGATTTTGGTTTCTGTAGATCACAAACCACAGGTCCTGCTGGCATGAAACTAAATCATTTCTCTTCACTGAGCCTACGTTCCCCTCCTCTATAAATTTCTAGAAACTTCCTCAAATAAATCTTCATATTTATTCATCACCCTCCCTACAAATAAAAGATAATTTACAGTTCTTCAGTAACTCTAACCTACTCATAAGCACAGCTCCTAGTAATTAAAAATTTATTGCAAAATTACCTAAAGAAAAATAAATCGAATTTTCCCCCATCCTCTCTTCAGACATGGATTGGGGACACGGAGTGAGTTCAAGGCGAGCTGAGCTTTTCGAGCCAGAGATTTTTAGTACTGTCACTCATCAAGCTTTATTAGGCTTCCGATCAATTTCTAATTAAAGAACACATGAATCCTCATATGACAAGGGAGAAAGGTGATTCCTAGGTAAGGTACTGAAAGTCTGATCTCTGGAGTTCCCAATTCATCAAAACAGATCAAAACACTCACCGGCAATTTTCATCTAAATTTGTTTTACAGGATTACTCTTTTTTAGGTATGAGAAATCCTGACAGTTCTTCCTGAGTTTTCATTCTATTGCTTCAGATCATTTTGGGAAAAGAAATATGCTTCAGAGCGTTTGGAGAAAAGATAACTGATGTTAATTTCATTTCAGACTCTATAAATACAATTTTATATTATTCATTTGAGATAGATTTATTATTTTCAGTTTTTTGCTCTTGTATACCATTATAATTGATTCCATATTTCTCAGATAAACCAGTAAAAACTAAATCACTTTGATACAGTGTAATTCTATAGGAAAAGGAACTATTTGTTTGTCAAATACTAAAGGAAAATTTGTTTATTCAAATTCAGTTGGAAGGAGAGGGTGGAGGATGATTACGGAATACTAATAGTGAGACCAAGTTCATGTCAATGACCAATGAATGCAAATGACATTTATCAGATGACAGGTGTTTCCACTTTGTAAAACTAAGTCTGTTCCTCAAACCAGACTTTCGTAAATAAACTCCAATTTGTTTTCTGTTTTCCTTCTCATTATAATTATGTCTGATCTTTCATAGAACTACCAAGCTGGAGGCAATCTTAAAAATTATTCAGCTAAATTCTCATTTTATAAATGAGGAAACTAAAGAAAACGACAGACATCATCTTGGTGTCCTGTTACTCTGCATCTTTCTTTAGCAGTCCTTGCCCAATTCAAATTCCACAAATGCTTCAGGAAGGCATTTGTGAATGCTTTTCCCTGCGTGAATAAGATGGAGACCAAGGAAAACAACACCTGCCCGTAAACCGCTACCCTTTTCCCCGTGAAGATTTTGCGAGTCTGGTAATCCAGCCCTCGAGGCAGGATGAGAATGACTTGCCCCGTCATTACTAGGCTCCTCTCTCCTTGAATAAGATCATCAAAACTAGCAGGTGGTCAGCTGATTCCCATTCCAGTCTTTCTTTCTTTATTACCGCATGTTACCTCCTTTGCGACACATACTTGAATTTATGCTTTCCACTATCGTTCAAGAAAAGCAACAGAAAGTGTTGTGATACGTAGGCTGATGATATGGCACCCACATCACTGAAGCGCACATGTCTCTTTATAACGTTACCTGAAGAGGGACTTAGCCAGTGGCGATGAGTTAACGTGAGGGCTGAGTTCAGCGGGCCGAGCTACGCAGTACAAGGGGTCTTGCCTAGAAGTCCGGCCTGAGAGCTAATTCTAGGTTTCCCACTAGTTATGTGACGCTGGGTAAGCCAGTTACACTGCCTGGGACCAGTTTTCTTAATCTCTACATGAGAAATGGGATGCAATTAGCAGTTAGTTGGCTACCTCAAAAGCCTCTAAGGGTCATGGACTTAAATTGACAATATGAAATGGCTAGGTATAAGACGACAATGAGGAGTTACATGGACTGAGGAAGAGGCATGCACACCTAGAGAACAGGCTAATTAGACAAACTCAAATTAAAATGTATCGAAAACACTCGACTGCATATTCGTAAGGATGCGGAGCCACTGGAACTCTTATTTTGCTGGTGAGTATATAAATTAATTCAATTATTTTGGAAAACTTTGTGGCAGCTACAAAAACATTTATAAACTCTTTGTAAGTTGTGACCTGGCAATTTAATTCCTGGTTGACACACTGAGAAACAAGAGCTCTTGTCCATCCCCAGACGCTTACCAGACTCCCGACCGCAGCTGTGTTCACGCACGCAAGGGACGTGCACCGTGCGGTCCCACTGGTGCAAGGGTTCAGAGCAAGCAGAACTGGTCTGTGGGGACAGACATGAAAATAGTGGTTGTTTGGGGCTGTTTTGGTTATTTAAGAGGTGAGGGGAAAACTCTGGAAATGTTCAGTATCTTGATTGGAATGTGGTTCACACAGGTATACGCATATACAAAATTCACTTAAAATGGGGGCACTTTATCTTCCATTGTAACTTGATTTTAAAGTAAGAGAAAAGTAGAAATGAGCAATAATCTTTAAAAAGGAAAAGGCAAAAAAGGTAAGAGAAAGAAGAAGGCTGCTGGGAGAAAACAAACCATCTGTGCAGACTTCTGCCTGCACACGGCCACACCGCCAACTCTGGGGTTCATAATCTCTACAATCCTCTGCAGCCATAACCGTTAACAATGGCTTGAATAAGAAAAAAATCCAGGTGGCAATTTAGGAATGGCAAAGTAAAGTTAACACCGACTGTTAGAGCCCACCATTACGACTGTCAATGGGCCCATGAACAAGAAACTGATGCCAACTCTAAACACTCTGAACGGCCGGGCCAAGTCCCCACTTTCCCTGCCTGAGTGCGAGGCTACTGGTGCATCATTGTAACACTGACTGTGAATCAGAAACCTCACTCCACTCCCTCCATCTGCAGAGACCCACGCGTGAAGAGGGTGTGCCTGGGATGGATCGCACAATTCAGATCCAGTTGCACCAAACCTTACCCCTCTGAGCAAAGATAAAAAGCTTCTTCTGCTGTTGTAATCAGAACAACAGGCTTTGTTTACAGATTAGCTCTAGGGAGCCACTGTAACCACAGCGATTCAAGTTCAACTCTGATTGGAACCTCTAAACAATCGAGGGGCAAGGGAAATCAGCAGCTGCTTCCCTGGAATATTCCCTGGGAGGGAAGGAGTCGTCATCTCCGCACAGATTCAAACTGTGACTGAAATCCGCAAGGTCGTGATTTCCAAGAAAGGATTGAGTGAGTCATCTTTCATGGCACAATTATTCTTTTATTTGTGTAAATATAGGGCCTTCAAATTTAGATAAAACTCTTTGAATAAATGAAGGAACTTATACATAATGAATTAGTGAAAATACATTGAAGACTTTAACTACAGCCCCTCATTAATTCTCAAACCCCATTCTCACTTTGTAGATGGCTAACGTGACCTTGGGGAGGATAAACACCTAGGTCTTGCGGGGACACGGGGGATCATCTTGGGCACATCTGACCCTCAAGTCCAACTTTCTTCCACTGCATCCTTCCACAGTCCCTTTAAAGCAAGGGTCATGCCACTTGCTCTGTTTGGAAAGTCACCTGCAACCGTAGCTAATTGCTAAGCACTGACCTAAATACGAGGTCACAGGCTCAGTTTTGATTCATGTCTTGTGAATCTAAGTTATTTTATTTTTGCCCTCCATTCTTCTGTTTGGTAGAAATTTGACCTAAGTCAATCAATTCACGACGTCCGTAAGTCTTGGGAGGTTGATGAGTGTGATGATTGGTTAGTCCCTGATTAGGTTGGCTTTCGTGTCCTCTTATGACCCCACACCGAGGTGAGCTTTATCATCCAGGGTTCAGGACATTCTCGGGGGGACTCCATGTCTGATAATTTCTTGATCCTCCCTTGCTTTTCTGTATACTAGGTCAGGGGAAAGCTGGAGGCATTTTTCTCTAGCAATGTAGCAATTCAGGGGTGCACGTTCTTGTCTGTCAGAGTGGGGGTTGTGAGAACAGGCCAATGACTGGAGACCTCGCTCTTTTTTGAGCCCGCCTCTCTCGAATATATAAACTAGTTCTGGGTGTCCTGTTCCTTTTCCCTCCTCATCTTCAGTATGGAAACTATGTAGTCTGAGAAAGGAGGGTGGGTGAAAGTAAAAGAGAGGAAAATATTATCTCCGTTCACTAACACATTTTTCCAATTAATTTTCATATCATGCGGAGACTCCTTTGTCCCTAGAGGCAATGAGTGCATAGCCAGGGTTACGGAAACTCTGTCGGGGGTGGGTATTTTACACACTGTGGAATGTCAGATATACTACCCCTCTATGCTAAGCATATATTCAACACTCAGTAAATATTTATTTAAATGAGATACTGTAAAAGATGCTATATATTTGCCAGAGATTTCCAAACCTGAATGAGCATCAAAATCACCTAGGAAACTTTTTAAACATTCAGGTTTCCAGAACTTATACCTGGAGCATTAAATTGAATAGGTTTGAGGAGGGACTGAGAAACTTTTAAAAGCATACTCCTCCTCAGATGACTGGACAAGTTTGAGGTCGACTGGTTTAGCTGACCTGATTACTCAGGTTTATCCAAGCTGTGTCCTAGGGAACGAGACATTAATAGACACATTTTGGTAGGAGAAAGAGTGGCAATTTGAAACTTATAGAACATGCATGAAATGTATAACATAAAAATTCTTTTGTACAAAATTTCATTTGTCTCAGCACCAAGAAATGGAATCGGGGGACCAGAAACCCCATTTCTTTTGGGACTCATTGTCTTCTTAATTTTTAATCCTCTCTTCGCATCAAAATTTGATACAATTTAATAATTTAAGTAATTCACATGCATGGGATAATTTCCAAGTCATTGAACTTAAGCACTTGCGGGCTCTAATACTAAAGTGAAAGGTCTGGGTCTAGTACAAGGCCATCATGAGTTGGAGAGGAAAGGCAGCCTGAGGCACATGTTTAGGGCTGGAACAGCCTTCTTGCTTGAAAGATCAGACTGTACCTGAGCCTTGCTTTGAGATGAAATCTACTTCAGGGGTTTTACTTTATGCGTGGTGGTGGAGGAGGAGGAGGAGGATGGAGGAAAGGGGATAAAGAGAGCAAAAACCGAGAATTACCTTGTTTCTTCCCTTTATGTCAGTTAATTGTAATTTCAGTCATTAATTCACTTATCCAAATACTAATTGCTAGTATTCATAAACCAGAAGATCAGGCAGCCATGGCCTTGGGAAGACTCATAGGCTCATGAAGGAGACAGATATGTAAGCACAAATTTCAATAGAACATAAGTGGTATGCTAAAGGTCTGAGCAGAGAGCTCTCCGTTCTTTCATTTGGGGTCTGTTTCTTTGTCTCCCCATTTTGGCTGCCTCTTTGTTCTTGTTTTGGTGTGTTAGGCAGATCTGCAATGACTCTGGTGCAGGCCTATGTCGGACACTGCCTGGGACTGGCCCTGGGCGACCTGTTTGGAACTGTCATCAATCACAGCTACGGCTCCCACTGCCAGGCCTGTTTGTGTGCAGAAAGAACCAGGCTGCACACCGAGGCAGCTTTTACCAGCACCCGGCCCTAGGGAGGGCCAGCTAAAGTCTCAGAGCTCCCACAGATCTGCCTCTGCCTGTGGGCTTTCTGTTAGTCTTAAAGGGTGAAAGTCTTACAGCAAGATATGGAAGCAGCCCAAGTGTCCATCAGTACATGAGTGGATAAAACAACTGTGGGACATTTACACAATGGAATTGCACTCAGCTGTAAAAAAGAAGAAAATTTCACCCTTTGTGACAGCATGGATGGACCTGGAGAACATTATGCCGAGTGAAATAAGCCAGTCAGAGAAAGACAACTACCATATGATTTCACTCATATGTGGAATCTGATGAACACACTGAACTAACAAGCAAAATGGAGACAGACTCATAGATGGAGAGCAGGCTGACAGCTAAGGCGGGGGGTAGAGGGTGGAGGAACTGAGCCGAAAGGACAAAGGACTCATGGACATGGACAGCAGTGTGGTGACCGTGGTGGTGGTGGGGGCGGTATAAGAGGACTAGATGGTAATGGAAAAAACACAACAAAAAAGATCCGAACAGAATTTTGTATCATCACATAGGACATGTAGCCATGTTGGGAAAACTAAGGAGTGCTTTTTAGGGACAATGCAACTGAATGGGGTCTTAAAGGATAAATAAGAGTCTCTGAGGGCGGGAGGGACAGAAGGAGGGAAGGGCACACCATGAAGAAGAGGCAGCGTGTGCCAACCCAAGTGTTCCGAAAGTCAAGGGTGGGGCTTAGGGAAAGTATAATTAATTCAGTGTGGCTAGACACCCCGGAGAGGCCAGAAATGTAAGTCAGTGCGTATTTAAGGAGGGCCTAATAGTCCACATCATCACTAGGTCGCCAGCATCCAGTAGTGTGGCTGGAAAATAGAAGACTCTCAAAAAGTAGTTGCTGAGTTAAATGAATCAATTAAAAGTGGCACTGTAACAGTAGGGGAAGAATCAGTAATACCCGGGTTAAAAACCCAATTCACTGTATTATACTGAATAAAACATTTAAGTGTTAATTCTTAGGAATCATGAAGATTGAATGAGTGAATGAATATATAATTATTTGATACAGAGAAAAAATCAAAAGTAATTATATATTACTTCTACTTTATTATCATAACTCTCAAATTATAAGTATACCTTGATTTTAGGATATAAACTTTTCTCTTCATTTTGTCCCGTTGCAAAGGGAGGCATGTATTAAATTTGGCTTTTTAGCAGATGACTCCTAAATGATATAATTTTCCCCAGTGAAGCAAGAGTAAATTATTGGGACATAAAATATTTTCCATCCTAAGTTAAAATATGCATGCCCTGCCCTGGCTGGGTGGCTTAACTGGTTAGAGCACTATCCCATACACCAAAAATCTGCAGGTTTGATTCCAGGTTCAGGGCAAATGCCTAGGTTGCAGGTTCAATCCCTGGTTGGGGCAAGTATGGGAGGTGACCAATCAATTGAGGTTTCTCTCTGACATTGATGTCTGTCTGTCTGTCTGTCTGTCTGCCTCTCATCAGTAAATGTGTCCTCAGGTGAGGAAAAAATGCATGCCCATATTTTCTTACCCTAATAGAATTAAATATAGCATCCAAAGTTTAAAGGGAGGTTACTTAATGTTGTTGCATTTTAAAACTTCCCTAAATGTTATCCGGTGCCAGGAGGGATAACTAATATCATAGAAATAGAATTAATTATAGCAGGTTTCTGAGAAGCGAAGGAAGGGACATAAATTGACAGTGAGGCTTAATCAAGATAAATGAAAAGAAATTCACCAGGGAAAGGCCAAATATGAAGAAAAAAAAAAGAGTGAAAGACAGAAAATGGTTTGCATCGATTACTATGGAAACAAAAAGTGGTAAGGTAATAGTCTACATTGAATTGGGAAGAAGTTTACTGTCCCAGCTATTTTTCACCCACGTGGCCCATGAACTGGAGTCACATAGTGTCCAAACCATTATCGTCATGTCCCAAGGGGAGGAAAACGGCTCTCCGAGAAGTGTGTGCTGTATGGCGGAGGGGCGAAGGGTAGGGAGCGGATGGCTGGGTAGGCAGTCTGTCTATCGAATGTCTGTTCGCTTTCATCTGGTGTGGATGCTTCTACCCTTAATACCTGGCTCTCTCAAAATAGAAACACACTTCTGATGGAAATGTCTCCATCATTAAAACGTCATTTACTGATGAAATGGAAGTCTCCATTCTCAGTAAACGCTGCTGGTAAGGCTCTTGCCGTTTCTCTCGTTGCTTGCTCCCCCTCCCCCATCCTGTAGAAATGATGGCTTCCAGTTTTCATCCTACTATTTATAATGGCCTCACTTTCTGTTTATCTTTTTATTGGAATTTGAGATTTTAACTGGATTAAGGAATGGGCTATTGGGTAAAAGCATATCCAATCTACGTTTGATCTTTACGGGACAAGAAGTGATTTTCGGCTTGCCTCAAGGCACAGACGAAGGGAATGACAAGGAAGACCATTCACACTCATTTCCTCATGCGTGTTATAGCGCAGGGGCTCACATGGCTCCTATCCAGTTCTCTTGGCCCCGTGATGGATGGAGATTTACTACAGATTAAGTTAACTTTGATTCCTCGTGTACAATGTTGTGAGTTTTCACCTTTTTATTTTCTTAATAGTGTGAAAGTGGAGTGAGGCTGGTGTTGGGGTCTCCAAAGGTAAGCCATTTAAAAGTGGATATCAATTGCTATAATTTATTGCCCAAACGTTTTATTTTAAAATAGATATTTACTGCCCTGGTTGGTGTTCACTTGGTGTTCACTTTGTAGTTCACTTGGTTGGAACACTGTCCTGTAAATCAAAAGGTTGCAGGTTCAATTCCTGGTGAGGGCACATTCCTGCTGTGGGTTCAGTCCCAGTTGAGACATGGGAGAGGCAATCAGTCGATGCTTCTCTCTCACATCCATGTTTCTCTCCTTTCCTTCCCCCTCCCTTCCCATCCCTCTAAAATCAACAAGCATGTCCTCGGGTGAGGATAAAAAAATAGACACTTACTATTTTTACTAAAGAGTCAGCACACGCTCTGTGTACACATAAAAAGACAATGGAGCAATGAGCCCAGTGGAAAGCTTTGACTACTCCTTTGGACTATGGGGTTTGTTGTCCCTTCAATTTACATCTGTGAGAAGTGCTTAGCTAACTAGGAAAGACTGCTTATTTTTCTATCAACTTGATTTGGTTTTCTTTATATTTAATTTCTGAATAGTAGAGTACTTTTAAACATTATAATTAAAAATAAAATAGGGCAAATAATTCAAAAATCTATGTATTATTAAAAATAACCAGAATATCCATCTGTTGTGGTTAATACATAATTTGTTTTAAAATATGAATATAAAAATACAGTAATTCAGAAAAGCAGCATGGGAAATAACTGAAAACATAATCCTTAATAGGCTTTCCCACCTGACTACTGTTTTTGAAAACCTAGCTGGATGCAGAAGGAAATTAGTATTTAATAAATAATTGCAAAGAGTGCTTAGGGATTTATTTAAGTAAACCAAGTAGATGATTTTGAAATGTAAATGAATAGCATCAGAAGTAGTTTGTAGAGTGATATTAATACAGTCTACTAAGTAAGCTCTGAAACATTCTGTGGATTTTGAGTACTGTTAGATCTTCTAGGAGATGATGCTCCATTAGAAATGTCAACATCTGAACGACACAAGATTAAACAATAGATTGTCTAAATTGTCCTTGCTCACTTGACCTAGAAGATAATGTCCCCTGAATTAATATTCATTTTGAGTTGTGAAGTACTAAATTAGGCTACAAATCCAGACTACACGTGGTAATGCAAATTTGGAAGCACAAAAACCAATTACGGGGTCAGGAAGCAAATAAGAAAACCCACGAGAGCCAGCAAGTTTTTACTTCAGCCGTGCCAGTGGCGGAACGGTTGACAATGGGAACGAGAGAGCCGTAACAGGGAAGAGCGGTGGGAGCTGTGCAACAGAAGGGGGATCAGATAAAGCTTCGACAGACAGGCGGTCTATTCAGAATAGACAATAAAAATTGTGAAACATCATAATATAACAAACAAATCTGAAACCACCACTCAGTCTCAGTAGAAGACTGTTACCAATGCTGACACTCCAGCTATTTCTCCCCACCAAAGTGCCTCGTCGTCCTCTGTCCCAGAGGACGGGACTGAAGGTGGTGATCCCCGTTCTCTCTGCTTCTCCTTCTAATTTTACCGCATGTCAAGGTGTCCCTAAGCAATGTATGATTTGGCTTTGTAGTTTCTGAATTTTTGGAAATCATTTCATATTATAGGCGACTTTTAAAATTTGCCCCTATCACTCAACATGTTAAAGATTTGTTCATGTTGATGCATGAAACTGTAGTCCAATAATTTTCACCGTCGGGTAGGATTTTACCTTATGAATATCTCGTGAGTTGTTTATCCAGTCCTCCGTTGGTGGGCATTGCTTTGTTTTTACAATTTTAAAAATTCAGGGACAACGCTCCTGTGAAAGTCCTCGCAGTATGTATCCAGGGGTGCGCCCGTGAGTCTCTCTCGTACTGTACCAAGGACAGTACAAGGACCGAGGGGTCTGAGTCGTCTGTCCCATCTGCAGTCATTCTTCTCTCTCTTCATCGACAAGTTCATATTCTCGTTTTATATGTTAGTTTTATGAGTTTGGTTGATGTGACAGCCCCCACCTTTGTGCCCACAAATCGACACCATCAACCTGCCTGGCCTTGTAAGTGGGGAAACTTGGATAAAGGTTTGCTACCCTGTAAAACAGCTTGGGAGCTGGAAGGGGCTTTCCCTAGCTTATTCAACTCTGCTCCTTCTAATTTATTGTGATGGATGACACAGTCCTTACCTGCTTGAAATTCTAAACCTACAATATGAAATGTAATTCCAAGGGAATATGATTTAGCTCTGCCCAATTGATGAAGGAAGGGGATAATGTTGTAAACATTTTGAAAATAAGTATTCAACAGATAAAAATGCAAAGTCTTCCCGAATCTCTGTTCTGCCTAAGGCATTAATACATAAAAAAGACAGCATTGGAGAATAAAATCAATAGAAGTCTGTGAAAACCCCAAGTGAAAACATCTTGAATGAAGTCTGGCATTCAGTAGAAAGTTCACAGTCATGGACTTCTAATTGTCCAGTGAACGGCTATCCTGATTCTCGACCTTCTTTAGATCACAGACCTGCAGAGGGGTTTTGTAACTGTGAACGAGAAAGGAAGGATCAAAATGACAAATTTAAGGGCTGCCTAGGAAGGTACTGAAAGATAGTGGATAAAAAAAAAATGTTCAGAATAGAACTCCAAACATATCAAAATACTAATTTCAAATATGTATTGTCTAAAGAGTAAGCACAAGAATAATTACTGTTCCCGTGCTCAGTCAGCTCACACTACATAATGTCTTAAGAGACTTGCAATTGCCATGGAAGCATGTGCAATGCATAAAGCCCAGACACACATTAAGGGCCTGTGTCTTGGAGAGTCCCTTAGGTTTTCAATTTGCAAAGGGAATTTATAATTTTACTTATGTCAAAGTCTTTAACAAAATCTTTTACTACTTCCTCTTATTTTTATTTAGATAACTTTCAAAGGTTTATCATTATAATTTTTTATTCTATCCCAATTGTGTCCTACTTCCTTTATCATAACTTTTTACCTGGTACTACCTGCAAAATATCAAGAAACAAACTAAATTTCATTAGCTTTATACATACTTAAAGAAGAGGAAACCAGATTTTTCAAAATGATAAAGTTGAACCTTACCACATCTTGGTGAGGATATCAGAACATCAGGAAATCGCATATGGAACATAAATTGGTAAAAAGAGTTTGAGAACAATTTGTCAATATCTACATCAATAGCAAGACTGAAAATGACCGGCAATTACATAATTCATGGCCATGGGCATGAAGAGATATATGAATACACAAGAATATTCATTACCATGTTACTTGCAATTAAACTGAAAACGACATAAATACACATCAGTAGGAGATTGGATAAATTGTCATAGGTCCTTCCAAGTGAATGACAGAGTAATGGCGGTTAGAGTGAATGCACCAGCAGCATGTGTATTGCTATATATAAATCTCAGTAACAATTAAGCGAATCAAGCAAGTTGTATAAAGCTATATAAAGAGTGACACAATTTCTATGTAGTTTGGATCCTTACCAATGGTACTTTATAGTTTAGGATACACACTTTAGAGTCAAAGTATAAAACCAAAAAATTGATGAATAATGTCAAATTCAGGGTAGAGATTACCACTGGCAAGGAGAGAGGGGCAACATTTATACCTGTAATATTTTGCTTGTTGATTTTTGGGGCATACCTAGTTTAAATTATGTTTTTTTACATATTTTTCTAACTGAAAATATTTTATAATTGAAAAAAAATTTTAGGCCATTATTTCTATAGGGCTTGTTGCCCAAAGTAAAACTATTTGCTTCATAGGAAGTTAATCCTCTAGCCCTTAAATATGAAAAACCTACTTTGTTAGGATATTTAGCTCAGTTGCCATTTTTATTTGCAGTGAAATACACAAAACTTAAACACACACTAACGTAACTCTGAAATACCACTACTGAAAAGTATTTTATAGTATTCCAATGGTCCTCCATCAATTTGGGCACTAGGAATGCAAAGAGGGTGCATCTTTCATCACTTTACCAATCCCTACTTTTATTGCTTGGGATGCAGAGGACTCTAATATACATATGTACCAAAGCAGCCACAATATATTATTTTTAACTGACACAATGCAAGTGAATTTAGAGAACAGCCAGACAGGTGAAGTTTGTCTCTGCGTCAATATGAGGCAGGAAGACAGCACAGGAAGAACTCCGAGACTGCACTGCAGTTGTTGGCCAGCGTCTGGCATCCTGGTTGCCAGAGAACGCCTTTGAGCACTTAGGTAGGATGGATAATATACCAAGGAAGGGAGGAGGAGGGAGGCATGTCTCACCCACTAACTCACTTGTCCTGAGCCTGGTCCGATAATATTGCCAGGTGTTTTCACCATCACAAGAGATGCCACACTAACACAGGAGGAGGGAAGCCCTTGAAATTCTGTGTATCATTTCCACTATCTGGGAAAGAAAGTCTTTGAAACTGTGTGTTCACCCCCAGGCTTGGAAGGGGGAAGAGAAGGAGGGTCACAGTGTCCAAAGAAGAAGCCCATAAATCAGCTTTGGCTAATTAATTGCCTACTTCTGGTCACTATCTGTTTTATGAGGGAGTCCCTAATGCTTATGGAAAGAGCCCATAAACAACTTGGGGTAACTGCCCCAGCCTTAATTAACTGCCTCCTGTCATGTGCCTGTTTTACAACGAGATGGACAAATGGGGTCTGGAGTAAGATAAGGATTTGGACTAATAGACCACATACCTATGTTTGGGTGGACAACCCTCCCCACCCCCAGGAAAGCTCGTACCACCTTTACCTGTCAATCAATATGTAACTTCTTCACCCCCATCCCGCCAACTATATGGTCCTCAGGACAAAGGACCAGGGGCCTCTGGGCTGCCCTTGCTTTTGTCACCCAGGCTCTTGCCTGTCACCCCCACAACCACAAGGCCTGTTCTCTTCCATGAGAATGTATCACTAATAAACCCTGCTTGCACACCAATAGGCTTGCTGATCTATAATTCTTTACTGGGTTCACAAGAAGAACCAGGTTTCTCCTGTTAATGAATATTCTTATTTTCTCCCCCTCCACCTCTAGTGAGCTCTGCCTTTTCAAAGTTTAAGTACTAAGTGTTCTCAGACTTGCATACTTTCAATATTCCAGGTTCTAAAATATTCACCCCCGACTAGGAAATGAAGCTCAATGGCCTGAGTTTAGTGGGAAGATTTTCCAAGAGGACAGATGCCAATTAGCATTGCAAAAGAACTGTGTACGCTGTAAGTGAGGCAGAATACCTTGGGATACATCCTATGCATTTGATGAACTTAACAAACTCATTAACATGACAAGCAATTTTTCTCTTAGTAATAAAGCTGGAAATTGGACTAGGTAAATTCTAAGATATTTTCCAGCTCTAAAGTTTGCATAACTCTACTTTATTTATCAATCTGAAATATTTTAAGTTATTACCAGGTAGGAATAAGTAAACATGGCAGAGGAGACAGAGATTTAAGAGTATGAGTCACCAAATCTTTTTTTAAAAGACTTGCATGTAAAACAGGAAATGAAACAAAAGACACGGAATAACAATATGTGAATACTGTTAATTCTTCAAAGTGATTTGCAGTTATTAGTATTAAATACCACAGCTTATATATCACATAAGCCTTGGAATACCTAAAAACACATATTAATTATCCTCATTTTATGCTGATAAAATGAAGACTCAGACACATTCAAGAAAACACCAGGTACGTGGATAACAGGATACAGAGATACAGGTTAATTCAGGTTGTCTGAGCACAGATGATGCTCAATTCACCATAATATGCTGCTTGCATGACACACATTCTCAACCTGATCTCTTAAAGTTATTTTTAAGCAGGTAATCTGAGATCACATGACTGTTGCTATTAAATATAAACAAGAACACGCACGGGGGTGAAAGCATGCTTGCCCCTCACAACCCTCATCTCCACGTTCCCATCATGCTACACACACTCTTCTGTGAGCATCTTTTAACGGGAGAGAAATATCTTGGGAAAAATATTCTCAGGGAACACCTATTCAAGATTTAAAAATAAGGCATACAAAATTTCTTGAATATTTCAGATGCTCAATAATCATTTTTATTAGTAGCATAAATCAACTTTTAAGATATATAAGAGAAAGGGCTGTATAGAAGACCTGAAGTTCATCGGGGGAGAGGGAATGCAAAGAATAATAATTAATAAAGAACCCCTCTCCTAGAAGGTTTCAGAAGGAAGCTAACCCAATAAATGCACTTTAAAATGCAGCTAAGATTTAGAGCGTTTAGAAAGTGATAATCAGACGTGTTAGTTTTCAACCAGATGTATGGAATTTCTCCTGCTTTTCCATCATGGTCCCGAGGGTGAGCACATAAGCCTTAGAGGAAGGAGCCCTGAGTGGCCTGCTACGCACAAAGAACAAAGCGTAGAATGGTGGCCTCCGTGATGAGAACAAGGCAGACACATGAGAACGTGTTATGAGAACAGGCACATTTAGAATGAGATCCAGAAAAGAGAAACTGGTAGGGGCTATTTACTCCTAGGTTTTGATACAGTTGCGTTTCCCCCGTCCCACACATTGACAAATTCTGGTGCATTAATGATCTCTGTTGATAATTTATTAATCAGGCCATTCGCTTTAAATACAGTAGGAGTCTATGGATTATTTCTAGTATCTTCTAATTGTCTGGTGCTTCTGATATTTTTCTATTGATTCACCTTTTCCATTGTGTGTCCCAAAGGCAGAGAAGGGCAAACAGCAATCATGAAATATGAATGAGATGCCTCATTAACCTTTGGGCTTTTGAGTACCTAGGAGCATCTAATCTATGTCATCAGCAAGAAAGGCCTGGAAGCCCTGCAGAGGGGTGAAGGGAGAGAGGAAGGGCAGTTTGCTTTGTGGTTGGTAAACTCCTCTCTGCTCAGCGCTGCGTGCTGCCTGCTCCGCACAGCAGGATCCTGCATTGAAGCAGGCAGGCTGGATCTCAGTGAACGTAAACGTAGTGCAGAGAGCTTGCTGACGTTCAGAGTAACAGGCTCATCTCTGCAGATTCCGACCGAGGGCCCAGGTGACTCCCAGGCAGGCGATCTGCGGACCACACTTGGAGGAGCATCACATTAGACCCATTTCGTATGAAGGGTTAAGCTGACAAAATTTAGGTTTCCTGTGGTTTCTACCAGGCCATCCAGAACTGTTTTTATTTTCACATACTTTTTTTCATTTAAAATAAACTTTCAACCAAAGTATGTGATATTTGGATTTGGTTATTATTTCCATATCATCAGAAGCTACTTTGTCAACAAAGAAGTTGCCAGCTAAGACTGTTTAGGACATTTTTTCCCCTTTGGAATTCACAGTTATCTTGCAGCTATGTAGTCAAAGTTATGTAATGTATATAATCAATAATGTAGTGCAGGGAGATACTCAAGGCTAAATGTTTTCCTGTGTTAAACATGTAATATGAACCTTGGCTGGTGTGGCTCAGTGGATTGAGTGCTGGCCTGTGAACCAAAAGGTTGCAGGTTTGATTCCCAGTCAGGGCACATGCCCGGGTTTCAGACCAGGTCCCCACTGGGGGAACGCGAGAGGCAACCACACACTGATGTTTCTCTCCTTCTCTTTCCCCCTCCCTCCCCCTCTCTCTAAAAATAAATAAATAAATAAAATTTAAAAAGTTGCTATATGACTTTGGAATTGGACTATATACAATATCAAAGTAAATAGTTGATAGCACTATGATGACTCTACGAGGTGATAAATGGACCAAAATTATAGCACCAGAAGACAGGAAGCCCAGTTCTGCAAGGAGGCGGCGGAAATGCTTAAAGACTGTGCGAGTTAAAACTGCTGCCAGTCCCCTGTGCTGGGGCCACCCTGCCTTTCCCTCTTGTTCCCGGCGACACCACCCACTGCACGCTGAGCTGATGCTGACCCGGGTGGTGAGTGATCCCACTCCGTGTCTCCTTCCGCCTTCTCTTCCCCTGGTCCTCGCTAATCCCACGGATTCCGCTGCTTTTCCTTTTATAGTCAAAACGCGGTTAATTCCTTGTGTAACAGTTACTTTCTCACACCGCCACATCCCTTGCTAAGGTTGTCTAGTCGAGATTTAATCCCCTTCTTCCCTGCCCCCGCCCCACTCCGGCCTCACGCCTCAACCCCGGGGAGTCTGCACCCACCTCCGTCGTTCTGCCTTGGATCGAGAATGCCAAGGACAGCTTAACACGGCTGTTAAACGGAAAAGTCGGGCAGAAGGGTGTGTTACAACAAGAAGAGGAGAAGTCACACGTTTTGAACTTAGATGTAATAATAGCAATAAGGAAAAGAGTGTTGTGAGGCTGTAAGAGGCCGTGAAGACGCGCAGAACATTTTCGGAGCCCCTAAGACAGTTTCCGTCCACGTGCTCATTCTCTGCTAATTAGTTTCCTTGCCTCGTGGAGCTGCTTTCAACCTAAACTGTGTGCAATTACTTAGGCTGTGCTCAATTCTATCGTTGTCCAGTTTTATTCAATTCCAGAATTGTACTGTTTGATTTCTCTCTCTCACATACACACATTTGGGTTTGTTTATATACATTAAATTCAGGCTAAACCAGGTTTTCTTGCTTCATACTTTTTATTTTTGTTGAGAGATTTTGCTTCACTTGAAAACAATGACTCTGCTGAGGAAAACCTTTCTAATTTTAAAAACTCTCTTATCATGGATTTCTGAACACAACCTGGGGAACAGAGTCTGAGAGGTTAGGAAAGGACCTGAGGAATCATCTAACGCAGCTCCTTCATTCTGCGGAGATTGAGAATCGGAGAGGTCAAGGTTATCTCACTAATTAATGGCAGGGCTGGCAGTGGAACCTGTCTCTCCTAGCGAGCTTTCTTCATATAATGCTGTGCATCTGTACGTTGAGTCTGTCTGTAGAGGAACTGTGTTAATTATTTAATGCATGCAGCAAACTTATTGTGGTACCACAACGCGTATGGCTCCATGCTAAATATCTGAAACACCATGATGGGGAAAATAAAATAGATTTTGTCTCATTTTTCACAATGTGATTAATAGTAGCATTTTTTTTTTCAGATAGAAAGCAATCTGTCTCTGAGTTTATTTGTTCTCCAGCAACCACTCCTAGAGTCCTACAATAATGAATGAATCCACATTCCAACAAAATTATAACAGAACTCTGTGCCCCAAAGCTACTGGAGGGCTTTCTGAGCTTCCTCAAAAGCCTCTTTTAAAAGTTATTTGGCCAATTAGTTAGTAATTTATCTTATTTCAAAAATGCTGTAGTTACATACAAGCCAATCTCTTTCTTCATTTTTATAAAAGTCTAGTGTTGCCTGGGTGACATGTGGAGGAACTGGCTCAGAAGGTTTAATATAATAGTTTTTGACTTCAGCCATTTTTCCAGTAACTAATTACCAAATGCCTATTATATTCCAGGGATTTTTCTGTTTGTGAAGAAGACCAATAACCCCTGCCTCCATGAGGCTTGTATTCTAGAGATAGGGGTAGTTCACCAACAAGGAAAAAATAAATAAGTAAACACACAAGATAATTTCAGATTCTGATAATTAAGTGAAGTAACCAAGCAAGGTAATGTGGGCAAGAGAAGGAAAACTCAGTGAGAAATTGGCCTTATATTGGATATTAAGAATGGATCAAGTTGAAAAGCGAAGGATAAGAAGGAACCAACCAAAAAGAGCCAGGGAACTGATGTCACAGGAATTTGAAGGAAAGCACGATAGCCTGAGATGGGCTGGAACACTGGCTACCAGGAACTGTGTGGGTCTAGCTTAGTGAGCAATGAGATGAGGTTGGCGACAGATGGAGAAGAAATACTATTCAAAGTCTTACAGGACATGGAAATGAACTTGAATTTTATTTTAAGCATTGAAGTGGCTATTGGAAAGTTTTAAAAAATTTAGATACGGTAAAATAGACTCTTGTGCTGCAGAGCCCTATGAACTTTGGCAAAGGCGAAGTTGTGTACTGGCCGTCACGTCATGAAAAAGAACCCATTTTATTACTTCCCAAGCCCCTCACACTGTCCGTTTGTAGTCAGATTCTTCCTTCTCTTTCAGCCTCCGACCACCATTGATCTGTTTCCCTGCTTATAGTTTTGCCTTTTATGGAATGCCATATAATGGAGCCCTTCCTGCCTCCCTCCCTCCTTCCCTCCTTCCCTCCCTCCTTCCATTCCTCCTTCCTTTCTTTCCTCCTTCCGCCCTCTTAGTGGCATTTCCCATCTGATATTTAATGAAGTATATTTTGGAGCCATTAATGTATGAATCACAGTTATTTTAAATTCCCTTTTGGGTCGTTCCAACATCAGTATCATATCTGGGTGTGGCTGCATTGATTGCTTTCATTTTTAGCAATATGTTGTTCCTTGCTGCCACTGTATGTGCCTCATAACCTTTATTGAAAGCTGGATATTTTGTGTAGGACAGTAGAGATTGAGACAAATAGGTTGTATGCCCAGTAATAAGTATGGCATTTCTTTCACAGCCGGTGGGTTCAAAGCCCTGAACACAACTTTCAATTACCTTTCCCCCCGCCATGCCCTTGAAATATGGATGAGAGTGATGCTTTTTTCCAGGTCATGCCCTGAGAAGAAACCCAGAAATCTTTGTATGGGCAAGTTTTAAGCAGGAAAACTATGTGATTTGACTGATTGATATTTCCACATTATACTGTCTCCTGTGTATTGACTGGAGCAGGACAAAAGTGGAAATAGAAACACCAATTAATTGAAGAGAGTATTCCAGTAGTTAAGGTGACAAATGATCATCATTTGGGCCCAGCAACATATTGTTTGCAAAATGTTGGCCTATTTATCAAATTGAGTTAAAATGCTGCACGGGACTACCAAATACAAGCCGGCCGAGGGTTGTGGGCTGTCAGCCAAAACGCTATGAGTCCACTTTTAGAATAGCTGATCTGTAGCCTTTATCCACAACAATAATTACAAGAGTCTGATAATATCATTCCTAATTAATGAAAATTAAACCATGTCACCTGCCCCAAATCAGATTATAGCAGTCTTTCCTCTGTGTCCCTCCAGGGGATGCCCATGGCCGTTCAGACTGTACTGGGTACTGTGTTCAGGACTTAGCCCCTGTCTCTGTCTCTGCATTAGTTTCCTGTCACTTCCTCCTGCTCACGAAGCTCCAATCACGTAGCGTTCTTTCCAGGCTTTCAACACCACGAGTGGATTATTGCTGTAGTCATTGCTCTAGCCCATCCTTTTCCCCAGGCTATTTAGATGTCTCACTAATAATGCTGAGATTTATAGTACATCGGGAAGAAAATGGACTTAGCATTTCAGTGAAATATCTGATCGGCTAATAAAGCTATACATATTGGAAGGAGTTATGCACTGACGTTTAGGCAATGCAACACCGTCCACTCAGCCATAGATGACCATGAACATACTTGTTTTTAAGATTTTATTTATTTATTTTTCACAGAGAGAGGGGAGGGAAAGGAGAAAGAAGGAGAGAAACATCAGCATATGGGAGAAGCACCGATCAGTTGCCTCTTGCACACGCTTCCAACAAATGCTGGCTACAAATACATGTGCCCTGAACAGGATTTGAACTGGCGACCTTCTGCTTTGCTGGACAGTGCCCAACCAATCAAGCTACACCAGTCAAGGTGACCATGAACCTATTCTTGATGAAAGTAAACGTTCTGGCAAGAATCTATGCAATCCAGATAGAGGCTCCTGGACCATTTGGGATCTTCTCCCACTGCTTTATTTGGCTGGGCCTTTTGAGATTATAAGGTATACAAAACAAGGGACTATTGGTGGAGTATGATAAGAATGTATTCTGTAGACTAGTTTCAGGCAGTTGACCTGGGCTTGAAAATTTGGGAAAATAACAGTTCCTGTTGTCTATTCTGATCTCACTCACCTGTCTTATTTCTATTTTGTCTCAGGATCTTTCCTTATTCCTGATCTTTATGGATAAAATTGGGATTTCCTAGAGGATGCATAATGGCACTGAAATTAAACATTTTTTTGTTTGTTAGAAGCCATGGTTGCAATGATTGTTTCACCCACCCCCTCCCTCATCCCAGTTCATACTGGATCATAACTATCTACTATGGATGAGTGGATATATGGGGTCCTGAGTGGCCCACGCTGGGCTGCCAGATGAACTCCAAACAGTCCATTCAGTTTGAATTGCAGACACACAACAAACACTTCTGTAATAAGATCGTGTCTCAAATACATAAAGGGAAATTGACTTTGCAGTAAAATTTACTTGCAGTAAAAAAGCACAGACAGACTTTACTTTTCTTTGGGGCGAAATATGTTTCTGCTTATAAAACTCAACCAAAACAAAAAATTTTCCACAAACAAACAAAACACATTCATTGTTTGTCTGAAACTCAACTTTAACTGATGGTCCTATATTTTTATTTACAAAATCTGGCAACTCTAACTACACATACTGTCTAGCTTGGTTTCAAAAACTTACCAAGCAAGAATCCCTTAAATTTAGCTTTCTGTCATTTTTCTTGAAAATTATTGCATGAGTTAAATTGTAGAGCCAAGATCCAAATCACTGGATCAATTTATAAAATTAATTTACTATTATTCTATTCTAATAAACTAAATGTTTAGATGCCTCAGATTCCCTTCTAAATATTGCTCATGGTCACACACAATTTTCATATAGACATGATCACACTGCAGAACTTGTCAGGTCCTGCTTGCTCCATTAACATTATATCATAAACATTTTCTGCTTTATTAGAGAGTTTTTATATTTTTAACTTTAATAGTTCTATTTATGCTTTATGATTTATATTACAAATGAAAGTCTATTGTTACATATTCTGGTTATTTATATTATATACTATTGCAAATAATAGTTTATAATAACATTTCATACTGTTGTACTATTATTACCTGTTCTTATTCTTGTGGTTTGTTTTTTACTTTTGGAAAATGAATTTAGAACATAAAGAAATGTAACTGTTTGACCAAGGGCTATAACCATTTTAGTAAGTCTTTCTAGATTACCTCCTAAAGTGTTACACTAATTTTCACTTCTACCTGTATTAGATGAGTTCTGGTTCATATATATATATATATATATATATATATATATAAGTTCATATATATTTATATTTAGACTCACTGATGTTACATATTTTTGGTAATTCATGTTTTAAAATTTTTATCAGAACAACCTTTAGATTTTAATACTTTTATTTACATGTTAATTAAGTATGTATTAAATATCTGCTGGATGTATTATAAAGAAACTTTCTCAAGAAGTTTCTTTCTTATTTTGATTTTTTTGTCTAAATGTGAAACATATTAGTTTTCTCAACAAGTTATATTCAAAGCTAAGAAATATACAATACGCAATATACAAAGCTAAGAAATAATGTTTTGCATTTATGCATTGGTTATTTATTTTTTATTATTCGATTACAGTTATCCTCATTTTTCCCCCATTACTCTCCCCTGCCCTACCTCCTCCATCTCCCACATTCATTCCTCCCCCCACCCACTGCCTTTGTCCATGAACCCTTTACACATGTTCCTTGACGACCATTCCCCTTCTTCCCCGTTATCCCCTCCTTACCCCCCACCCTGGCACTTGTCAGTTCATTCTTTATTTCCATGTCTCTGGTTCTATTTTCCTCACTTGTTTGTTTTGTTGATTAGATTCCACATACAGATGAGATCATATGGTACTTGTCTTTCATATTTTTAAAATATTAGATACATATTAAATTTATCCTCTAGAAATTTAGGATTTTAATTTTCATGTTTAACCATTCATTTTTAAAGTTTATTTTACTATAAACTCCTCTATCTTTATGCTATTTAAATTTTTTTAAAAACATTTTATTTATTTATCTTTAGAGGGGAAAGGAAGGAGAGAGGGAGAGAGGGAGAGAAACATCAATGTATGGTTGCCTCTCATGCGTCCCTTGCCAGGAACTGGCCCACAACCCAGGCATGTGCCCTGACTGGGAATCAAACCGTGATCCTTTGGTTCACAGGCCTGTGCTCAATCCACTGAGCTACACCAGCCAGGGCTCTTTATGCTACTTTTAAAATTCAAAAATATTTCTGTAGAGTTTAGAAAAACAATAGGAAGAGGTTTATTTGACATTAGGAGGTGTGATTTGAATGAGCAACAGTAATTTGGAAATGACAGTTTATTGTGTATGTTGATAGATTTAATTAATAACGAGTGAGTAAAATAAAAAAAAAATCCAAGGTAAATATTTTTTTTGCAGTAAGCTTACAAAATTTCAATGTGTCAAACTCATACCAGTGGTTCTTAGGGAGCTGTTCTAGAAGCAACTCATTCTACACTGAAATTACAAGACAGCTTCTTATTTAATGTGCTTCCCTAAGTGTCAGCAAGATGTAGTCAGCATAAATTAAAGTCATTGTTAGAAAAGTTAATTATTTTTAGAGTGAAGTAAGGGTAAGAAGAAAGAAAAAGTTATAATGGAATCTAGAAAAAGTGCCATACATTTTTTTACAGCATTATGAAACATAAAGTATATAGTTTCCTTCCTTCCCTTCCCTCCCCTCCCTTCCTTCCTCCCTCTTTTCCTTCTTTTCACTTCCTCCCTTTCTTTTTTTCTTTTTCCATCCCTCCCTTTATTTAGTATTTATTGAGAGCCAACTACGTGCCAGTATTTGAAGGTTCATAAATGATAGAGTCCTCACCTTCAGAGACCTGGTATCCGCCTTAGGGAAAGGCAAGTGAGTGGAGAGTTACAATGTGGCAGAAATAGAAACAAACACTTGAGGGTGGATAAGAGTACGGACCAAGGAAGCAACGGGGCTTTGCAGAATGTGCAGTAATTATTCAAGAAAGAACAGGTAAATCTAATACCTGATACTCCATGTTCCCCAGAAGCCAAGGATCACTTTTATGATCAGAAAACAGAATTAAAATAATCTTCCTTATTTTCCTTGTGTTTTGTTTACCTGCTAGCTTTATTTTATTTTATTTTTTTTTCATATTTTCTTTCTCTTCTGGGCAGAGATACGGGACTGAATGAAGATGACTGAGCTGAGATTGAGGGGCTGAATCTTTTCTCATCACAGATAAATGTGTTCACATTCTAATTTATAAATAACTTACATTTTGGTTTTGTTGTTGAGCCCATGAGTCCATGAAGTCCAACTTTTTTTGTGTGTGTGTAAGTTAAAGTATAGTTTCTACATGGGCAAAACTATAGGTGGAATTTTGGGTACAGATTGAACATTCGATGGCCAAATGAGTCTCTTTCCTACCTCCGAATATTTACTACGTTCTTTGTAGACTCTTGCATGATTACAGAAGTCCCCGAGGAAAGCATGCCTGCGGCACGGAACAATAGAACACTTGATCAGCTTGGTAAAGGACTCCGCTATTCCATCAATAACCGAGACAAAAAGAAAACCTAATCTTTTGCCAAGAAAGAGAACTGAGAGTTACAGGTTGAAAAACGTCTTAAGGGAGGAAAAAAATTTGTAAACTAAAAATAATTCTATTTCAAATCCCATATTGAACAGTGAACAGATGCAGAAAAGGCAGGAGTCGTGCTGAACAGGGAGGCTGTGGGAATGAATACTTCATAAGTTTTCCCGATCAAAAAAGTAACTCTTCATTTCAACATACCCGTAGAACTAAGAATATGGCAATCCAGAAAAAAAAAAATCCTATTTAAAGATATTTGGGCTTCAGGAAAATGTAAGAGTTCTCCCATTTACAGTTCTCTGTTAGGCAGGCAGCTCGATTCACCTGAACACAGCCTCTTATACTGTAAAATTTTAATGTCCATTTTACTGGGCAAGTGGTCCTCAGCTTCCAGGCTAACAGGATCAAATAGCAACCTGTCTCCTTTAGTCAGGAGGTTCTGCACTGTGGAAGGGGCACCGCTGTTTGCTCCACTGTTTTTTCTTCTTGAAGCCACGATGCACTGCAGAGGCATCATTAGTAATTAGCATAATCCAGCACAGTGCTTGGTATATAGTGACATTGAAAGGTTTCTCAGATGAATAAATATGCAAATGCATGCTGATAAAGCACAAGTTTATTTCTTTGAGTTAATTATCATTTTCATCATCCAGAAACTTTATCTTTTTATTTAGGTTCATAAAAAAATTGTTGGAATACATAAAGCCCAACGTAATATCCTGGGGACTTTATTAGGCATTTCACCTTATTTAGAGCCTATCATTTAAAGTCATATTGCATTTAAAATAATTATTTTACTATTTTCCAGGAAAAATCATGCAGATGACAGATGATCACCTTTCCTCTAAGTCTCAAATAGCATATGGTGTATCTATTTTAATTTTGATACGTAAAATAAATTTATACTAATGTTGATATATAAAAGGAAATGTTTTTATTTACAATTTGTTGAGTGTTTATTACAACTTGGACTCATTTTTCATTAGGCAATTAGTGAATGACTCATGGTACTAGTCATGCTTCCTAGCGAAAGGTCACTGTGACGAGTGGACTCTGTAGCTTGGCTGTAATTGGTCAAGGCTCTGTCCCTTACAGATGTAAACAACGACATCACATTTACCCAGCTGGTCTAAAGATACTGGTATTAGAAATTCCATTGATTCTTTTTTTACATAATAGCTTTAGGAAAACATAATTCACATACCATAAATATCATCCTTCCAAAGTGTACCATTCAGTGGTTTTTAGTATAGTCACAAGATCGTGAATTGTGAATACTGTTTTCACCCCCAGAGAAAATCCATCGCTATTAGCAATCGTTTCCCATTTATCCCTCCTTTTGCTCTCTGGAAACTACCTTCTGCTTCTATGGATCTACCTATTTTTGAAATTTCCTATCAGTGGAATCATACACTATATGGCTTTTTGTGCCTGATTGCTTTCACTTAGCAGACTGTTTTCAAGGCTCACCCATGTGGCAGCAGGTATAAGTACCTCATTCCCCTTAGGGTTGACTAATAGTTCATTACATGACATTAACAAGGTATGAAAGGGAAGATTTAAAAGAAGCTATAATCCCAGCTCCAAGATGAGAAATGTTGACTCTTGTGTCTATACCCTATATTTCTCCTTGGAGGTGAAGGGGCAATGATGGCCTGAGGATTTCAGAGTCAGGAGGATGTGCTACCCAGCACAGTTGGGGGAACTGGAAAATGAATGGGAAAATACCTCATCCTGTGAGCGGGAGAGGAGAAGTGGGTGGGAGAAAAACACAAGGGTAGAAACCAAAGTAATTGTGCCTGATGGTGTCTGTTTCTCTGTGATACGGGGAGCTCGGTGCTTCTCTGAGGAGGCAAAAAGTAGAGTTAAAATAATTGTTGTGAAAAAAACATGGACAGGCTGACTGAGGTGTTAATTCACATATTTAAAGCAGAATGAACTTGCCCAGTGTTTTGAGGTTTTATCCAGCAAAGCTCTGCAGTCATACATAGGGGGCAGAGAAGGAATATTACTGGGCTGATTCTTTGACTGTTTTTGTTGTTTATGGTTTTTATAATAGTGTTTGGGGGGACTTGAATACAGAGGTTTGAGATGATCAGTAAATAATTATTCCATGGGGCTTTATGGAAACCAGGCTAAAAGAGAAAGAATGGAAAACATAGGGAAGAAGATGCAATCAGGGAAGGAAGGGAAGGAACTAGTGACTTGGAGATGTCCGTCTCCCTGAGAACAGACGAAGGGGCGGTCAGGGATTGGGAGCTGTGAGCATGGGGGTGGGGATAGGACTAGAGCTTTCGGAGCAGTTTTGAGTGATAGCAAGTCAACTATGTGATGGGAATGGATGACTGAAGGAGAGTGCACAGTGAATTCGGTGCAGGAGAAAAGGAATGTTTGATAAACAATGCTATGCACTTATGTGGCTCAAATTGGGCATTATGTTCCGAAAAATGAATGATAAGATACAATACCAGCTCTCAAAGAATTTCTATTCCATTTATGTTAATTAGGTAAATGAGTTCAAGAAGATATTAGAGATTATAGAAAAAAATTTGTGTTGTCTTTCCTGCTTAAAGTGCTAGCCATTGTTTTCTGAAAAATTTCCTTTATTCACAGGGTTTGAACCCTGGCACTCAGGCTGTGACCTGTTGGTCCTGGCGCCCACCGATTGTAGCCAGTTCTATCATTCCTCAGTACGGCTCTGCATGCGAGTCTCCGCACACGACTGGACTGGAAGAATCACCACCAGGACCGTGTGGCAACCACAGTCTGGTGTGTGGCAGAGGAAAAGTCAAAACTGGCCCGAAGAAATAGAAAATAATCAAACAAATGAAAAAGACGCCAAGATGAGAAAGAGACTTTAGTGTTTTGGTTCTAGCTCAAGTCTTATTCCTGAGGAGGGCTCCATTTCTGCTTTTTCTCCTTTTATCATTGCCCTTTAAAATTGGCTGGAGTTGTTTTCTCACACTACACTCAAAAAGCCTCAAATAATATATACTGTGAAGAAGGGCCTGTCCTGGGCACAGACAGCAGCAAAAGGACTGCTCTTGTTGATTTAACACAAGTGAGGCCTGAATGATAAGCAAGATTTCATCGACCTTAGCTGAGATTCGAAGGATGAGTAGTGTTTATCAGTTGGACAGACTGGAAAGTTGGGAAGAGAATTTGAAAGACGATTGGATGGCAAAGCAATGACCCAGAGCTTCATGTAATGATTTAGTGGCTCCACATTCTTCCATCTGCAAATCCTTACTATCCTGAACCTGAATTATGTCCCTAAGTGTGTAGACAGGACAATGAAAAAATAGTTTAAAAGAAAAAAAAAGGTCCGGTCATTCATTACATGGAAGTGCTGGCCTGAACCTGATCGATGGGTTCATGTGAGGCGCGAAATCCAGCAAATAGACCGAATGACCATAATGACTGGGAAGTTGAGTGGATTTTACATCTACATGAGCGGGGAAAGAAACCTTATGGAGGCATGTTGCATTCATGTCCTCTGCTGAGCTAATGTTCAAGATTTGAGACATCATTTTATAGTGAAATAACTTTGCAATTTGCCCCATTATTGTCCTAGCTGTTGGAGTCTGTGGGGGCCAGTTGCCTCAAAGAGTGGGCACTGTGGCTTTGTGAAGTGGGTTCCCGGCTGTATCCCTGCCTGACTTTCTGTCTTGTATCTGCTGCGCTGCTCCTTTCCAGATGAGAAGGGATTCCGGTAATGCTGCAACAGATCTGGTTGCTAGAACACCCAAGTCATCGCCCTTCCGGTGATGGCAACAGCATTTCAGGATCACCCACGGTCCCAGGTTTTCCTTGGTCAACATCTGGCTCAGGTACTAGATGGAAAAATATGACTGAGCTTTTAAGGGTCAATGTGATTTTTTTTAAAGAGCAGGAGTTGAACTATAGAAAAGTAGCCAGGGAAGGACAGTAAGATTTCAGTCTCTAGCATATTTTACTACATTTCAGAGTATTCTGTGGCAAGACAAGGTTTACTTCACTTCTTTCCTGCCTCACATTCATTCCTGAAATGAGGAACACCTTTGGAATAAAGAGGCCCAGTGTTTTAGCAGGATAATATAGTTTATGGTTTGCAAAAGAGTCGGTAAAGGTTTTATGTCATGCAGACACTCTACTCTTAAGTATCTGAATAACTCATTCTATCCAGGGATTTATTGGATGGATCCAACAGCAGAGCCCCTTTAAGATAGAACCTGGAGTTCTACAGTTAAGAGCATGTAGCAGAAAAAACCTCAAGGAACATGAAGGAGGGAGAGAAGACAGAGAATGCTTGGAGTGAAGTGGAGACCACTCAGGCGTCAGAGGTGCGTTTGTAGGGACTGGAGGAGATGGCTGGGCATTCAGTCCTCTGTGTTTCCATGACCAAGCAGCCAGGTGTTTGTTCTTCCGGTCACACGCTCTCTGAGGGTCCTTTCAAATATTTTGGGTCTGAAAAGAGAACAGACCTCTCTTCTTCTATTACACAAACTCATTCCTGCGTATGTCTCTAGTCTTATGTTTTACCCCAGCCTTATAGGAATGTTTATGCTCTGATCAAGCCGATTGGTGACCAGATAGGTAGTTCCAATGGATATTAAGTTTAACTTAAGTTGAATTTACCATTAAGGGTTGCCCAGGAGAGCATCTTGGTTTTATTGCCATTTTAAAGGTATGCAACTGCAAACTATAAATAGTTCACCAATCTGATAATAATTCATTTTTATTTGCATTTCTTTAATGTCACAGTTTTAACATCTTTTCATGTTTATAGGCCATTTCTGGTAGTCACTGTGTTTGTCCTTTTTAGTTACCACCTCATAGTCTTTAAAAGGTTTCCTATTGTAGTCTTTATTGGTTTGCAAGAGCTTTTTATCTGTTAAGAAATGTGTTTTTATCTATAATTTTTGTTACACATATTTTTCCTCCTAGGTTGTTTACTCTTTCGACTTCTTATGGATATATACTCTGGTATGAACCTACTGAGATTAATGTGAGAAGTTAGTAAGCTAGCAGGGTGACGAATAACCTTACAAAATTCATTAGGTTTTATCTACACGAGTTTGTATTGAAAATGAAAACAAAATGAAACAATGACAAAATTATAAAATTCTCTGGAATAAACTTAAACAGACAGTTCAGTATCTCCATACAGAAACCTAGGCATTGTATTAAGGGTTATGAAAAGCTCAGAAAACAGTTCAAGCCACATCCTGTTCCAGGATGGGAAAGGTTAATTTTCTATCTCCAAATAGATGTATGTATCTAACAAAGTGCCACTTCACATGTTTTTCTTGGAAATAGCATACTAAATCTAAAATTTAAATGGACTAATAAATATTGGATAATAGCTCCCCAAATTAAGAAACAATCAACTAGTGAAAGAGCTTTGGCCTAACAGATATTAAAGCTGACTTCAGAGTCATTATAATAAAGCAGCAGTATAATAGCGAAGGAATAAAAAGATCAGCAGAAAAGAACATTACCCAGAAATATATCTAGCATATAAAAGATGTAGCATGTGACAAATGTAGTATTTTAATTCAGTTAGTGAAGAGGGTGATTTATTTAATAAGCGGTGTAGGCAAAAGTGGCTATTCATTTGGAAGAAGACAAGCATAGATTTCTACTTCACTTAAAGAGCAAACGAAATGTAGAATAGTAATAACTTAAACACATTGGAAAAAGCATGGAAGAAAACACACAAAAACATTTAAAAATCTTGAGCGTGAAGGCTAACTTTTCAAGCAAAAGAGCAAATCCTTTCCAAACTCTCCCAAAAAATAGAAGGGGGAGGAAAACTTCCAAACGGATTGTATGAAGCCATCATTACCCTTGTACCAAAACCAGACAAGGCAACTACAAGAAACCTGCAATCAGTTTTCCTGACGATATTCCTGACATACATGGATTTAAGAATACTCAAACCCCAAAACGTTAGAGACACGAGGTATATTTGACTAAATAAACAAAATGTGATGCCCCAGCTTTGTTCTTCCTCCAGACCGCTCTGGCTCTTCGCCTGGGTGATGTAATGTCAAGGCTGCGTTAATACCTCCCGCACAGAAACATCCTCCAGAAGCTTATCACTGATGCCTGCCACTCCTGTTGTCAGCTCATCCCTTTAGGTTTCTAAAATAATTGTTTCCTTTTTAAAAATGCATCTAGCCTTGAGAAATCATCTTAATGACTGCAAGACATTTTGAATGAGACATAAGAATGATAACTACGGAGAATACAGGAAAGAGAAGAAAGGTCATTTGCACACAAAAATGAAAAATCTATTGCAATACCGCATGCCAACAGATTCGGTAGCTCTAACAGCAGCCCGGGGGGGGGGTCTCTGCGTTCTCTAAACGTGACCCCTGGTACTCACCTGTATGCAACATTAGTTAGTCACACCTTCTGCAGCAGTAAGATTGCAAAAGAGAAGTACATGCTGATCACCGACACACCCGTAGCTCCAGCTGCACCCTTTCTCCTAAACTCTGTACCTGCATTTCAGCGGGTCCTCAGGATACTTCTGGGATGATGGTGCACAGGTGTGTCAAACTCATGTTTCCGTGCACAAACGTTGCATTTCAAATGTCTATTTTAATACTTTTTAACATAATCCTTGCTTCATAAATGTTTTTAAATGAATGAAGGAATGTAGAACTCTTACTTAAATTAATCTGACTGTGGCACAGGCTTTTATTTAATGCCACGTGGACCGGGTTAATCACAGATTGTCAAATCTAGTGAAGATTATTTGTGAAGAAACTGCCCCCTGTAGGGGAAGTAAATGTCATGAGGTGGCAGATGTGAGCATAGAACTCAGGTCTTTTGACTCTAAATCACATGTACTTTCAAGTCTTAATTCTACATAGCAATTTACATCATTCATTGCTTAATTACTTTCTAGTTTAATCCTTCCTTCAAACTCAAAATCGTTATTCAGCTTCATAGCTACTTCATATTAATATCACCTTAAGTTATTAATCCCTTTGCTGATTTTAGATTCAATTTATGACATGGAGTTTTATTTTTTACACTCTTCCCCTTTGCAGAAAAAGCTCAACTGAAATTATTCAAAATGTCTCTTATTTAACATAATACAGTTTTGAATGCCACGTAGTCAACAATCTCCCTAGGAAATAGGCTCCATTTAAACAGTACTGATTTCATCTCAATGAACAGAAGTCCTTGTCACTTTGTAAAATATCTTGTGCGCTGGGAATCACTTTTTAAAAAGGTCAAAAATCTTTAGGGTTTTCTGAATCAATACCATCTATTCAGGAACCAACTAATGCTTGCCCGTTCATGGCAGAAGATGGACACCTCTAGGAGAGAGGTGACACATTTAAATTTCATGTCGAATTGGACACAAACTCACCACACTTGAACAGGTGAAGAGATAAAAAGTCAGACCAAGAATTTTAAACACCAGAAAGCCTGAGGTCTCTGGCAATATAGGGGAAAGTGTTACAAAAGAAAGCAAATTGAAAATTCACTTCTGACTCTGTGCCCACATCTTCTCTTGCAGCAAACCTGAAGTTCCAAACATACGTTGGTGCCAGACTTTGTAAAGACTAAGGTGGGTCACCGGTGAACTCTGAAAAATATGTTGACGAAATAGACAGTAAAGTCAAAATGTAAATGATGTATGACTAGTTCCTGTCTGATTCTCTGCAATAATATAAGAAGGTTTAACTCCTTTCAGTTTATCTCAAAAGGGCATGTTTCAATTATTTTTATTAAAAAATAAAGTATTAAACTTAGAAATGTTTGATTTTACTTTTGTGGTCTATTTTGTACATGGACTGTTATTTTAAAATCCTAAAAAACCACCTTGCTTTTTATTTTTTGTATGGTTATAACGACAGGAGTATTTTTGTGAGAACTTTATTCATGTTTCCATATCCAAAGCTCAACCTTCATTAATTGCATTAGACAGGCAGGAAAGAGAATAACACTCAGAGGTCAATGTCAAAGTTTAGAAGTAGTTATTTCTTTATGGCTTAGAGGTTTTGCTGCATTGCCATCTCAATTCACCTAATATTTTCAGAATGTCTTTTCAGTGCACAAGAATTACACTTTGAAGGACTCAGGCAGCCTCTTATTAGAAAAAGAATGAACCAGTGTTATGTGCTACACAAACAGTAAATTGGAATTATAGACCAGAACGAAGCTCAACAAAGTTTATTTTAACTATGTTAATGTGAATTCCCCCAACTTCTAGAAGCATTAGAACATGTGGGCTGACAAGGCTTCTATGGTTTGCGTCGGTCCATGATTTTCTGGGTTAGCTGTTGTCCAGCTTCTGCTTGGACACCTTTCATCATGGGGAACAAAGGATTCCTAACAGGCTCTTCTTCTTCAGACAATTTGCATTTTAGAAATTTCTGCTTTTATCTTTTAAAAAAATCATTGACCCATCAGCTGTCTCATTGGGGTTTTGTTTAATCTCCGAGGCACATCAGAAATCCTCTTTCTTCTCCGGGGCTGAAATGAGGCACAACAAAGGGAAAACCTTGGACCCCCCTGAGGAGGGGACACAGAGGGAGCATTACTCGGTAGGAACACTGCTGAGTGAGGCCAGCAGGTCAGCCCAAACACAGCTTCCTTCCCCCCAGATAGAACACACAAATAGAACACAATTTGCAGATAAGTATCTGTCCTGGTCAATTCACAGACACACGGAAATGACCAGGGAGCCACTGCTGATGTCTCCTGGACGTCTTTTGTCCTCTCCTCCCAAACACAGCGCTCCCTGCCCCCTCACCAGGAGCAGGACAAAGTCTTTGCAGGTCTACCCGGCAGCCCGGCGGAGCTCTCCCGCCTCAGCCCATGCCATTTCCCAATTTCGGTCTTTCTTGTCAGGTGAAACAACTTTTCTGTTCTTCAGCAGAAAAAATGGAATAATGGATGTTCACACACGCTGAGCAATGCCCTACTTTTAGGATTATCCCCCTCTTCAGGTTTACCGTCCCTTGGGCCTTCCTGGGGCAGCAGAGAAGTTCACAGCTTTGGTCCCACAGGAGCTGGTCTGCAAGAGCTGGGTGGGCAGGTGACAACCTAGGAAGTGCAGGTGATCAGTCCACATGGACATGGGCTGCCAAGAGGCAGGCTTCCGGAGAATCCGTGGGAGTCCCCTGGGTACAAGAGGGGCACAGTGGGTGTAGGGGCTGCAGGGACAATTGGGGTGGGAGGCTCCTGCAACACTGGCGCCTTTGAAGGGGGCAGGTTCCCACAGAAAGGTCATGCCAGGTGGAGGCCACAAGGTGGCTGAGTCAGGGTCTCTATCCCAGGTCCTCACATGGGCATCATGGACCCCAAGCTGCAGCAGGAGACAGCAGGAAAATCCCTCCCGCAGTTACCCTGGGACACTGTGCTTGCCCTAAAAGAGAAATGGGGAAGGGTTTCCATCACCTGTCACAGAGCAGATATGGAGAAGTGCATCTGGAGCTGAGCCAATGATACGGTAACTGGCGAGGAAGACGGGACATGAGCATATTCAAGCGGCCCTCTGGCTGTGCAGGGCGACCTGGCACAGAGTCGGGGCCTTCCGCTGGAAGGCTGGCTTCCCACAGAAGTCAGGAGAGCCGGGCCGGGCCAGAATTGGACACAGGCGAGTAAGACGGAAGAAACGTGAAAGTTAGAGAACGGAACGGGAGAAAATCTGACGGGCACTTAACTTTGTTGTTTGAATACATCACAGTGCAAATCCGCGCATTCCTTTGCTTCTGAAAGAGCATCAACAAGGACCTTAATGATAGCAGATGGGCCACAGCAGCCTGGGCGGTTACACATCTCCGTCTAGTTTAACCCGACTTTGTGCGCTAATCTGCGCGTCAACTACAAGTAACAGTGTTACTGAGAGAAAATAAGTTTTATGCTTAAAAATCATCCACTTATAAACAGAATAGTCAGTTTTTAGGCTGGAGGAAGCCTTTAGTTATCAATTAAATATACGGTTGATATACTTGGAGTTTAAATCAAAACTACCAGGTTACAATAACAATGAATACATATCAAGCTGTTATTCACCGAGATTGGATTTGGGGGAATATAAGGCATTGTTTTCCAAAGGTGCAGGTTCAAACAGTAACATAATTATGACGACCGACCAGGACACCATTAACACTTCAGCATGACTTCTCTTCACGCCGTAAAGGCCCCACACTTCCCCACAAAGCGTTGTTATTGTTCTGATGGCTACTGCCACCATTTTAACAGTCTCTAGCTCAAAACGGTAAGAAGAAGAAAATAATCTTCCACAAGGTAATGAAACTATATGACAAATAGTAAAGAAAAAAATGCAAAATTCTAAGGTGCCATGTTATTGAGTACAGATATTCAAGTTTAAAGCTTTTTTTTTTTTAAAAGAAGAACTTGGGAGAAAGTAAAGAAACTAAAAAGAGGCACAAATTTAGAAACAAGGACTCATCAAAGTAAATTGCAAATTCAATATAAAAATTAGGGTACCTAGATTTTCAAATTGTATAAGTGAACTTTACCATGGTAATAAGCAACATAATGTAGTGAGATAAACATTATTTGCTTCTACCTGGAATCTTGGGAATTTTATTACCTTTCTTCATTTCTAGACACAATAGAACAGAATTTGCTCATAAGCAATGGTAGATTTCAAATAAATTTGTAAGGTCTAAATTTCAGGTATGTAAGTTTTGATTACTCAAAAAATTGATTTCTTTACTCTTTTAAAAATATTTTTTTATTTTGAAATTATTATACATTCACAGGAAGTTACAAGGATATTGCAGAGTGGTTTGGGTACCCTTCCCTCTTTCCCCCAATGGTGCCATCTTACATAATTACAATACAATACCCAAAACAGGAAATCGACACTGGTGTACTGTGTGTATAGTTTTATATATTTCTGTCACATGTGTAGATCTGCACAACCACAACGGCAATCGAGATGTAAAAGTATTCCATCACCACAACGGCATCTATCTTTACGGTCACCCCACCTTCCCCTGCCCACCCTCCCTAACTCCTGAAAATTGCGAATTGTTTCTCATCTCTATAATTCTGTCATTTTGGGAATGTTATAGAGGTGGAATCATACAGTCTATGACCTTTTGGGAATGGCTTTTCTTGCTCAGCACCATGCCCTTGAGATCCATCTCAGTTGTGTGGCTCAATGGTTTGCTCATTCTTATTGCTGAGTAGCGATTTATCTTTTTCTTACAATGGCTTTGGACCGATCTAGAATTTGGTTCCTGGCATGGTATCCCTTGCCCTAATGAGGTGTACGAAAATTTATCTAGAGATTCCTAACTCCCCAGAGAAGTACAGTAGCCGGCAGAACTGAACTACTAGGGCAGATAGAGACATGCTTCAAAATCTTTCAGGCTTGTGAGGCCAAAGAACTTGGAGGGTAAAAAGTCATATGTAAATATTTAAAACAAATCAGACCTTGATATTTACAATTCAGGAAGTGTTAGGATTATTCTATGTAATGTAAGTACAAGAACAGGATTAGATTAAGCTGTTTTTACAGTAATAACAACCAAAGATTAGTAAGAACGATGTCACATTTCCTTTAGAAATTACTTTTCAAAGAAAAATGCTCAAGTAATGTTAATCATATTCTTTGCTATGACATGTAAATACGAGGTCTGTCCAGAAGGTACCCAGCCATGTAGCCATGTACTATGAAAAACAGAGTCATTTACTGAAGAGGATACAAGATATAAGAAATAATATACACAGGACAATGATGCCTCAGTCCCCTTCAAAGGCATATTGGGACCTACATCAGCTGTCCTGTTGTATTTTTCTGAATCTCATCAATGGTCAGGAATCTCTTCCCTTTCAAAGGTGATTTTAGTTTTGGGAAAATCCAGAAGTTGCAGGGCACCAAATCTGGGCTGTAGGGGGGCTGAGTCACCTGGGTGTTTTAATGTTTCACAAAAAAACTCTGCAGAAGATGTGATGCATGAGTGGGTGCATTATCATGATGAAGCTGCCAATCACCAGTTGCCCATAGCTGCAACCATCTGAATCATTCAAATATGTCCTCGGAGGAATGTTCAAGCTTAATGCAGAATTTGATGTAGATTCATCACTCAGTCAATTTGAAGGTGATGGCCACCTAGTACACATGCTCACTCAACAGCGGCTACCACCCCCACTGACTAGTACAGTGAAGTCTTCATTGTTCACACATGCACTTTCCAGTCCACGCTCCTTGGCTGCCAGGGTACATAGATGTTGCACAAACTGTTCTCGTTATATTAACAATGGCTGGATTTTCTCTAGACAGACTTCACATTTACATTCTTCAATAAAATATTTCTATTCATAAGTAATGTGAATAGAAACATGATTGGATAAACCTTGAATCTCTTTCAAAACATGCAGTTCATAGTTGAGCCATCAGAAGTGATACCAAGAGCTACCACTTGGGGGCAGTAGATCCTAACTGCATACTCAAGTGGGTGGGTGTTGAGAGTGGCAACCTTGCGAGATCTAAACCTGCTAAACTTTAAGTCTGGAGAAGGTTTGGACTTCATACTGACTAGTGGTGGTTGGCTAGGGTGTTTCTCTCTGTGATTACGCAAAAGGTGTCGGAGACACAGTGTACTTTCAGGCAGAAAAAATTTTGAAAACTATTCTGGTCCACAATTACTTTCCAAATTGCAAATTTTTACACAGAAGGATAATTAGTTAAAGTAAAACTAACACTGCTCTTTTTATACAGCATTTCTCAACGCGTAGTTATGGCACCATGTCAAAATGTAACGTTGTAAAGGAACTTCTAAAGAGTGCAAAAATAAAACAGATTCTTCTACCCCAGAAAAATACCAAGGATTTGTTTCTTCAGTGGGTAAAATGGCAGGTTTCTGAACTGGGGGACACCAGGCACAACGGAAAGTGGAGACACGCTACTGAGGACAGTTCAGTTACGTGAACGTAGGCATACACGATAATCCCTGGTGCTCGTCTCTTACTCTGCTCCTAGAATTCAAAAGCTGGTCTTTCATCCTTGGAACATGAGGGCAGAAGGTTCTTGCTGGAGACACTGGTCAATCAGTGAAGTTAATGTTTGAGAGGCTTAACTCATGTACTCAATGGGTCAGCTCATAATTTCTCATTCTTAAATAAGAACTGACAACTCAGAGAATTGGCAGATAACAGAGGAAAGCAGCTTACATTAAACAAAACAAAACAAAACAAAACTGCCCTGACTGGTGTGGTTCAGTGGATTGGGCATTGTCCTGCAAACCAAAAAGTCTCTGGGTCGATTCCCAGTCAGGGCACATGCCTGGGCTGGGAGCTAGCACCCTGGTTGGGACACACACAGAAAGCAACTGATCAGTGTTTCTTTCTCACATCAAGGTTTCTCTCCTCTTTCTTCCTCCATTCCCCTCTCTGTAAAATAAATGAATAAAACTTTTAAAATAAATTAAAAATAGATTAAACAAATTAAGAAGGGGAAAAAGAAAATTGAGGGAACAGAGACAATACACAGAGAAGATGATTTAAAAAAATCCCACCATTGTGAATATCCTTACAGATTTAAAGAAGGTATACTAACCATGAAGAAAGAACAAATGCAGTTGAAAATGGTCATGCAGGAAACAAAGAGCTTCTCAAAGTGAAAAAAATATGAGATCAAAAAATAACTCAACAGAAAGTGCTGAAAAATTTAATTTCCCAGAAAGCAGAATTTAAAAAAAATAAATGAAAAATAGGAGAAATAAGTAAATACCTAAGAGAACAAGCAGGCACATTATCTGCATAACAGAAGTTTCAGAAATAGACAACACAGCAAACGAAGAGAAAGAAGGATCATTAAGGAAGTAAATGAAAGAATTTTTTTAGAACTGATACACAGGAGTTATGAAGCCCAGTGAGTCAGGCCCAATGAACCAAGCCCAATGAGCACTTGAAAAATGGGCAAGATTTGGCTCTCACAAGTTAAATGATTAAGATGTATCAGAATAGCAGAAGCAAAAAAAGAGAAGGTCCTGGATCCTGCTTGAACCTCATTGCCCAAGAAGTAGCCATTAGCCACCTGCAGCAGTTGAGGACTTGACGTGTAGCCAGTCCAAACCGAGATGTGCTGTCCATGCGGATTTTACAGATTCAGAAGACTTACTGTAGATGAAAAAATAAGGATTATAAAATATGTTATTAAAAGGTTTTATATGATTACTTGTTAAATGGTAATATTCTTGATATATTCAATTAAATAAAATATTAAAATTAATTTCATGTGTTTTAATGTTTTAAATGGTGCTACTAAAAATATGAAAATTATGTATGTGGCTACCATTTGTGGGTCACTTTAAATTATTGGACAGTGTTGTCCTGGAGAAATGAGAAATAAAAATCACAAAGAAAGGATCCGGAAGCAGATGGGTTCTCCATGACACAGGAAGCTAGAAAACAAAAATGTGAAGGAAAATGGTTTCCAATCTGTAATTGGAAAACCAACCTATAATTCTATGCTCAGGTAAATTATTAATTGAGTTTGAAAAGATATTCTTAGAAATGTAAGTTCTCAAAAATTTCATTCCAATGCATCCTATCTTGGAAAATACTAGAAAATATTTTCTATCAAAATAAGGAAGTAATCTAAGAATAAGGAAGGTATAGAATTGAAAAAAATTAGGGAAGACAATACAACGGAGAGAAAAAGGGAATTTGTAGGAGGGGCAAAGACTTAGCAAGCAACCAGTCCATAAGGAAACACCTCAAATGACCCCAGGACATATTCTTTAAGAAGGTGAATATGCAAATATAAGAATATGCATTTGTTCTTTGCTGAGGAGAGTTACAGGATTGGCAGGAAATTTAGGGTTGGATTAGTGCTTATTACCTATAAAATTAAACAGCTATACAATGATTAAATCCAGGAAAGACTTGTATAGTGGACTCAAGCAGTCCTAGTTTATGGCATAGCTTGGCTGAGAACAGTGCTTACATAATCCTATGAATGCACATGTTGAATATTGATCTATTTTAAACTATAACTATTATATAGAGAGATGAGGAAGAAGAAGTATAGAGAGGCAGATGAGGAAATGAAGCTTTATCTCCATCTTCTGTGATGGGTATTCTTTTGAAAAAAATTAACACTGAATAATCAAGATTTGTAAGCATGTTATTAAATACTATCAAAGCATTTTTTTTTAATGTCACCTTTGAAAGGATGGAATCTGGTTGCCTATGGAGGAAGAAAATAAGGCCAAGGGAAACTGGTCAGGGAAATATCTATTTCGCATGCCAACATTATGGAAATGCTTACCTTTAAACAACAGGCATCTATAATTTGGATAAAAACAAAAATTTACATTGAGACAAAAAAATGAGAATTGGGGTCATCTGAGGACCAAGCTCAGCATGCAGTTCTAACGATCTGCAAGCTGGAAACGGCCCAGTGTGCTATTTGTCAAGGAGGGCAGTGGCGTGTACTTCAGACAGATGTAAAATAAATTAATGAGTCCTCAGTTCTGGTGGAAGGAAGTAATGAGTTGCCCTTTTAAGACTTGGGCTGGAGTATCCTTTGCATCTAGGTAGCTGGAACTATACCAATAGTGTGGGTAAGAAGAAATGAGCCACCAGCAATCAAAGCCCACAGTTCAGAGAGCTTTGATCAGTTCTCAGGCATGGGACTCTTCTCCAAGTGTGTGGTTTTTTTGCTTGTTCAGTTTTTATTTCAGTATTTCAAATAAAACTGTGTAAAACAGAGAGCACTGCAGAATCTCAGAAAGCAACTTGCATCTACAAAATTGAAAGAACATGCATCTGTGTCTGTTGAGGAGAAACTATGCACACATCATAAAATCTCTCTTAATGTGACAGTTTTTTGGTAATTAATGAAGTTGCAATTTCCTTTAAGGTTAATTATTTAGGAACTATGAATCTTCTCAGTGATTTTGGTACTATCTCAAATAAATAAGTTTAATTTTAGTGACTGTGAATTAGCTGCTGTGAATATAAGTAGAAGTTCTTTCAGATCATTAGGAAACAATTTAATACGTTTTGTTTCTAAGGGAGAAAATTCAACATCTTGGGGGGAAGCATTAGGCAAAGGGTGTGGGCTGAATCCATGGGTAGGTTGCTTTTCATCTATTTCACACTCAGCCAGTTACTTTGGGGGGTGGGGGAACGTGGAAGAATATAAATGGATCAGCACAAATCTATCAATATTCTTTATGGATCTGGGATGTTCTGTTAGAAAGTATGTTGCTATGCAAATGAGGATAACTCTCTGAGGTCGCTGTTACTGTCTTGAGTGACTGGTTCTGTCAATTCAGCAAAATTCTGGGCCCATGTATAAATTACATTTAGTAGGAACTGGCCCACTGAAATTCTTGCAAAGCTATTTCTTTTTGCATTCTATTAAGCTTAAATTTGTTTACATATAGAGTCAATATTTTAGCACATTGAGGTGTTTTTTAAAAAAGAGAAAGTAAGATCTATTCATTCTATTATATTTAAAAAGCAAAGCCTGGCTGTCTTTCCATACAGACAATTGCCAAGGCTTTCTTCCTAAGAGGCAACACAGAGAGTTTAGATGCCTGCCCTGCCCCTATGTGTTCCCTAAATATTCAGTGAAGTTTCCACAGAGGAGACCCTGCCCCGATCACTACATACTGGAATGAGTGGTGAAATTGGAATCAAGCTGGTTTGCCGTGTGATCCTGGACACAACATACCACCTTGCTAGGTTTTTAAGAAAGTTAAAAGTTGCAGATAGAAAAAATATATTTTCAAAACTGTATTTAACAAATTATCTGTGTTAAGAATATATTTGAAACTCTTACAACTCAATAAGATGACCAAAAAAAAAAAAAAAAAAAACCACCAACAATTTAAAATATGCAAAACGTTTGAACAGATGCTTCAGCAGAAGCATCCGCAAATGGCTGCGAAGCCCATCAGAAGATGTTGAATGCCATTGGTCGGTATGGAAACTCAAGTCAACTGCATGATCACTAACTGCATACTAGGGCTCAACAAGAACGATACGAAGCCAGGAAAATCAGAAATAATTTGATTCTCCACTTGTCCTTCAGCAATCGTGTTCTCCCAGCACAGAATTCCTAGAGTGTCCTCCTGTAGGAAGAGCAACCTCACTCAGATGCAATCTCGGAATTTTCCTGGAGAGGGAGGTTAGGCCCGGCTTCTCAGTGCAAACAAACACACAGAAGGATGGGTTTTCTGGTAGCACTACTAGGGAACGAGGATTCTTCGATTCATTTACAGAACGTGTTGCAGAGAACTAACCAAAATCAAATTGTTTACTGTATCTATGGAAATAAAAGTGTCAACAACTGAGGGTTTTTTTTCCCCCCTGAAAACAGTGGACGGTAGAAAAAAATGACAAAACTATGGTATCAGGATAGTTCTGTGTAAGAAGCAGTCGGTGGAAGCCAAACCCACTGCAGGAAAATCATTTAAAGAAGGCTGTCTCGTACCGCACTGTCTATTTCAGAGAACGCACCCTTCCTGAACTGGCCTGGCCCAAACTGAGCCATCCCTGCAGCTGGTGTTCAGCAGCTCCGGCCCTTCCATTCTTTAAAGCCCCTCTGTCCCTTGGGGAGAGTCCATCTCCGCCCACACTGTGGGTGTGCGGCACTTGGGGCCTTCTGGCCTCAGTCCCTTGCACTTCTGCCTTCCCTCCAAATGGGGGATTCATGTGTGCAGTTTTTTACACTTCTGTATAAAGGAGCTAAAAATCATCGCCTTGACTCCATTTTATGACATCTATTTTTGTAAGTAAAATACGTGTTTCTGTGAAAGAGCTTTCACTCACCAGTGAGCAGCTGAGTTGAGCAGGGGGAATTCAGAAGATAGGACGAAGGGCGCTTCCATGCACCTGAAACTAGACTTCAAAGCGAGGTGTTTATTATGAAGACGGCCGGCAGTGGATGTTTATTCTCTGAAAAACGAAACAAGAAAATATCAGATGATACAAAATGCGCTCGTGCACACACATCCACACATGCACTGAAGAGCCGAACTTCCAGATGGTTGGCACAGAGACTTACATTTAGCGAATTACTTAGTTCTTTGGGTCACAGAAAACTACCGTAGTGGGGAGGCAGGAGACTTTGATGTAAAACTGTCTGCCTTTCACTTGGCACCAGGTTTTGATTGGGATGTTCAATGCCAGCGTGTACTCCTCTAAACTGAACTGCTAGTTGGATTCCCAAGCTTGAAACGTGTCTTAAATGTCGCAGCAGCAAATGACACTTTGAGGGAGACACTCCTGAAGCACTTGACCTTCAGAAACAGGGTTCAAGCCCTGGCTCTGTGGCAGGGAAGGAAGCACTGGACCCTCTCGATGGTTTTGTCACCAGGGCCTTCCAGGCTGAGCAGGAAAGGAGCAGCCGGCACGCTGTTTACAGAACAGGGCAAATTGCGTGGAGTGTAATTACGACGATATGTACAAAAAAAGAGTAATATTCAACTGCAAATAAAAAAACACCGTGGAAACAGATTTAAGAGAAGTTTATCATAAATACCTACCTTTGTTACCTGGGATTTCATAGGAAATCTCTCTGCCTGGGGCGTATTTTCTCACTTATGCTCTCATCCGTCACCCCATGCGCACATTAACTCAACTCCTTATTATCAGTAAATCAGTGGTTGGGCATTTCTCTAAGGCTTATTCCAGGGCCAGGGCTGTGCTCGAGACTGTGGGGCATTTTAGAAAGTCAAATGATGCATTTCCACAGAAATCGAGTATCTGCTGAGGAGGAAGGAGCCACTGCCCCACTCAGGGTGGATCTTATTTTGCATATCCACTTTTGGAAACTTTGTGAGGTCTCCACTGCTCTACATACACCACTGCTCCTTGCCCAGGGCAGGTGGGAAGGTTCGGGGGCGGGATTTGTGGATTTCCCAGGGTCTCTGTTACCAGAGGTCATGGTTACCTGGAGGGAGAGCTGTGGTTGGCTTCCTCTCAAAGGTACCGTTTCCCTCTTTGCTGCTGAGACCCTCGGCGGTTTCCATCAGGTGAAAAGAAAGGCTGCGGACTGAATCTCCTTTGCTTGCACACTTGGGATTCTTGAGAAGTGTTGCGATTTCTGATCATCATTCTGAGGTGCCTTCAAAGGATCACGTTTTGGCCATTTCTGTCTGGTGCCTCAGCCTTTACTGGTTTTCAGACAGCAGTTCTTTTCTAAATTTAATTTTTAAATTAGAGTTTACATCCCATATTACTTTGTATTAGTTTCCGGTGCACAGTATAATGGTTAGACATTTATATACCTTACGAAGTGTTCCCCTGGCAGACACAGTTATTACACTATTATCGACTCTGCTCCCTGTGCAAGACAGCAGCTCCAACATATGGTCTGTGGATTCCTGGGAGTCTCCGGGGCCCTTTCAGGTGGTCCCCATGTTCAAACTATCTTTACAATAATGTGAGGTGCTATTTGCCTTTTTCACTCCACTGATGTTCGTACCAGCGATGCAAAGGCAACGGTTGGCTGTGCTGCTGGTGCCTTGGCACAGGCCAAAGCCGTGGCACCAGCCTGCAGTTGTCATCGTCCTGTCCTTCACCGCCATGCATGTGCAGTGAAACGGAGTTAGGGGTGACTTCACGCAACAGCTTAGAGACTTAAGGACATCCTGATGAAAGGGCAAAAGAACCCACGTCTGATCCTGTAAGGTGGTATCGCTCTTTGCACTGTTTTTTTAAAAATGTTTATTTTACATAAGATGTTATTTACCTTCATGAATGTTTTTGATATTCTGTGTAACTGTGGAAGCATGCTGGAAGGGCTCCTTCCATGCACCAGAGTGCGGAGCTTCCCCAGGAGAAGTACTTGTGAGCCTGAGCCACCCAGTCGCTTTTTCGTAGGACATCGTTTCACCTGGACAGATGGACTGATAGGTGACCTGTGGTACTTCAGACCTGGGTACCTGGCAGACATGTTTTCTTGGAAATGAAGGACGTGACCGTGTCACTTTAAGGAAAGTGATTGACAGAACTTGTTGCCGATGACAAAACCCAAGCTTTTAGGCAGCAATTAGAATTCTGGGACACATTCAACCGCACTGTGACCATGACAGCTTCTCAATACCTAGGGACATTTCTGAGGACGCTGGCGGTGATAGTAATGAGCCTAATTTTTTGATACTGTATAATGAAATGTGACAGCATTTGGAAGATGTCGTAAAATCAAGAGTGAGTTAAAACATCCACGGGGCCAGCCAGACAGATAAGTTTTTAAGTAACCAAGCAGGAAAGTTCACTGACATGGTTTCAGGTTGCACAGTGCACCCAACATTTGCACTGCTTCTTGAATTGTGGTTCGGTGTCTAAGAAGCCCCACCACCATTACCTATGTATCTGTATACAAGATCCTTCTGCCATTTTAAATTGCACATCTGTGTGAGGCAGGATTTTCTTTAACCACTCCAACTGAAATAACACATTGCAACAAATTCGCTACAGAGGAAGGCAGGTACGTGTCAGGGACTTCCAGGTGGTCCGCTCTCCATTAATGGCTCTCACTGTGCAGGTGTGGGCTTGGTCCGACCCACAGTGCATCCATTCCAGCCACGCCCGGTGGGGCTGGGGGAGAGACCACGGAACAGGTCTGCAGACCCACTGATCCCCTGTGTGGCCTTCTTGGGCCAGGATTTCGCTTATCTTCTGGCGTCCAGAACAAATGATTCTAACGGCCAACATGGGGGCCTTTGAGGTTCCCAGGTGTTATCGTCAGACCAGGCCTAGTACCCAGTGACCCGCAGGGTTGGGCATGCGCATTGTCCAGGTTCGCAGTCACTCTGGCAGATGGCTACAGGCCCCCTTGGGGGAAGGATTAGGGCAATATCGATGTTATACACTTTACATACTTGTAGTAACATCACAGGCTCTTTCTTTAAAGGAACAGTGTCTCTTTATCAATGACCAGGCTCTGCGTCTGTGAACTTACTTAGAATTTGGAAACTGATGAGAGATCACAAGCTTCCCATGTGGTAGAGAACATTAACATTCTGTTAAACAGTTCTAAGTTTTTTCTTAAATCAGACCAATCATTGGTTTCACAACTTTTTAATACCCGGGAAAACCGTGGTCTCTTACCCTTGTTCACGGACCTTTGTGGGTCAAGGTACTCTAGCTGCCGTGTAAGCCTTGCTGCCCACTACTGTGTGGACGTGCATCTTACCTTGGTGGGTTACAGCGTCCACCTAGTCTCTGCCAGCCAGAGTCCTGTAACTCCCACCGACACCAGAGATCTTAGTTCTAGGACAGCCATCGCAGACCACTGACGGGAACCAGCCACTCGCTGCACCTGTGCGTTCCTTATGGCGTCAGTGAAAGGCCTGCTCTCTGGGCCCTCCTGGGGAATGCTCAGAGGGCGGGTTCCTCAATCTTGCACCGTTAATCCACTCGCACGCCGCCGAGTTGTTCCTACCTAAGCACTCTGCTAGAGCGACGCTGGCATTTCTACATTTGCTGCAGGCCAGCGTTATGTTCTAACCTCAGGGCGCTATCTCTGAATCATGGGGGAGCGTTCGCATGTCAACACACATTGCCCATCTAGATTTCACTCTGTCCTGGTCCGACACCCTCAAGAGACATGGCCACCCTGCTCTCGGCGCGTATTCAGCCACGCCTTCCAATTCCGGCGGAGCTCTGCTATTTCCCTGGGGAGAAAGCACTGTACTTTCCTGTGCAGGCTGGGCTCTGACCCACCCCAGTCCCTGGTCTGGATGCAATGGAGTCCCACGTGGGCAGCTCTGGAGGACAAGACACCCTCCTCAGGGAAGGCATTTATAGGGTGTCCAGAGAAGGTGACACTTCTTCTAGCAATGGGGGTGGGGCAGTTGATTCTGCTGACTTCAAGGGTTCGGGGGATTTTAGGGGTTCAAGATTCTCGAGTTGTTCCAACATCTCAGGCTCACCTCAGGGAACAACTCCTTTCCTATCCACTGTTGAGCTTATGAAGGCAGCTTCCTTTGTAGTTCTCTACCCTGACGGTTCTGTGCGGGGCATGCTTTCAGCAGAGTCTGACTCAGGACTTAGCCAGATAAAAGTCTCCTTTCATACTGCCATGGGAGTTTTCCGACTTTCACGTTACGCCTTGAGTTGTAACTAGGCTAACTTCGACTTTATCAACTCCTTTTTCAAGGCTTCTAAAGTAGTTCAAAAAGCAGCCAACTCCACACGCTCAAAATCACTTTTGCCCCATACCATTCATCACCACGCAGCTCCTGCATTCACCTCCCACGTTTCCCTCCCCCTCACTCCCCCGCTGTGACAATCTTAGTACATAATACTGGCTGCTCCATGCCAGGGGTCGCCACCACCCAGCTCCACAATTCCCTCTCGAGGGCCTGCTCCCCAGGGCCAACTCGGATACCAGTTGTCTTAGTCGGGGTTTCTGTGGGAGACTGGGAAGAGGAAGATGGGGAAGTAGGGAAAATCATTACAGGGTGTAGTTTGCCTGTTTTCTTTCCTCTGGGGCACACCGAGGTGGGGCCATCCCAGCATGTTCTAAGGAGCTGTGTACAGTGAGCTTGGGGAATTTCCCCTTGGGGAACGGCAGCCAGGATGGGTTATCCACAGCCCTGCCCCACGGATGTGGGCTTGCCCTGCTCCTGGCGCTGTGCACACAGCGCCCTGAGCGGCAGGGCTCCAGTTCTGGGACAGGGCGGGAGAGCCGTGCAGTTCCTGTCCGGTCGCCCACCCTCAGAACAGTAGCGGTCTTGCTAGTGGGAGCACACAGTGGGATGAGAGGCTGCGAGCAGGGGCCCAACGAGCGTCCATACAGGACCGCACCCTGCCTCACCTTCGGTTTTCCTCCACTTCCATCTCCTGCAGCTGAGGCCACAAACTGGGCAGTGCCTTCATCTGTAACTGCCATTGTCTGAAATATTTATCTTCCATTTCCTACCCTCTGATTATTGCAAAGTATTTTTAGCCAATATTGCAGAGTGTAATGCCTCTTGATAATAAAATGAGAGGTAATGAAAAATTGACATATACAAGCTGGCATTAGAAGCTTTTCTGGAATCATATTTTAGAGCTCCCTCACACTATTATTTCCAAAGCTATAATTTAGTGAGCTTGACTTTATTCATTCACCACATTTTTACTGTGAACCCAGTGTCAGCCAGGCACTATGCCCGGTGCATGAAAGCACAAAGACAAATATTAAAAATTTTTTTCAATGCTGACAAAATAGTAAAGGATGCAAGCATGCACACAAACTATTTCAGGGCAGTGTGAGAAATCACACAAACAAGCACAAAGCTGTGGGATTAGACAGGAATGAGACACCAACATGTTTGCAAACACAGAAAGAAGGTGTCGTGACACAGTTAAACTTGGAGGTGGATTTTGAAGGATGAGGTACATGAAGAAGCAACCATGATGTTTGCAAAAGCAGAGAGGCATGGAACACTGTACCATGTTCACTGGGCGGGGGGATTGAAGCAGCCTTTTAGGGGTGGTGTCTGGTGAGGGCAGAAATAAGAAACTGAAAATATATACAGCAAGGTAGGTTACAAATCGACTGTGACACATCTTAGTAGATCAAGGAGACCTTTCGGTGTCAGGAAATGACAGATTTAAATTTTCGCTTTGTGATAGAGAGCAAGATACGTTGGAGAAGAGGGTTGGGGCTAGGAGATTGGTTAGCAGGTGATGGTAGCACGTCAAGTTAGAGAAGATCTATGAACTGCGGCAGGGGCAGCGGGGACGGAGCATGACGGGGGGATCTCTGCGGTGCACGTGAAATAGAATCAACAGGGTTTAATGAACTGATTCTGACGCTCCTGCAGGCCCTTATCTTGCCCCTGTCTCAACAATTTGGTATTTAAGCAAGAGTCAGAGTTTCTACTTTGATGAATGGTAGGTAGTACCATAAACTAAGATAAAGAAGTGAAGGGTTGATCCATATTTGAAGGTGAAGGAAAACATGCGTCGTTTCTGAGAAATGTCAAAGTGCATTTGGCAAACCCCTAGGGTGATCCCCAAAGGGGACTACGGTCTGTTTCTAGAAGTGTTCATTTCCTTCCATGAAGTCGGTTACTGACTGTCTGATTAAGACCACCATGTTTATGTATCTAGGACAAACTGCCCTACTGCATTCAAAAGAGTGTCTGACTCTTCATATCCCAAACCAAGCTTATCTTCCCCTGAATCTTCTCCTCATCCAATGTTAGTTACTTTGGAAACAGCATTAGCATTCAATACTTCATTCATTTTATAAATTTATTCAAGAAATATTACTACGATATGCCAGGCTCTCATTTGCAAAAAAAAAAAAAAAAAAAAAAAAAAAAAAAAAAAAAAAAAAAAAAAAAAAAAAAAAAAAAAAAAAAAAAAAAAAAAAAAAAAAAAAAAAAAAAAAAAAAAAAAAAAAAAAAAAAAAAAAAAAAAA